>CM034157.1:321568069-321579580 GCA_019776745.2 Taxus chinensis | reverse complement strand
CAACCTACATCCACTTCTAATAAAGGCAATATTGTTAACAAAGAGAAGGTAGTTGCCACATATAAAAGCGGAGTACTTGTGGCTCCTAGCAAGGAGATTGTTTCCCAACCAAAGATGTTTATTTTAGCCTTACAACAGTCAATAGAGGAGAATTCGGTACCACAATTGCAGAAATCTATGAGTCTCCCTTTTAATATTATGGAGATAATGAAGAGGATGAATGTCAATATGATAATGTGGGATGATTTGGCTACCCATCACAAAGGGACCTCCTATGTGAAGCTCTCAAGTAGCTTCCACTAGATGACCCTGTGATTCAAAAGACACATGCTACAATCAATATTAGCCAAGCAAAGGAAGAGCAAGTAAGTAAATTTATCAAGACCCTACCATTTTATATGTCATTAATTATGGGTAAGCACTTGGTACATAATTGCATGATTGACTCAAGGGCTAGTACCTCTGTCATCCCAAAGAAAATTTTTGATGTCTTAGGTCTTAAATATACACATGTTTCTAAAGGAATTATGCAATTTGATGGGTTAATCATTGGTGTATTAAGAGTGATTAAAGATCTGGAGTTAACACTTCATACTTGACATAGCCTAAGTATAACCCATGACATATCAATGATTGACTTGCCTCTCATGTTTTCCCTTTGCTTATCAAGAGACTTCACAGCAAAAGTAGGTGGCTATTTATCTTCAGATTAGACCCATATGCTCTTAAGAACTAGGTAAGGTACCAGATTTACCATACAGGTTGAACCTAATTTCTCCTATCATGTTGAGTCATATGACCCCACTCCTCTCTAAGCTAATTGCCTAATCTAAGAAGGTCAAAACCAAGTTCAGATTCAGAAGAATAACTTATTCCTCCGCCCATGCCTTATCTATTGTTAGATGAGTGGGTTAAGATATACTATAAATTTGATCCTTATGTCGAGGATCTTAAAGCCTTTAAAACTAGACTTGGTAATTACTGTATTCTTGAAAAAGGATCTACTCTACCTACACCAATCAAGCAAGAAAATGATGATGCTTCGAGACTATGAAAAATGTTCTTTGATGGCTCTAGAAGTAAAAATGGAGTTGGGGCTGGTGTTGTGTCAATTTCTCCATTGAATGAGAATTTTTTCTTCTCTCACAAATAGCAGTTTGCATTTTCCAATAAAGTGGCAGAATATGAGGAATTAGTGCGTGGCCTTTTGATCACTGAGAAGAAGAAAATAAAGGCATTGCAAATTTTTTGGAACACTGAATTGGTGATTCATCAGGTGAGAGGGAAGTGTGCCACAAAGAATAAGTTTTTGAAAGCTTATAAGCACAAATTTTGGGACATGTTGGAGAGTTTTGATGCTCTCAACTTGTAGGTGGTGCCAAGGAAGTTAAACAAAGAGACAGATCAAATGGCAGACCTTGGATCACAATTCTCACTAGGTGAGGATTTTGTCAAAGGAAATGAGCTTTCATATCAGGTTGATAATCAGGCCATCTATTTCAAATAACAAGACTAGCTAATAGGTTTTTGATAATGATGAACAAATTATTTAGATCATCCAAAATGAGGATGAATTCTCATTGGAAATGCAAACTAATTTGCATGATAGCTATGGTGACCAAATAATTTAACTGAAAACAAATAAGTTTCCAAAGGTACTGTCACTATACGCGCCCAATTTTACACAATGCTAGATTATCAGAGCGGTTTGAATCAATGATGATAAACTATCAATTCCAATGATGTTCAAGTCTAAATCCTTGTTTGCAACATGTTTTGTAGTTTACTTATCTGTTTTCTTGCTTTTCCTGCTTTCCTTTATCATTTTACAATACTTTCCTTAGCTTTCCAGCTTTAAGTTACGAAACCATTTTGTTGGTTATGCAACTACCTCAGTGGTTGTGTAATTGTCGGTCTGCCCTAACTGGTGGTTGCATAACCACCTCTCTGCACAGACCAGTGGTTATGTGTGCATTTGAACGAGACTTTCTAGCATGATTTTGAACATGTGTTGCCTTCTTCTAGTTCATATTTCTCACATGTTTCTTATCTAAGCTAGATGTTCTTGAGCTTGTTAGATGTGTGTAGTCTTCTCTCTCCCAACTTACTATTATTAGTAAGTTAACTGGCCCTTCTTTGAGTGATGTGACATTTCTTAGTTACCAAGTGAGTTGAACCACTTCCCTACAAAATTTCTATAAGAACCAAGCTTCTTCCCAAAGCATTGGTTAGAGTTTATCAATTTGGATTGCACTATTATGCTTCCAGAATCCTGCCAAGAAGTGGGCAAGAAAACCCATTCTTTTTCCTTGTTGCTCTCTTGCTCACATTATTACAAGACTACTTGCAAAATAGCCAACTTCAGCATTCTCCCATTCTTTATGCACACTCTCTAACACATCTCTCTAGACGCGTTGGACACTCATTGGAAAAGAAGTTGAGGGGACATTAAAAAGCATTGCCAGCATTGGATTTGTCTCTGTAAAACATTTCCAAGTTGGATGTGTCATTAAATTCCTGCAAGTTTCTTTTGTTTATTTTAAATAGATTCCGATCTTCAATCTATTAATTGCATTCATTTAGAAAGATTCAATTTCAATAGTAGTTGTAGTAGATTTTGTTTGCAAAGCTTCCATTGAGGATTTCCTTCCAACTTATCACTATGGATTTTCTTTGGAAGAATTGGTTGGAGAAGAGGTATAAGCCACAGGGGCTATTGTTATCATTGTCTTCATGATAAAATCGTTTAGGATAATGTCACTGCATGCTCAAGAGATTCTAGTTTGATAAATTGGAAATGAGCCAAATGATCCTTGTGAAAAGTATGACTCCCTACTTTGTTGGTCTTTTTTCTCTAAAACAAATGCATGAGAAGTTAGCTTTAGAACCTTATTGTTTGGATGTGTTAGCATTGGTATTCTCCTTCATCTCCAAAATAATATGTTTTACAGGGGACCTTCCAGCGGAAGAATTACTTCTGACCAAGCTCTTACAGGGTACTTGGTTTAGTGAGTGTATGAGGTAGAAAGTCATGGATAGCATGTAGAAATACCACAACTTACAAATTAGGAAAAGCATTTAGTGTAGGGTTTAGATTAAGTTGGGTAATGCTCTACACTGGGATATAGCCAGATCTGGCTATTTTGCAAAGTATAGTCTAATTTGCTTTAGCACATGATAAAGCAATTTGGATTTCATAAGAATGGATGACAAGTTTGTCTGTGAAGAATTCTTCCTATTTTCTAGTAAATACGGGAACTCCAATGGATATTAGATTAGATTATTTAGTACAAGGGGAAGGAATATTCCCTTCTATTTGAGATGGTGATTGGAAGAATTACAAAAAAATAGGTTAGATGGGTTTTCTTTGTTATAGTCCTGAAAGAGCATCTTATCAACTTGTAATGCGATGGAAAGGGCTTGAGGAAGACTATTGCCTCACATAAGGATCAAATTAGGTTCAAGCTAGATAAACATCAAAGGACCTCAACTAACCCAAGATATGCTTGCATTTACCTTGTGGGGGTATGCACATAATTTAACTAAGTGAGGAATTAACACAACTGCTCATGTATCCTTAGTAAATCTGATGTTGAAATCAAAGATAAAATCCATCTGGATCCTGTGGATAATTTATGTAGTTTGATTATTCTTCGTGAGGAAAATGACGTCTGTATACACATCCATATGACCATCCAAGTTGCCCTAGTTGTTATCCAAGTTGATTACATGTGGAAATGGATCCATGAGAGCCAAAGTAATGTACCAATCTTTTACTTTTCACAATTGACATGACATTGATCAAGGCCTCAGACAGCCTCATTTTCCAAACCACCCCATTTTCTCTCTGTAATCATCTCATAGACTGACACAATGGTTTGATATAGCTTGAATGAGATCAATGAGATACATGATCTGGCACATTTCCATGGAAAGTTGAGGATTAGTTTTTCAGTAATTCACCTATTTGGGGATAAAATTCCAAACGCTTCCAATGAAAGGGGCTAGAACTGAAATTTGGGAATCTGAAGAGCTCTTTGGAAAGCCATGAGAAGATGGGGGACATTTCCCATGAATTCCACAACCAATTGGAAGAAAAGGTTTTTATGAAACCTGAGATTGATGGGTTCCTTCGTGTAATCCAGTGGAGTCTCCTTCACCATTCCATGTTGAGGACTAACTCCAAAGGTTGGATACCATGACAAACATTAGTTACCTTAGATGAGCAGATTCCCATAGTGCCTGTAGAAGACATTCAATTTCTTTGATTTCTTGTTAGCCGGGTGTGCACCCACTTTTCACATATTCTACAAAATTACACCCTAGTTATCCAAGTCATAGAAAACTTCCATCTCATTTTGAGGACCCCAACATCAGAGTCTTCCCTAAGTCGAGTGTGTCCTAAAGTCACGTGTTTATTCTTAGACGTACAGTCACCTTGGAGCATAGGTTGGTTAGCTCTCCTGATGAAATCCTAGGGGATGACTAGAATACTACTGGCTAAAGCAAGAAAGATTTATCCTAAGCTAAACATTGCACAAGGAAAGGACCAGTTTGCTAGGAAAGGTATGATGCATGAAAGGGAGAATCCTAAGCTAAAAGTTCCTAGTGTAGCACCAATGAAGTGATGTGTTTTCAAAGGATTGAACACAGATCAAAATGGAGCTTGAATCCAGATGATTAAAAAAAATGCACATATACACTACAAGAGTCCAAAGTCAAGGCAATAATTCAAGTAAGCAAATGCCAATTAGGGCAGACAATAGAATGTGCTCATGAGGAAGTAGATTATCCAAACTGCATTGAGGAAGATATGAGCAATCCAATTACAGTACTCTAAAATAGAAGGAAATAAATCATCTACCAATTAGGCCAAGAATGAATGTGGAAATCAGAGTTCATATCTGATTTTGGGATGACCATTTTGAACATGACATCCCTTACAGATTAGACCACTGACCATCTACCTTACAAAATGGAGTAGATATTTGTACAATATATAACTCGAAGAGAAGAAAATGAAAGAGTTCTCCATGTTGAGAGGTGCGTATTTTCAAACTTTCAACCACCATTACAGATTAGGGAATTTTTTTTATTTGAAAAGCTACATGGGCACTCTAAAAGGCCATTACTATGTTTATTCCATTCTACAGAAGGAAAATAAATCCATTTGGTTCATCAATTGCAGGTGTCGTATTTTAGAGAGTATTTGATATTGATCGTTTGCAAAGGTTACATTAATGACTTCATCTTTGTCTCCCTCAGAAGCCACATTTTTCATTTTGACCCAAAGAAGATCAAGGACTAAAATCATATTTTTATGGATGCCAAGGTATTAAGGAGATGTAAGGAACTTGGGGTGTCTCTTCGAACCCAATATAATTGTATTTTTTCTGATCCCTGGAGCTCTTGATCAAAAGATATGACGATTTGGGACATATTTCTTCTATCGAGATGGCACAAAAATTAAACACATGACAACCTTTGATTGCCATCCTTGGGGATCTGGCTCTCTTTGCCAACGTGTGCTTGATCTTCCTTGCAATCCATGTGTTGGTCTCCCATTAGGTTATAGGATTAGGAGATTTACTTCCTTCACTTTTCCTAGGATTACTCCTCTATCTTATGACTTTGATGACAATACAAGCCAATAAGAGCTTGCCATATCTTTTTGCACTAATAGATATGTCCTTAGGGGACTTTGATCAGTTTCCTATGTCAATTTGGACCAAATGAGAGAGTACCATGCTTCTTCAAACTCCTAGACCTTTTCACCCATCTTAGAATATGGTAAGAAAACAAAATGTTTCGTATGCGTATGCCTCCTAATGTCAGTATTATTGTAATTTCCCCTCTAGCTATCAATTATGAAGGTGTAGACCAATGGGAGAGTCCTTCTTCACCCTTTCACATGTAATACTATTAATTAAAATATACTTATATTTAAAAATTGCAATTTTCCATCATGCGAGCTCAATGAGAAATCTCCACATCATGCTTTGCGTTAGTCATATCAGAGTTCTAGTCTGAAATCCTTTTGACAGTGTGAAAGACTTGGCCATTATGGGGAAGCTCCACGTAGCTTTGAGAAGAGAGTTATATGTTGTCACTAACTTCATGGATTTTGATGTAGACCTATAAAAAGGGCATCCAAAATAATAACAGGGAGAGCACTTTACGAGTGAATAGCTTTGGGATGCTCATTTTAATCAAGACTTTCTATCCTTCATCAATCAAGAACTTTCTACCTTTGGGGACTTAGAACATTTTTTGGCAACTGAAGTTACTGAGATTCTAGGCAATAGCCATCAGTTGGTTCTGTTGATATGGGACCTCTTTTCCAATTGTTGTTAGGATGGTTCGTAATGAAGACATACTGGTTGACCTTAGTAAGTATTGAAGAATGGATACGTGATTTGCAAGAAGAATACAAACAATGGTTTATGCACTAGATCTAAGGAATGTAACGCACAACAAATATGGGTGAAACAGAATCTTGTATGACAATTTATATGGGAGCTTTTTTAACATATAAAGTATTCGAGTAGAGTTGTACAAGATGGCTTATTTAGTTGTCATTATGCATCTAAATGCCACATTAGAGGTATCACACACTTTTCTGGATGCAAGAATAATTATAGGCCCACATTATGATGCTAATCTGATTTGGACCAATCGAGTTAGAAGATGCAAGGAATGTGGTTTCATGGTGTCACTAGAATAGTTATATCTTGGAATACTCAATTTCCACTTCATTCATGTCTAGAAGTAGCTGAATTCCAGTTCTTACGAAATCCATTGGGAGCCTTGACCTTATAAGGCATGATCCACCCTAGCGATCAAGATCTTGATGGTAACTTTGAACATGGAGAGTTAACATCAATGGCTAACTAAACCCCACCATGTGCGGGGGTGGGGATAGGACATGGTGAAGGATGGTACTGACTTAGTCAGAGGCAAGAATTCCTTGAGAGAAGATTAGGTGACATAAGTATAATGAGGTGATCTGAGAGGGACCATAGAGAAGTAGCGTGATGTTGCAAAGGCTTTCAGATGGAGTCTGAGGAGAGAGATAGATCATGAAGGATTTGGAGCTCATGTAGACTTGGTATGTATTTGACAGAGCATCTTCCAATTATTACCCATCTAAGGAAATGGTATGGAAAGGGAAGCCACCTAACGAAAACCTCATAAGGATTATCAAGAGAACAATAGAGATGACAATGGGCCATGGGCATGGCATCTGAATCCAAGGTGGTGAACCTAGCCCTTGTGTTCGGTTTTCTAGTATCTAGTACGAAGAAGGTAATCAACAAGTAAGTCCTTGGGAAGTAGTTTAGAGAGAAAGTACATAAATGGTGGGGTAGATGGCTTCATTGTTATTTAGGGGTGTGTTTTCACTTGCACATTATCCCATCAGCTAGAATATGAAGGGTCACAATAGAGAGATGTTCAGGATTTCAAAATTAGCTGGAAGTTGGAACTACTTCATAAATTTTACCGTAGGTCTGTTTAGTATGGTAGCAAAAATCAAACCAAACAGTGGTTTGAGTAAAAAGGCCAGGTCTATAGGACCTATTCCAGCTATAGTGATTTGGGATCAAGATGTATGGGAAGTTCTGATTTCAGAGCGGATCTAGAGAGACACTTGAGGCAAGGGGATGCATACTTGGAGTGGTTCATAGATTAGGTGGGGGAAGGTCTACACCAACCCTAGAATTATTTATGAGTGGAAATGTCTCTTGATGGAGATGCACTACCAGAGTCCTAGGGGAATAGAAGATGCTTATCGTAAGCATTCTGCATTATGTGTGAAATATTGGGGCATGATTAAACAGGGATTAGATTAGCTTCTGAGCATTCCTTTAAGTCAATTACAGCTACATATGTTACTTTTAGTAGCACACACACAGCTTTTGTACAAAAAGTTGTGCACCCTAATTGTAGATCAAGAATTTTGCGCTTGTTACCTGTCCAAGTTAATGCACCAAACTAAACACAAAAAACCCTGAAAAACTCCAATGAAATTGATACCTGATGAAGATGTAGACGGATGAGGAAGCCGATGTAGATAAGATGGGCGCACACGAGCAACTCGCACAATAGATCCGAGTAACCTGCAAAACACCGATGCTTGACAGAAAAAGACCACGTTAAAATATATTTAGGTGGACTGCCCGAGAAGCGGGTTCGGGAAATGAAAAGCTTCCGAGGCGGATGTTAGTCCACGTTTTTCAATAAGAAAAGAAGCATACATGATAAAAGATGTAAATAAAGACTAGATTTTCTTGATTGCAGTAATAAACAGAAACTGAACAGCAGACAGAAAGTACAGAAAACAGGGAAACTACGAAATAATGCTGGATTTATGTTACCTGTGACCTTTTACCCTGTCTGCAGTGGAATCGGGCGGTCGACTGGGTATAATCGGCGGCGACTGATTAGATCGGCGTCGACTGGGACTGATCGGTGTTACTGAAGGCAGACTGACCAATCAGGGACTGTGCGATGAGATTCGGGGGATTGGACGGTGAATGTAGTCCTGCAGGATGTGCCGAAGATGGAGAGACGCTGGAACAGAGTCACTAGATGATAGATGGTGGTGTATGATGTTGATATGATATGGGCAGAGTAACGGTGCTCCTCCTCAGGGATTGATTAGGACAGGATCTGCCCTAGCTGAGACAATTGATGCTAAAAAGATCTCTCCTTCTTGCAACCTGTATCTTTTTTGCTCTCTGTTCGTGCGTAAGTGCTTTCTTTCGCTCGTTAGTCTCTTTTTTCGGTCCTTCGAACTGAGCTATGGACCTGCTTTTATAATCGGCGCCGCTCCTATAAAATCGGCGCCGACCATATGGGTCGGCGCCGATCGCGGAGAAGACTCCCGAGATGGCCAAATTGATCGATTCGAGAAAGACAAGACTTATCCCGACCACGGGAAATATCCCGCTTAGGGAAGATTAAAAATGGATGTGATGCATAGATAGAATAAATTTGGGGTAGATAAGTAATTAAGATACATGGGAAGAAGCGTAATTAAATGTTTAATATTTAATTACTCATGGTAAGATGTGATGTGATGAATTAAATTTAGAGCAAGTGATTAAATCACAAATTGGAAACACTATCCCCAAGGGGATAGTGGTGACGTAAACGTGCCCCAGGTTACCTAAGCAGGTGAACGAATGTGAGGGACACTAAATTGGATAACCAATTTTCAGTGTCTACATTTTGCCCCTTTTTGTCAAGTAACTTGCGATAAGCAAGGTTATGAGACAAAAACAAGGAGATGGAAGAAGGGGATTAAGAGTGATGATGCGATCCCCCTCAAACTAGGGATGGGATGGATGATAGAACAAACGATCCCAAGTTTGAAAGAGGTAGCTGAAAAATGCAGGATGCCCCAGTCGGATGTCTGGAGTAGTAGATTTGATCATTGAGGACGCATAAAAAATAAACACAAGGGTAGCAACCTAAGGAACTCACATTGGTAGGGAAAACTAGCCGGTCTCCTCGTGAGACGACGTTAGTGCCTACAGACCCATGGGTGCACGGAGAACTGAAAAAAAAACCAGCATCTAAAGAGACACTTTGGTAGGGGCAACTAGACGGTCTCCTCACGAGACGACGTTAGTGCCTACAGACCCGTTTAACTCTAAGCTGCCAAAAGAGACGAGTGTCCCACGTAAAGGGAACAAACCCGAAAGACACGATGACATCTAAAAGATGTGCCAAAAGGTAAGATTCAGTACACAACAATGATCAGAAAGATGAGAAAGCCAAGTATCAACACTATGGCAAACAGACATGAAAAATCGGCGGCGATCAAACTAATCGGCGCCGACCAAGGAAATCGGCATCGACCCAAAAAATCGGCGCCGACCAATCCAGACGCATATAAATATGCGAACGGAAAACGTAAACGATTTATTTGCAACGTGACGATTGATTCAGAGAGAGATAGATTTGAGATTTGAACACAATGGAAGCCTCTGGGAGCGGACAGAAGCGCAGGAGGACACGACCTGGGGTAAGTGATCATTTTCAAACCCACCTTTGTTATTAAATATTATTTTTTTTGTGAGTCTTTCATGCGTATGGAGGCCAGGGTCTGGGTTTACGCCTGGCCTGTCAGTTGGCGCCGATCGGTAGAATTGGCGTCGATTGTTTTGGATCGGTGTCGATTTTTAGTAATCGGCGCCGACTGTAATGAACGACGCCGATTTGACCAAATCGACGCCGATTGATAGATGTTGAGCATTTTCTTCTAGTTTTGGATGTTATGGTTTTTGGAAGATGTGATTTATAGAACAGAGAGACTGATTATGCCTTGTGATGTCATGGATGCAGGCACGAGGAGATCTTCATATGAGGGATGCCATCCCCGAGTTATTGGAGACGAATCCTTCCTGACGTGACCGATGCAGACTGGCAGCATTTAGAGCTAGCCGGGCTCGGGGGTTTCAGATATTACAGACGGAGTGCCACGGGATGTGGAACTCATGCGGGGCATTAGTGCGACGGTGGGACAGCCACACGTGCACATTTTGGTTTAGGACGGGTGAGATTGACTATCACCCATGAGGATGTATACAGGATCCTCCGATTACCGATTACGGGGGACCCGGTTGAGATCACACCCCGAGAGCAGCAGCAGAGGGCCCTGGTGCGATTGTACAGAGACAGATCAGATGACTCGGAGATAGTATCTGGGGCAGTGAGGATAGCCTCACAGTACAGACAGGATAGCCCTCGGAGCAGGAGGATAGCCCTGATTCAGATGGCTATATCTTATTTTGCCTTGCCAGACTCAGGAGGTGGGAGATTCCCATTGCTACTGCTAGACTGCGTGTGCGACATTTTGCAGTACAGACAGGTTTTTGCCTTCGCTGATGCCCTGATAGCTCAGATTTACTATGAGCTATGGATGTACAACACTGGTCGGAGGACAGGGATTGACGTTAGCTTGTGCTCCATTGCTGGGCGTATGAGCACATAGCAGTGATTAGGCCATCCGGGCTTCCGTGGATGCCAGGCAACAGTGGGGGGGGTGGACTATGGATTTCAGAGATGGCGGGCTGACATGGCCGCAGGGACACAGGTAGATCAGCTGAGTGGTACTCGGAGCGTTTCAGGACGCTTTACACCAGATCAGGTTATCTGGAGACCATATCGGGCATTTCCGATATGGGTTGGTCAGGATGCCCCCTTGGTAGGATTGAGGACGGAGCCGAGTGGTCAGAGGTCGCAGACCAGATATGTGGGAGCGAGTCCCATTCATGCGGATACTAAGGCAGTTCGGCTTAGTTCAGACAGTGCCGGCCACATATACGCCCTATAGGCGGGATAGCAGAGAGACAGATTTGCCGATTTTGATCCCGGCAGACCCATTGAGAGAGGCTCCACCTTCCACGGACAGTGATGATGACGCGGGGGGTGGATGAGGGCTATGCAGCGTGGTATGACACAAGACTTCCAAGAACATACTCCCGCCTCTATAGATACTGGGAG
>CM034157.1:321415340-321567569 GCA_019776745.2 Taxus chinensis | reverse complement strand
GCGGCCTCCTCCTGAGCCGGGATGGCGAGCAGTTGCCCCCTATCACATCAACACACCGGGCAAGCCGTGTCTCATGTCTGTGTGCACGGTACATGTCACCATATCCAATGCTCGCGCTATGATACGTAAGAAGCGCGGCTGCATCCCCAAAAACATGCAGTATGCTGTCCATGGCAGTCTCTGAATCTACCTGGAAGACTGGCCTCTCCCTCGATTGGTAGCCGCAGGATGCGATACACATCCTCTAATGTGACCGGTCATCTCCCCGGTCGGAAGATGGAACACATTGGCCGCCGGATCCCATCTCTCGATGAGGGCGACCATTAGGCTGTGATCTCATCTCTATCGCTCTGTACCTCTGGACCCCGCCGAGTCCCACCTCGCGCATGATGGCCCAATGTGCCGCAGATACGTGTGGCCTCATCCGACTCAATAGTGGAGGCATCCTGTCACGCATCGTCAACTGCTGACGTGCCTGCAAAACCAACCCACATTCTTAGACCTACTCTTTATTATAACATCTACTTTACCATCTAAACCCCCTTTTGTATCACCCAAAATCTGACCCCACTCCACCCTGACTCTCTACACGCCACCCAACCCACCTTCAAACCTAAACCCTAAACCCTAAACCCCACCCCAACACGCTACCTAACCCACCCGAAACCCAACCCAAAAAACCCTAAACCCCACCCCAACACGCTACCTAACCCACCCAAAACCCAACCCAAAAAACCCAAAACCCCATCCTAAACCCCACCCATACCCCGACTCTCTACCTACCCAACCCAACTCAACCCAACCCAACACAACCCACCCCACCAAGCCACCCAACCCACCTTCAAACCTAAACCCTAAACTCTAAACCCCACCCCAACACGCTACCTAACCCACCCGAAACCCAACCCAAAAAACCCTAAACCCCATCCTAAACCCCACCCATACCCTGCCTCTCTACCTAACCCAACCACAAGCTCAACCCAAACCCATCCTACAACCCTAAACCCTACCAAGCCCCCCAACC
Organism: Taxus chinensis; assembly: GCA_019776745.2. Taxonomy (NCBI): domain Eukaryota; kingdom Viridiplantae; phylum Streptophyta; class Pinopsida; order Cupressales; family Taxaceae; genus Taxus; species Taxus chinensis. Next base: position 321,566,545 of record CM034157.1, on the reverse strand, counting down.
CACCTTCAACCCTAAACCCTAACTCACACACTAAACCAATCCCCTTCCCCACTCCCAACCCAACCCAACACCCCATAACCATACACCTTAAATACCACCCTCAACCCATCCGACCCCCACCGATACCGGCCGATGCGCAACCGACACCGGTTCCCCCCAACTCAACCTCACCCTACATTTTTGCGACCGATGCCGGTCGCCTAGTGACCGACATCGGTCACTGTCTACCGCCCGAGCCGAACCCCCGCGCGGCCCCCAAAACTCATTTTTTTACCTATTTCTACCCATCTACCCACCCAAAAACCCTAAAATTTTACACACCTAGCCGCCTTAGCATATCTAACCTATCTACCCTCCCCCTTTCTCACATTACCTCCATTTACCCATTATTTCCTACAAACTACCAATTCCTACCCAAATCCCAAAAACAACATAACTCAACCAAATCACCAAAATCAAGAGTTTAGAACCTACCGGTACGACGACACGTCGTCGTGGTGGGATGGGTGGTGGCGGTCCAGCTGGTCCAGCCCCTCCAGCTCCTCCTGCCTGTGCCATGGCTCCAATCCTGATCTGCTGGGTCCCCAGCCAATCACCTGCTGCCTCCTCAACTATTCGGGCCCACTATCAACTCTCTCCGCCAATCAAATAGCTCCACCTCACTCAATACCCCTCCAACTCAACTCTCCACGTCAGACAAGTCAATTTGGATTGCAAATAACCAAAGTGACAATGACAGGCCCTATTTTTCTTTTTATAGGTTTTTCGACCTTAACCGATGTCGGTTTCCTTTTTGCCCTAAGGACACCGGTATCGGTCCCTTAACCGATATCGGTCATGTAGAATCGACATCGGTGTTAATCCCAACTTTCCCCCAATTTTATCTTTTTGACCCTATTTACCATTTGCCCTTTTTTTTTAACCACATATCGCCTATATCCACCTTTGCTGCAACACCATTTGTTTACCTATTTGGCCCGACCTAAGGCCTCCACCGACCTAATCGGCCCGACCCAAGGCCGCAACCTACCTATTCGGCCCGACCCAAGGCCTCCACCTACCAATTGGCCCGACCCAAGGCCACAACCCTACCATTTGGCCTGACCCAAGGCCTCAACCTACCAATCGGCCCGACCCAAGGCCTCCTACCCTACCGCAACCTTGGCCCGACCCAAGGCCTCAACCCTACCCATCGGCCCGACCCAAGGCCGCAACCCTAACCATTTGGCCCGACCCAAGGCCTCAACCTAACCATTTGGCCCGACCCAAGGCCGCAACCTACCATTCGGACTGACCCAAGGCCGTGGCCCGACCCAAGGCCGCAACCTACCTATTCGGCCCGACCCAAGGCCTCAACCTACCAATTTGGCCCGACCCAAGGCCTTGCAACCTCACTATTTGGCCCGACCCAAGGCCGCAACCTTTACCATTTGGCCCGACCCAAGGCCGCAACCAACAATCATGGCCCGACCCACGGCCGCACCTAACCACTTGGCCCGACCTACCCGCACCAATTAACCATACCATACCCACAATCACACGTTTTAATTTATCCACCCATCATGTAGTTTTTTGTTCAATCGAGCTCACCTGTTCGTGTTTTAGCATGATTAGGGTCCTTGACTTGATCTGTCGACCAACTTTGCCTAGACCTAGACCGTGACGTTTATCTCAACCAAACCAACCATTTGGTACTGCCGAACATGCCTAAACGTTCCTGTACCTTACCTGTTATATACCCTGGAGCTACTTCCTATGCCTTGGATACCAGGATTATATCACCCTTGTTTGGATAAACTATCGACCTTTGCCTATACATTGCTGGTTTGCTCGTCAAATCATGTACCCTAGTCATACTATTGCATTTCAACATGTGTATGCTTCCTTGGAACTACCCCACACCTTACCATCATCTCAACAACATATACCCTTTATCAACCCTATCCCTGATTTCCCGTTCACCTCAATCTGTGATAGATTTGAGGGGGATTACCTATACCCTTAACAGGGAAACCACTTCTTATTATTGTCCGTGCAGCTTTACAAAACAAGCTACACGACAATAAGGGGCTAATGTAGACACCAAATTCGTGTCTTACGACCCCTTGTGACCCACATCCCATTTCGCAACCTAACCTCATTACCTAAACCTTACACAATTATTTATTAATTACCTTGTAATTGATAAATCCACATCGCCTTACCCTGCCACCTCACTTTGCCACCTCATCATGACCTAGCCCTAACCCTAAACTAACCTAATTAAGACCTATGACTTGGTCTAGACTCACATCCATAACTAATGCCTCCTTACTCGCACCCAAAGCCGACCTTCTAGCCACTTGACCAAGCCCGCAACTGATCCCTCGGGAGAAAAGGAGGGAAGGTGGGCTATTTTACTAAAAATAGCCTACTTTTTCCTAACCGATACCGGTTCCTACTCGACCGCCGTCGGTTACGCAACCGCCATCGGTTCACTGTAAATGGGCTCCCCAAACCAAAACAACGGATCGGAATTTCATTTCAGGGAGATCAGTCCAAGGATTTCTGGATCAGCAGAGGTTGCATTGCGAGCGAGGAACGAGATTCCAGATCTTCACTTGACCAAGCAGAGACGAGTGAAAATACATTGGGAGAGGATAGTGCAACTTACAGCCAAGGAGATCAACTTGCACCTGCATCAAAACCAGTAAGTTACATCTTGCATGTCCTCCATTATAACATTTCTTATGCTTTTGAATCATAGTCTTCCCAAATCTGTTTCTGAATCCACTACCCAACGTACCATTGCCTCTAACTATCATTCTTTAGCTTCTAACCATCCCATTTCCTAATACTATCCAAAAACCAGCCATTACAAACACCACAACCAGCCCTAGAAGATCCTACCGACCGGTTATCAAACCGGTATCGGTTATCAGTGACCGCCATCGGTTATAGATAACCGGCCATCGGTTCCCTTTGATCCAAACCAAGAAAAACAGCCTTTCCCCTACCTAGTTCCACGAAACAATTTAATTGGTATTTTACAGTATTTTGTGTTAATTCATATTAGCAGGGGAACTGACCACCTTCGAAAGGAAGTTTTATATTTCCTGGGCCCAAGGCAGTTCCCTCATTTATTGTTTAATCAAATCTTGTGGTCTTGTGTTCTTATTTGCAGGTAGTCCTTCCAAGATAAAAAGGAGTTCTTCGCAGTCAGCTTGATCTTTCTCTACGGTACACGCACACCATCTCGACATTCAACAGGTATTCCTCCTAGCCCTAACCCTTATCTGTTTCTAAAAGGAATGAAAGGATAGAAGCAACTCTATTCCCAAAAGCTGAAACATTCCTGAGCGAAACAGGAATATGTGACTAAAATACAGGTACCTTCGGTAACAGGCCTTTGACATCCACATATCATATTAATACTATGGGAAGGAAGCAGTCCAGGAATATCAGGTGACATCATGCCTCAGAGCTATTCGTTAGATGTCCTCCACTCTGTAGATCATCTCATCCTCCCTAGAAGCCTGACTCTGTATCCACCTCTCTAGCTGGAGCTTTTTAGCTAGCTCCTCATGCATATGCCTATGGTGAGTTGAATCCCACATATGGCCTCCAGATAATGTCCACTCCGCTATTGAATATCACATGTAACTGGGATTAAATGGGCCACATCATGGTCGGCCTATTGATGCTCCTCTCTGTATCAACTGGATACCTATCTCCTAGCATCCCATGTAGCAATCACATCCTTAGGTGGGAATGCTATCTGCTCAATACATCCCATATTGGTCAACATATTCCACTATGTTCTTGTATGCCCAGTAGTGCATGGTCCTAAAGGTATAGCACAGGTCTAAACCTGTGCAAAATCACCCATAACTGCCCACAAATCTCTGTATTGTTTGCTAGCACCAAGAATGTTGGTGCTCAGGTCAATCATGTCTCATGCACCATCTTCATATCAGATGGAGTACCCCCATTCTGTGATTGGGGAAATGGCATCCACCCTCTGGTCATCCATAGCAGTGCATAGCCTAGTACAGGCTGTCCTCCATCAATAGTCATCTCCATCTAGCCTCATCTCATCTGGATGGGATTGGTACATCTCACCATCTGGGTTCTCAATGAGAGCCACCTGGAATCTCAGATCCACCACCCCCTGATCGCCAAAAAATATCCTTCATCAGCTCCTCTGAGGCCTTGGAGGAGATAAAGTAAACCTGGGCACCCAATATGGGTAACCGCAAAATTCAGGAACACGTCCTCCAGGGTGATAGTCATCTCACCCATTAGAAGGTGGAACGTGTTGGTCACGGAGTCCCATCTATCGATGAGCATGACCATCAAGTTGGGCTTCCGAACAGAATGTTAGTAGTGCCAAATCCCACTCAAGGCCACTATCTCCACATGTTATAGCTCTAAAGGGGTCGTTAAGCTGCGCAATGTCACCAATAGAGGTGGAAAGGCCCTATCCTAGCATGTGTAACTTGATCTCCCCTTGAGGTATCCAATCCAAGCACAACATTAATCCTACTATTTGTACCACGACCATATTCACCAATTATCATTACCTCCACCCTATTTTTACCCTACCCATCTCAACTACCTGTGACCTACATCACTTTTACACCCTTTTGCCTCAAAATCCTTTTTAGGCCTGAGTACTTGATTGGGATTATTCTAACCGACTTCAGTCACCTTTAAACCGGCATCGGTCACCTATTTGGTGGCTGATACCGGTTATTACCGACCCAACCCCTTAAAAGCATCGGTCATTGTTGGATGAACCAGACAAAACCGGTGCCGGCCACTATCTTCCCTAAGCCAATCACTTCCCAAACCCCCTCTTTTCTAAAAACCTCCCCTACCCCTTTTTCCCCACCTACAATGACCTAAACTACCCCTAGACCCCTACCCACCCCACCTACACAATTTACTACCCTCCCCCCCTCTTTTTTCCCATTATTCCCCCCATACCCAAATTTATCTTTTTCCCACCCATAAAAACCAAAAACCCACAAAACCCTACCATTATTACAAATAACACCTCTAATCTATTTAATCAACAATGTAGATTGACGCTTACCTCATCACGCTACCACCATCTGGTGGCACATCTGGCCAACTATACCGGTGGTCCTCCTGATCCCTCTCTCACCTCTACCATGCACCAAATCACCTACTCGTGAACCTCTGACCAATCAACTCTCTCACCCTAATCCCATGGACCCACTACTCACCCACCCAACCCTCGTCAAATCAAACTGCCAGCTCACTGTCCCGTTTCCTCTGGACCCTTTTCTCTCTTTTCTTCTTCATTTCTTCACTTTGCAAATAACAAATGAATTTTTAAAAATGTGGATTTTTTGTTTTTATAACCTGGGTCATTACGACCTAACTGAAGTCAGTTACCCTTGACCGACATTGGTCTCGTGCCCTACCTCATCATCGTCAGTTTTCCTATACCGAAGTCGGTTATCCATGACCGCCATTGATCACCCAAACCTACACATTGCCCTTACTTTGCCATTTTACCCCACCCTTTACCTTGACAGCTCCTTTGAACCCCATCCAACCTTTACCCAACTCATTACCTTACCTTTCCTGACCTCATCATTTACTACCTTCATTTTTCCTCCTTTGGGGACTCATTATTTTACCCTTACCTTGGCCTTACCTGTGCCGTGACCTAGATATTTGGACCTAGACCATCCCATGCTAGTGAACTTTGACCTCATGTGTTCACTATACCTTATGGCATTGTTACCTGTGTTGATTGACCTAATGACCTTACCTAGCCTATTTCTGTGACCATTTATCTTGACCCTACCTTTGGTGTATCGAAACATACCTAAACATTCCTATGCCTAACCTACATTGTGTTTCCTAACCATATCCTATACCTTGGATACCAGAATCACTTCAACCTTGTTTGGATAAACCTATCAGACCTTAGATGATGTAGAGTTTGTCTTCTCTTCAACCTGGTAGCGTGCTACAGTTTATACATGTGCGTGCATGTTTGAATGTTGCTACCTAGTTGACCCACAACCCATTACCTAGATTTCCTATTAGACCTTTTGAACCCTTTTCCCCTGTGCCCACCTTGCCTTTTCCTCACATTTAACTTTTATCAAACCACTTACCGAATCAGCCTAATGCCTCATCAGTTCCTGGTTTGAGGGGGATCACCTTCACCCACACATGGGGCAACCACATCTTATTTTTGTTAGCATCACTTACCAATACAAGCTACACAACAAAAAGGGGAAAAATGTAGACACTAAAATTAGGTCACACTCCCCTTTTGTCCCTCAACAATAAGCACCCTTTATTGCATTTACCTAGCCATGACCCCCTTCACCCCACTAATATTAATTTAATTACCCATAATTAAATTAATCCTCATATATTTATTATTTAAATATTTATTTAAATAATATCTACACATATAGTTCACTTAGACACCTCACCAAGCCAACTCAACCTAGACCTATTCTTAGTAAGTTGCCATAACTAACTAAGACTTACCCAAACCCTAAAGCTCAATGCCTACATTCCCTCTAACCACATTCCCACATGCTCACAAGAGGCTCCCAATCTAATCCATGGGTTAATGACATGAGATCCAAGGAAATCAGGAGGATCTCCCTAGTTTAGTAAACCTAGGAAATCTAGCATTGACCGACGCCGATTACCCCTAACCAGTCATGCCGGTTAAGCCGGACCACCAGTTAGTTACCCCTTTTAACCCCTAAAACAACCTTATTCTCAAGGTTGGAGGTTGGAAGAAAAGGAGTTTGATGAGCAAGAACACATCTCAGAGAGATAACACATCTTCAAAGAGCCAATTCCAGCGAAAACTCACATCTAAGGAAGGAGATTGAGCATCTTCTCCTGCACATAGCCATCCCAGCCATGATCTGATCTATCCAAGCAAAGAGGAGTGTACATGTAGCCCATGCAAAAGATTTTATTCAGTTGGTGATCACTTGCAACCTTCAAACTATCATCAGCACCTCCATCCCTCACACAGACATTCAGGAATGAAATCCAAGTAAGTATAACATCATACTTTCTTGGTTTATTTCATTTCATCATCATTTTATCATCCATTGTTTATCTTGCCACCTACTGACCTTTTCCAACATTTTTACCTCCATATACCCATTAAAACCTCACAAAAGCCTACCCCAGTCACCCAATACCTCATCCCGACTAACCAAAGTCCTTTTTGCAATCACAAAGGAGACCAAAGCTTGTTCTATGTGACATTTCCAGATCTCACTGGCAGTAACCGACACCGGTTACACCCAACCATACATCAGTCACCCCTAATCAACACCGGTCTCTACGTTTACCCACATATCCCTGAAAAGAGACCTACCCACGTAATTTCATTTCACCCTTATTCACCTGTGATCTACCTAAGACCCTCTGTCAAACTTGCAGAGCCCAGAACCAATCATTTGACCTTTGGATTCTATTCTAGCTTAGCCTGTTAGATTAGATCTATTTCTTATTGTGTTTTTAATTGAGATACCTAAATCATTTCAAAATAATAATAGGATTTACTTTGTTTACAACATTGAATTGTTTAAAATAGTGGATTGATAGCCATCTAGGAAGTATCATACTTCTTCCTAGATCTAGCATACGCTAGGCAGTTCACTGCCCATATTGTTTAATTCCTTCTGGTGGTCTTGCTTTCATTACAGGTAGTTCCTCCTAGCCAAAAGGAATCTCTCACAATCAGCTGTGGATTCAAAGTCATACGCATGCAACAACCCATCTAACCATACATTTGAACAGGTATTCCTCCTATGCCCGTTACCCTATCTATTTCGTCAACACTTCAAAGAAACAATCTAAGAAAAGGTGAAACAGCTACTACTACTCCTAGCCATGCTAGAAGAAACTTGGTTTCTACCAGATTAAACATGTTAAGGGACCAAGGATCATCTGAAGGATGTGCAAAAAGGGGAAATCCTAAGCTAAGGAAGGTGACATAGCACTAGGGAAAGGGTCTATCTCTCTCCACAAGTGGCAAAGTAAACAAAGAGGACATAGGAGAAGAGGGTAGATGACGTGCACCACAGATCAACACGTATGCTTGGCCTTCGAGTGTGTGCAACACATGAACATGGGGACTTCAAGTGGGAGTACACACAACATGCCAAAATAAGTAAATAGAGAGGTGAGATGTAATGAAAACAAGAGAGGGAAGACAAGAGTTCCACAAAACATGATTTTATTGTCAAATGTGCTTCCCCATGTCTGTTTGATGTGTGGAAGAAGGAAGAAGGAAATATCTTATTGAAATCTAGTGGTTGAGGTTGATTAGATGTGTGCATTGATGATCACAAAGACGTTTCCCTATTTTCCACCTACCAAATCCTACCTAAATCTGATTTTGAAAATTCCAATGTGTAGCTTGTGTCAGCATCTCTCTAACAAGCCTAGGAACATGTCGATCTAAGTAATGCAGTAGAATTTATGGTTTTCAAAATTATGTAGGTTACTCTGACACGCAATGAAACGTGGTGCATGTAAATTAACTGAAGGATATCAATCAACTATTGATTTGTTTTATAATTTATACCATGTGTCATACACCAGTTGGTTGTCCAGATTCAATCCCCTATTGGTGCACTTTGATAGGTTACGTGTAGCACACTCAAGTCTGATAGATGATGTGGCATAGTGACTAGCACATAAGATGTAAGGAACAAAATTGAGAGGTGCAAAGGTGTGCGCGTGAAGTGTGAATGTAACACTTACGGCAGGAAAGAAGGCATCCCACTTGTAAAAGGCAAGTATGGAAGTAAGGCATGAACATGAAACCACAAAAGGTCACATGGAGACAGGAAGAAAGTGGACATGTGGGGGTTTATTGTATGTAAGATTGCAAGAGTAATGTTAGGGACTTATCCATTTTTGAAGGCAAGTCTACAGAGGTGTACACATGGAGTGTGCAATAGGATAGGAAATAAAGTAGGTGTGCAGGAGGAATACGTAAAGGGGAAATGGAAGGAGATAGTAGAATGTAGAGGGAGAAGTAGGAATACGCATGGGGCATGTGGAAGAACTGTAAATGTGTCAAGGTGTCAAAAGAACAATCTTGATTGTGTGCAACCTAAAATGTGAAACATTAGAGTTAGAATGAAAATATAAGTTATCTAAATTACTAGGAGATTTATTTGAATAACAGATTTGGTGACTTTCCGAGGCCATCTTCCTATTATATGAAGAGACCAGTATCCTTACAAGTCCATTGGGCATGGATTCAAGCGCTAAACTTGAAGATCTAATCTGTAACTTGAAGAATACCCTGGATTCACTTGAATCTCTATCCAAACTTTGAACTAGATTGTTGATCTCATATGAAGATATTCTTAATTAGATTGATGAGAGTGAAAGCTATGCACACTGACTATTGGAACTTCCTGTGCCAAAATTGAACTATCATCCCAGGAAGCAACAAAAAGGGGCACATGGGTGCAATAGGAAAGGAAAGGTGCCAGAGGGAGCACACTGAAAATAGAAGCACAATAATATGTATAAAATTTAGAAATCATACATGTCCCAAAGGGAACATGCAGAGTGTGTATGAGAACTTTTGTTACTGAAAGGAAACCTAAACTAGCCTAATCTAACCAGAGGTAAAGGGCATGTAAGTAAAACCTACAACAAGAAGGGAGAAGTAGCTTCCCTTCCTCACAAATTGTGACCATGTAACTTATTTGGCATTGAACATGGTCAAAAAAGAGAGTGAAAAACTGACTTGCAGGTGGTGTTTCACCCTACTTAAAGTATCAACAAATAGAATATATACCTCTTGAAGTTATTCTACACTTGGATTCAAGAGGCACTTCTACTAACCTTTGGTGCTTTGAATCTCTACCTAATGCTTTGAAGTGAGCATGACCAGCAGAAACTCTATCTTTAGCTCTAGACTAGACAAATATCTAATTGGGCACAATCTGATCCTTGTGATTTTTCCATTACTTTGAAGCTCAATCCCATAAATGGGATTTTCTTACACACTCTCCTTTTGAATGGGAGTTCTTGTAGGCTAGATCACGTAAAACTGATGCATTTGAGGTTCTTCCTCTACAAGCAACTCATTCTCCCTCAAAATTGTGCCCTCTGGAACTAACTAATTTTCTTTAGAAATAGGCACCAATATGATTTCCTTTTCCCAGTTAGAGTCACATGAGTCATACCATTCTTCAACTATTATGTAGTCATCAAACATTATGATGTTGGTTTAGAAAGGCATGTTGGTAGGGGTTATTCATTTATGGTATAGTTAGACATGGGGGACTTGGAAGGAAATGGGAGGATGGGTGCAGAATGGGTGGAGGGTACACACGATGAAGGAATGGAGGTGCATGTAGAATAAGGGATGAAAGAGAAGTAATGTGAGAGGATGGAGGAGGGGAATTATTAATGGCGGTAATGCGTAAGAAGCTGGGAACCTATCCAGCGGGTTGAGATAATGTAAGTTGGTGTGAAGGAGTGGAAGGGATGTAAGATGGTAGTGCAGGGTTACCCCATTGACAGGGTTTCTACATGCTAGATTTTTTATGCTCCACTTATTCTACCCACTTTGTAATTTTGGGCATCATCTCAATATTAAAATCTGAATTCTATTGGGCATTAAACAAACCTAGTACAAGGCCGACCCATGGACAAGGGACCTTTTAGCCAAGTTTAGTTACCTTTATGGATCACTTGACTCTGAGTTGCATCATATCCATCTCCATATTTCACACCTACCTCTCAAAATTAGCTTCAGCTAAGGAGTCACCACCATCATTTGCATAAACTTGTTCTTCATAAAAATTATGGTTAGAAAAAAGTGGGTTGTGTGCATTTTTCAGGATAATGGGGCTTATAAAACTAATTTGGAGGAGGACTTTGGAACTGTGGGGATGGAGAAAAATAGCTATGCTACTAAAAATGAGAATTCCATGAAAGGAAAGAAATCATGATTACACAAATTCAAAAGAATAAGGTGGAACAATGGAGGAAGGAAAATGAATGAAATGAGAAGAGAATGGTCTATGTGTAACACCCCTAGCATGATAGGTACCTAAGATGACTTCTACTTTAGAAGGTATAAACATTGACAGGTGATTTGGTCTTAAAACGGTGTACTCTTATGACTTGGGAAATCATGTTTGTAGTAGGGAATAATTCATCTACTAAACATATACATTATGTCATACTCTTGCTTACTTTAAACGGGTAATTCACCTCCTTTATGCAAAATTAATTCACTGGTAGGATTGAGAAATACGGGTTCAGTTTTATAAACTCTTCCTTCAGGACAATATTACCTTGGATCAATTCCATTGATCCAAGGTATTCTTTTAAATTCATAATTTTGTGGTTCATAATGACCAATCCTGTCAATTTAGTTGATTACTAGAATCGGAATGTGCTGGAGAATTGATGATGTTGTCAGACCCAACAACATGTTGAATGTGGATGTCATAGTAGTTTCTTATTTTGTAAGAATGCAATATTTCTTCAAATAAGAACCTATTGTAATTATGACTAAAATTTAGTAACTTAAGCATAGAGCTAAGTCTAACCTATGTCTCTTTGGTCTCTTGAAATTAAAATTTTAGTACCATAACTAAAGACCTACCTATGGACCTAAGTTGATTTCCTAAACTTATGTTAATCTAACTTAAAAGGTTGTTAACCTAGAGGGGGCCTATAGAACACATGAATGATGGGTAGTCGGTGGCATCGGTTTCAAGGTAATTAAATGAGGTTTAATGCATCCTTATATTTTTCTACCGCCAAATTTGGTGTGGGAAATGGAAAATTTGGGGAGAGATGAGTTGGCATCTCCACTAAATTTAGTTGCATGCAAATTTTAACGGTAGTCTTTTCCAAAAATGGAGATGGTGGTGGCATGGAAAAGGGAGGGATCTATCTTTCATTTGCATTTAATGTTTTTGAATTTGGTGAACCTGCTCTATTTCCTTTTCCGCCCGTGGAGAGAGATTGACCCTTTCCTTTTGGAGCTATCACCTTCCTTAGCTTAGGATTTCCCCTTTCTACACATCCTTCTATCCCTGATCCCTTGGCATGTTTAGTCTAGGATTTTCTTTTAGCATTAGAAGCAGTAGTAGCATTAGAGGTAGGTAGAGGAACTAAACTTCTTGTAGTCACTTTTGCACCCACTAAGAACAAGGGAACCTCATGTGCACCAGCTTATCACCTAGTGGGTGCTGGGTGCTCACTTGAGGCATGTGAGAGAGATCTAAGTCTCTCTTTAATGTGAGTCTAGTGGAAGGCATAGTTCATGATCCTGACTTAGTGTTTTGACAGACATGAAGAACTATAGAGCTCAAGATGACTTCTACACCCCTTCAGTCATTAGAGAGCCAAAACACGCAATATAAATAATAGAAATAAGAGTTGTAAATCCACTAATATGGTTATCCATTCAAGTAAGATTCATGATTATACAAGAACAGAATTACAATAGAAATATGCATGTAATATAGAGAAAGAGTCTTAATACATTTGTCATGGCAACCTTATCACGTTCATTCATAGTGTTATTTATAAAATATTATAGAAGGCAGACCATAGTCATGTGCCATGTGTGGATCCATACATGTATTCTCACAAGACAAAAATTTCACTCCCCATTTCCCCATTACATCCTTACTATAATTTTGTACCCATTTTCATCCCATAGTTCTCACAGTAATTCTACAGAGCTCTGCTACCTCTCTCCTGTCTCTCTTCTTTACCAAGGGCACATGTATAAATAGGCCTCTGAGCTCTAACAAACTCCTCTATAGCCTCAGATCTGGCCCCAAGTGTCAAGGTGTGGGTCACCCCGGCTGCATGCCTCTCCATGTCATGATTAACTTTTTGGATCTTTCTATCGCAAGGTATATTCCCTCTAAGACACCCTATCGCCAAGGCTAGAACCTTATCAAAATGAAACACGTTCTTCATGTGTCCACCCAAGGGGCCAAAAATGGCTAAGTCTGAAATTTTTCTTCGTGTGGTGTGCACATCCTGGTTCTTAAGAAGCCTTTTGATATTGCCCTGCGTGCCTTCACACACACTTCCTTCGTTCATGCGTGCCTATGCGCCCGTAAGATTTGGAAGCTATATTAGGGGTCCAACATTACCCCACACTTCACCTATTCTCCACCCTCAGGAACCTTCTCAAAGAATGTAGTACAAAAAGAATGCAAGGCCTTGCCTTGGAAAAGAATGGGAGAAAGAATAAAGGAAGCGGAAGAGAAAGAATAGGGGGAAATTTTCTTTAAAAAGGAAGGGAAAGTTTTGTTGGAGGTTGACCTCCATCGTACTCCAAGTGCTGAATTCCTTCTACACTTTAGTGCAGATGTCACCAACCAAGGTGCTCACCTCGTTGAAGGTTAGCCCCTCCCCTTGTGTGGTAATGGTTTTCACCACAGTCTCCAATTATTAAGCATGATCTTCCAGGGAATCCATCTTCCTTGTGATGACCTTGTAGAGCTCTTTCAGCTAGGTTTTGATTGAGACTCACCGGTTCTTAATGGCTTCAAATTTATTTTCTACTTCATCTATGATCCTTTCCCACTTGGCTCTATTGCCCTTATTATTTTCTTTGAATTCCTTCAGCTCGGCCTCGTCATTGGAAAATAGTATGCTTGTCACTTTGTCTTGATCTACACAATGGTCGTAAGTGACCCCCATGGTTTGTATAGCTATTCTTACGTCGGCAAGCACCTTGTTGTATTCAGCCACAAGCATGATGACCTTCAACTTGTATTCTTTCTCCAAGCGTGCCACTACCTCTTCTACTGACTCTAATTCCAAGGGATGCCTCTTCATGGTGAGGATCTAAGTCAAGTCCTCTAGGCACTCCAAGGAGGATCTATACATTTCTGTATGAGGGTTAAGGTCCAGGTGCTTCATGATAATTGATTGGGAGATGAGCTCCACCTTCTTGGAAACTTCACATACCCTGGCCTTTTCCTCCTGAAGCTCCCTCTATAGTTGAGTGCTAATTAATTTCTCCAGGCTGAGATCCTTCGTTAGCTTGACCACTTCTTCCTTCCTCTTCTCCAACAGGTCCTCCAAGACTCTAACCCTGTCATTCCTACCGAAGAGGCTAGCATCAATATCCATAGAGACTTTATTGAGTGTGTTACACACTTGCTCATCTGATAGTTGTTGCGTGTTTACAATGGGGTTATCCCCCTTTCCTTTGGATAGCTTTAATAACGCTCCTTGGTTAATCTCGAATTCAGGATCATCGAGGTGGGAGTTGAATGCCCATGATACCATCTTCCTCGTTCGCGGGTATCCACCCTTAGGGTCAAAGGAATCTATGGCAGTGAGCTCCTTGGTGGGCACAGTACTTTGGAAACACGCACGCAAAACTTTTTTGGGGTCATCAATGTAACCCATCATTGTTCTTCCCCCTTCCACGTGTTTACTTCCCGTGTGCACACCCTTGGGAATAGTTACCAAGAGAGTTAGACCTTTTGTGCTACTTCCACTCTTCTCCCTCTGCTCCTTGAACTCACCGAGCACGAGCTCCATGCTATGCCCCAACTCTTCATTGACCAAGGCATTAATTATCCTCTCTACCTCCCTTGTTTCCTTTTCATTGACCTCCTCCTGAGTGAGCTTGGGCATATCTCACTCCTTAGTACATGCCCCTTCACTTCCCTCTTCATTGTGTGTGCCCTCCTCCCTTTGGGCGCCTTTCCTCCTTACAAAGATGAAGGCATCATTTGCATCCTCAACTTCCTCTCCTTCTGAGTCATGGACATCAATTGGCTCTTGATCCACCTCCAGCTCTTCCCCTTCATCATCATCCCTTTCGCCTACATAGGCATTCAGGTCATCTATATCTTCAGACCCTTGTTCCTTCGTTCCTGTTCTTCTTCCCTTGCGGAAAACTCTGGAGTTAGGGATGCTGTCTTTTCTTCATCTGAAGGTTCTTCAAGGGATGGTGGCTTTGCAAGCTCCGGGGTCTTTTCCTTGACCACCATTTTTCTCTTCTTCTAGACATAGGTACTCGGCCCCGCGGTACCTACATTATGTCTTTCCACCACCCCTTGTTCTTCCTCTTCTTCTTCTTTCTCCTTGCACTTTGGCGTTGGCTTCTTCCTTCCCATGGGGTTGTCTAGGATGGATATTTCATTCTCTACGTATGTGCCCTTCTCAAATTTGGCCTTATGTGTAGGTAAATTTTGGTAGCAGCACTCTCACCAATTGGTAAGGTCATCGACCTTACGATGTACATGTCCTGCGACATGTACCTTTCAACATATGCGCGCTTCCTTGGGTAGACCAACTTCTTTCTCATTTCTCTATGTTCACTGTCAAGGGTGGACAGGTTGAGTTTCAATTTCTTTGAATCCTTATACCTATTCACCCTTGCTTGGAAGAATTGGGTTGTGAAAGGGAAGGGGAGTTTGCACCAGGGACTCTAACTATCATCCACCAAGATGAATCTGCCAATGTAGAAGTGTTGGTTTACCACAAACTCTGCATCTCCTTCAATCGCCACAGGGAGTTGTTCAGGAATTCTCCATTCAGCCCCGAATGCGTTCCTAAGGTGCGTGTACCATTTATCTAAGCGTGCCTTGTGCACCCCTCTCATTGACTCACATGTGTACTTCTAGAATCTATCTGTAGGCGAAGGATATTCATCAAGGTACTCCCATACGAACTTATCAGATGCATCTGGCACCCCAATTTCTGAGAACACAATGGTTAATAGAATGTTCCCAAACAATATCTTTCCCCTGTTCTCCGCGCTGCTTATGATTTCATCTGCTATGTACTAGGAGATATTGTACATGGTGCCTTCCGTGACCTTTCTGTAGACATTCAACCAGGGATTTCTCACCTAGGTCCACCTCTCTTGTCCATTCAACTTGGAAATGAGGTGCATGGCCATTTTCATCACCAGATCACTAATATCCACGATGTCGTAGTACCTTGATCCCTTCTTATAATCCTAGGATGTAATGGTTTTCTTAATTACCTCCTCATCCTGGAGGTCATCTATGATCGTGTCCCCTTTACAGCTTAAGGATGTAATGTGCGAGATTAATTGTGGAGTTATGTGCATTTTGTGTCCTGTGAAGTAGAAGAAATATTTGTGCACGTGCATCATTAACCATTGGTATAGGTGCTCGGGCTTCCTGAAGTATGGTAACTCATAAAGCTAGAGAAGCCCTACCTTCTCCATTTTCACTTTGACTACATCATTGTAGATCGGCATTCTGTCAGGTGTTCACTTGTTTGTGGGGCGCACCAGCTCCAGTGCTATTTCCTCTGCGATTATACTTGACCAGTGATTGTAATCGATCATGGTCATTTTCCTTATCTGGGACTCCCACTCTTGCCCTAGCAAAACCCCATCTGGGTATTGAATCTCTGAGTACCATTCCTCATTGGTGTCCAAGGAGATTTCTTCTTCTTTCTTCATTCATTTTCCCTTCCCCTTTCCCTTCTTGGATTGTACTGTAGGCTTATCAACTAGTTTTTTCACCATCATTTTACCTTTTTCTTTCATTCACTAGTTACTTTCAAGTTGTCTGAGAGTTTTCTTTGCATGCCCCATGCCCTAGAGTACAAACCCTAATTTCTGACTTTCCTCCTTTGATCACGACGCTCTTTCCCAATGTTCCTCACACCCGTGAATCACTTCTGCTCTAGTTTGTAGATCAACTGAACCAATTGTGCATGAGTTTTTGAGATTTTCCTTCACATGAGTAAGCTCTCAAAACCCTAGATATTGAAGCAAAATCGTTCTCCTTGTTTTCACAAAGAAAAATAATGAACTGCCCATTCTTGTATTTATAGTTTTTCCCACTTTTACGCATTAAAGGCTAGGCTACCTACCACCATACGACAATATTTCATGCGGCATTTTTCAAACAAACCGGACTTCAGTGCTTTTCCTCATGCGCCTAATCCTTGCACAAAACATTTTTCACCCACGCCCAATCCTTGCATGAAAAGTTTTTCAACCTTCTAGCATGCAAACAATCCATCTTGATAAAAGAATTTTTCATGCACGTTACTAGCACCAAAGGCACCTCTTCCATCCTCATGATTCTTGCTTTCGCCTACCTCATGTTTTTGCACTTTTTCTCCTTTGTACGTGGATTTCTAATGAAACCTTATTTTGCCACCCATCTGCCTTCTTTTCTCCTAATGCATTTTTTCAACAAGGCCAGTTCGCATGGTCTACCAACCCAAGCCTCTTACAAAAATAACTTCATGCCTCTCTTTATCACCTCACCCCACACTAAATCAATGTGTAGTCCTCTGCACAATTATAAGTTTAAAAAGTAATAAGGTTACCGATGCCCAAGGCGCAAAACAAGACAACAACGTGAAAGAAAAAAAAGAAAGGAAAAGCATAAAAGGAAACTCTAAACTAACTAGCAGAACTACCTTATTTATAAACACCAAGAAGCATTATTTATAGTAGGGCTTCAGCCTACTCCCATTGAAGTGTTCGGGTAATTTTGTTCCATCCAGCGCTTGTAACTGACACGCACCTGAATCAAGGATGTATGAAATTACATAAGGACCCAACCAATGCACCTTTAACTTTCTAGGATGGCATAGAAATTTAGAATCATATAGCAATACCATCTGGCCAACCTCAAACTGTTTGTTCTTAATGTGGTGGTCATGCCATGCCTTTTGCTTAGCTTTTTTAGTTGTTTAGCTCCATCTTGCTAGTGAGCACCTTTCATCCAAATTTATCAATTCATCAATTCTTCCTTCTAGTGCTTGTTCATCATCCAACCCTCCTGCGTGCACTATACGCAGAGATGGTAACATGAATTCCACTGGCAAAATAGCCTCCGCACCAAACACCAATTGAAATGGTGTGGCCTTGTTCAACCTTTTATACGTTGCTCTGTATGCCCAAAGGACTGCTGACACCTTATCATCCCAATCCTACCTACCCACGTCACATATCTTCGTCAATGTGTGACTAAAGATTTTGTTAAATGCCTCTGTAGTCCCATTTTCCTGAGGGTGATAAGGGGTAGTCTTGTGATGGGCTACCATGAATTCTGCCAATAGAATCCTGATTGTTTCATTTAAGAAGTGAGTGCCCCTATCATTTGTTAAACTTAATGGGCACCCATACATGCTGATAATGTTCTCCCACAAAAATCTAGGAGTCATGGCTGTGATGTAATCCCTAGTGGGCACAGCCTCTACCCACCTTGTCAGATAATCAGTACAGGTAATGATATACCATGAGTTAGTCCTCCATGTAGCTGGTGAGATTGGTTCGACAAAATCTATTGCCCACTTTTCAAAAGGTTCTACACTGGCGATGGGGTGCAAGGGAATCTCATCCCTTTTTCCAGGTTTCCCAAGGCACTGGCAGTGGTCACAGGCCTTGCAGAACTCAATATAATCCTGGTGAATCATCTCCCACCATAATCCAGCAACTAGGATCTTATGAGCGGTTTTTTTCCCTGCATAGTGTCCTCCGAAAATCCAACCATGGGGCTCTTCTATTATAGCTATACGTTCATGTTCTAATACACACAAGTGCAAAACCTCATCGCGGCCCATTTTATACAAATCCCCATTGAACAACATGAAGGGCATGGCACATATGGCTAACCTTTTCCTTTCCAGAACGTTCATCTCTTTGGGCTCCACACCCTCCTTGAGGAAAATGGCAATGTCTTCTAATTCTGAGGGTGCACGCCACAACCTGAATAGTTCTGCATCCAGCATGGTTTCCTTGAGACTTTGCACATCCTCTCCCGAATCAATCCTTGATAAATGATCTATCCCATAATTGTTCTTTCCTAGTTTTACCACCACTTTGAATTCAAATTCCTGAAATAAAAGTACCCAACGACATATGCGCCCTTGCAACATTGCTTTGTTTACTAGATACTTCAAGGCCATATGGTCAGTGTAGAATATGAAGGGAGTTGCCAGCAGATATTGTCTAAATTTGTGGAGTGTGTAGATCATTGAAAATTCCTCACACTCGGTCATTGTATAATTTTGTTCTGCTAGTGTCAACTTTCTACTTGCAAAACACAAAGGATGATCAACAATCCCCTACCCTAGTTGAGCAAGAACGGCTCCCATTTTTATACCAGAGGCATCCATGTGGACATGGAAAGCTTTATCCCATGATGGGAATCATAGAATAGGTGCGGTGATAAGCCTTTCTTTTAGAGTGTCAAATGCCCTGTGCTGCATCTCTCCCCACTAAAAGGCACTCTTGTGTTTGAGCAATATTTCCAAAGGCATGGAAATCTTGGCATATCCCTTAATGAACTTTCTATAATACCCAGTGTGTCCAAGAAATTTGTGTATGGCACTTTGGCTAGTAGGATCCCCTAACCCCACAATAACTACAACCTTCGCGGGATCCACCAGTAAGCCCTCTTTACATATGATATGCCCAAACAATGTTTCAAAAGGAGTTGCAAAGATACATTTCTTGATGTTGATGGAGATCCTCAACTATTGACATCTTTCAAACATCAACCTTAAGTTGTCACAATGGTCCCTGACCAATCCATACATTGTCCAATCATCCAAATATACTTTAAGGAACTTGTGGATGAAGTCCTTAAATGCTTGTACCACTATGCGCGAAAATATAGCGAGCACATTCTTCAACCCAAAGGGCATGATCATATATGTAAAGCTTCCCCACTTGGTGGAAAAAGTTGTCTTATCTTGGTCTTCCTTGGCAATCCTTACTTGGTGATATCCTAAGAATCCATCTGTAAAGGAATAGACCTCGCGCCCAGTAACTCCTTCCAAAACCTCTTCAGTAAAGGGGGTGGGAAAAGGATCTATGATACAAACAATGTTTAATTCCCTATAATCCACACATATCCTAATCCGCCCATCCTTCTTTATGCTGATCACCATTGGACTTATCCACTCTAATTCATCCACAGCCTCAATGATACCAGATGCTATCATCTTGTCTAGTTCTTCTTTAACCCTTACACGCATGTTGGGATTCATCTTGTAAGGCCTCTTCCTGACTGGGCGCACACCATCCTTCAACTTTATCCACATTTCCCCTAGTGACTGGTGGATGCCTTTTAACTCATGGTATCCACGTGGGAATAAATCCTCAAATTCATGCAAGAGATCGATGATCTTTGATACTTCCTTGTCCGACCAGTAGTCCCTAATGATGGCTTCCTTGGGCTCCTCTTCCTAGCTGATGTTAACTTTCTTAGTCTTGAGTGGTTCATGATACGTGTGCACACATGCATCCACACTGTCAACTACTTCACGCACTCAGATCAAATGGTCAACATTCAGGCTCTCCATCTCCTCCCCATCAACAATGTATATCATCTTTCCTTTCTCCTTTTCAGTACACACGTGCTCAAATTGTAAATTTTTTTGTTCCTCCTCTTCGAATTGCTTCTAAGCTAGGTCCACCAAGTAAGTTTACTAACCTATCTTCTACCATGGCACAATCCCCCAGAGTGAGGTGCTTAATAGTATGCAACGCCTCATCAACTAGTTTGTTAGTACTTCGGTACTCAAAAGTGTGAACCAAGTCAATTGCTAATTCCTGCCAACTTCTCGTTTGGCAGCATGTTTCAGAATGGATATACCAAGCACGCGCACAACCTTGTAGTTTTGAATATAGCTTGTGCACCCAAAGGGAGGGTGGTAAATCTTCTGCTCCTTCTCCCTAGACCCTCTCACATGCCTGGATGTGGGAAGAGGTGGGTCCATTGCCATTGTAATCCTTGATAGCGGTGGGTATGTTGTTTTTCAAGAATCAAATAGTGAGCTCAATTCAAACTTCACACCATTCCAACAAGTTCTCACTATGCGCGGCCCACCACCTTATTTTTGTGCCTATCAAAACATAACCTAGCATACTTTTTCACTCATTCTCCCTCTAGTGAGCTTCCATCTCTCTAAAAAAGATCTCAAGTTATGCATCCCCAGAATACTTGGTTAGTGCCTTCCCTCTCAGGTGCTGAATTGTACGTGCCATTGTTACCTTGGTTACTGATCCTTTCAGATGTCACCCAATCAATTCATAAGTCCCACGTGCCCAATTATGGCATGCTATACTGGTAGTATCACTGATAGATTGAGCATCATCAAACTAGATGATTCCTCCTGTAGGGTGGATGGTCTCTAGATCTCTTAAGGAGCGTACATATATTCTGTCCAGGACTTCCTCCCCAAGGGGTTCAGTATAGGGGGTGGACTTCCCATCAACCAGTGGTATAACTACCCACTCTTACTAGGTTTCAAATCTTATGTACCGCTTGTTAAACTAGAAATATGCATTATTCTTATAACACCATGGGCACACAAGTAGAGCTGGGAAATTATCTACCTCAGCAAGCGCCAAGACTTCAAAATCCCCAATGAACCTAGTCCCCTGAATTGTAATGGTTGCATCCTTCAAGACACCTTTGGGCATTTCCTTTTTCTTATTTTCCATATACAACACATTTGAAGATGGTTGTAATGCAGGTCTTCCCATTTGATGCCAGGCATCCAGAGTGAGAACATTAACTTCCACACCTATGTTAATGAGGATGTTGCTAACCAACCATCCATCCACTACTGCGTTCAAGGTAATCTCTTTTTCATAATCAAGGCTGTGAGGTGGGAGGTTTGCATGTAGGATCTACCTTTCATGTTCTTCCCCAGTGTGGAGCACCTTTTCTCTCAACCATGCCCCTAGCAGGGGAATAATATTCTCCTACCTCAGTAGTTTACACACCTCCTTAACCTCATCCAAGTCATCCCTTAGTGCTTCTATGGTTCTCCTTTGCTCATCCTTTCTAGTCTACTCTTTTAAGCTTTAGATCTCCCCTTGTAAACTTTAAATTACATCCATGGTTTCCTGGTAAACTTCTTTCTGGTGAGCCAGGTTTGGATACTTCCCATGTACTACTTCTTCTCTCGAAACCAAAGGTCTCTGTTGTATATATCTTCCCCCCGGGTAGATATAGACAAGCAGGAGGAATATGGAAACCAAAGAAATTCAAACCTCAAGCCCATGGCGCACAAAAATGGCGCATAACAATGAGTGTCAACATGAGAATGTATGCGCCAAGGCGCAGGAAAGTGGCGCACAGAAATGGATGTCGACAATGTAAAGGATGCGCCCTTGGCGCACGGAAATGGCGCATAACAATGAGTGTCAACAGGGAAAAAGTTGCGCCTTGGCGCACATAAGAGGATGTCGACACAAATGTAAATGCGCCCTTGGCGCACAGAAGAAGATGTCAACATAGAAATAGACGCGCCCTTGGCACACAGAAAGGAATGTTGACACAGGAAAAGTTGCGCCCTTGGCGCAGGTAAAGTGGCGCACGTAAACATGTGTCGACATAAACATATTTGCGCCTTTGGCGCACAGAAAAGAGTGTTGACATGCAAATGAATGCGCCTTTGGCGCACAAAAAGGGTTGTTGACACAAACATATTCACACCTTTGGCACACGAAAAGGGTTGTCAACATGCATATGGATGCGCCAAGGCGCACCTTCAGGAGGCGCAACATTCTGAGCGCTGACAGGAAGCAGACCCTGACCCAGATATTCAGATGGCCATAACTTTTGACTGGGAGCTCCGATTCACACAAGGTTGGACTTTTCGGAAAGCCTACGGCATCCTCTACCTAACTACGACTGGATATATTTAATTGGGTGGGAACAAGTTCTTAAAAATGCAAAATACAGTTTGCCACTTTTGGGGTTTGATATGGTCCTCACCTACCACCATAATGAGATGAATTAGATACAACCTGAGGTGGTTGGGGTAGATTTGGACTTTCTCTCTCTTCTCTCTCTCATTCTTCCTATAAATTGTAAGGAGGGGCTTCTTTCTAAAGGTTGGACATTCTTGTTTTGCCCCTCCCTTCTTCTCTTTGGCAGGTGAATCTGTGGAGTTAAAACCTCCCATTTAAAACTGTAATGCAGCTTTGCCTCTTGGCATTTTGCAGTGTGTTGTATCAATCTTTGGAGCAAATTAATGCATGTCTGTGGATGATTATCAACCCTCTCAGTGTTTATTTGCTCCTTCTTGATCTTTCACTGTAAATCTGGTTATCTGTGCATGATCTTGCATTACATTTTTTTGGTCTGTGTTTATTGGCAAGACAGGTGTTCTTCATTCCTCGGTGCATCACCTCTGTTAGTTTAGGTTTTATTTTTTGCATTTTCTTACCCCTGTCTCCTTGAAAGTTAGATTAGGTTTTGAGTAGACCCTCTGCATTTTTACGTGTGCATCTGAACAGAGGAATAGGAACCGGCCTTCATCCGGAAAGCTTTTCCGATTTCGCAAGGTCCCACACTTGGGAAAAGCTCCATGTTGTGCAATCGCACTGAGATTCTCAACCCATCGAGTTGCAGAGTCCCAGGGGTGCTGTGATTCGACATCAACAGTTTTGGCACGCCCGGTGGGACCAAGAGGTCATTCCATAGATTTGAAGGAGTTTTCATGAAATTCGGACCAAAAAATTGCAGGTTTTACAATTCCAGATTTTTCACCTTCCAGGCTGAACTTTGAAATTGATTTTCAAGGACTTAACTTGCTCGAAACAAGTCAAAATTTCATCAGTTGATAGATCGGGGGGTAATCTTCAAAAGGGTATTCCTAGAATTTTGAGATTTTGACTTTCAAAATTTCATGGTTTTTTGAATTTCGGATTTCAGGTTTTCAGAAATCTGGCATTTTTTGGGTTTTCGGGACTGTCATTCCAAATCAAATTCCAAACCCTAAAATCTCAAATGTGCAGGTCTTTTAAAAAATTTTGTGTTTAAATATTGTCAGGTTTTGGTGTGTAACTTGGCAAAATCTAGTCTTTTGAGGCTTGTTCTCTAACACATCTGGCGACTCCGAAGGGATAGAATTCAGTGGTGTAGCAGCACAAGTTGCCTAGGCACATGAGAAGAATTCGAACCAGGTCCAATACTCAAGAAGAAGGGCTATTTTTCCACTTGCAACTATCACCAGGCAGAGGAAGGAGAGGAAGAAGACCACAAAGATCACCATCTCCGCCTAACAGGACTTTGTCTACACCTCCACCTGGTAGGCCTTTTCTCGCATCAACCAGGGTTCTTAGGCCAATCATAATGGCGCATCTACCACCGAATCCCTTTGTCAATTTCACGGGC
Organism: Taxus chinensis; assembly: GCA_019776745.2. Classification (NCBI taxonomy): domain Eukaryota; kingdom Viridiplantae; phylum Streptophyta; class Pinopsida; order Cupressales; family Taxaceae; genus Taxus; species Taxus chinensis. The sequence goes on along the minus strand of CM034157.1, from coordinate 321,542,375 downwards.
AGTAGTCCACTTGCCCTAAATGCTCAGAATCAAATTCCAGTTGCAGCGCTAAAGAATATCCCCTACTTCACAGGAGAAAATCATACTACTCCTATTGATCACATCCAGGATATTGCTAATGCATGTGCAATCCACGAAATAAATGAAATGGATGTTGCAGTCAAGCTGTTGGCTTCATCTTTCAAAGGCAAAGCCTTACAATGGTTTAGGAGCCTTACAGCAGGCTCTATTACGAATTGGAACCAACTTTGTTCTGCTCTTTGCAGCCAATTCGGGGAGAGGGCGGACAATTTATCTTTATTGGAACAGCTGACAACAATCAAAAGGGCTCCTAACGAACAAATGGCAGATTTCAACTTTAGATTCCAACGGACATGGGACAGGATCCCAATAGCTGTTAGACCAACTGCCGAAGGAGCATTCCTTTATTTCTTAAAGGCTATAAATTCAGACATAGCCATGATGATCCAATCAATGGGAGGGACAACGCTGCCAGGGTCCTATGACACAGCGATCAGAGCAGAGAACTGTTTGATCCAAGCTGGAAAGCTTGCACCAAGGCCACCAATGCCTCTCTATCCAGACATGGGAAATCCTACAACCAGTCAAGCACCAGAGTTGAATCCCATTCCAACTCCTAGAAATCAAAGCAATAATGAGGCGTCGACTTCTTCGAATACTTCAAAGGAATTGCAGGAGGTCATGAAACAATTGCAGAACCTTGGAAATGAGCTTGTGACTATCAAAAGACAGCAAGCTCAAAGTGCTAGACCGTATCAGCCTCAAGCACAGTACCAAGCTAGGCCCCCATACCAACAAAATAGACCACCACCTCAGGCTGCAAATCAAAACCAGAACCAAGGACAGCCTCAAGCTGCCAGGCCATTTCGACCGTATGATCCAAATGCAACGACGTCCTCAAGAGCCTTGGTTCCAACACAAAATAACATGGCACAGGAGTACGACTGGTGTTACCCTTGCAATCTACCTCACAATCAGTCAGCATGTTTCAATGGTGCACTGAATCAGGCCTTGATGGTGCAAACCATTGGTGTTGCTCAAGAACCAAGCCAGGAGGAGAATCAACAGCAACAAACACAACAAGAAGGACCTCCAACAGAAACCACATTGGCAAATTGGCAAACGGAAGACTTCTGTGGAGTTAACCAACAGCCTTTTCAAGGCGTGGCTGCCAACACACAGTCAAAGAAGAGAAATATAGGAGAGGGACAACCATATAATCCAGTTGTTTCTCAACCCACTCTTACACAACAAGGGGTCAGTAGACCAAACGCAGCTCCAAATGTGCAAAATCAACCTAAGGTACCTGTTGTAGCAACACATGCACCTATTCAAGCTCCAGAAAAGGTTGCGCCAAGCAAGGGACAGCAAAAGGACAGTTCATCCCCCTTCAACATCATCGATCAAATGAAGAAGACACATGTGAACATTTCCATGTGGGAATCACTGGCGATCCCAGGGCAACGAGATTTATTGCAAGCTGCAATGGCTAATTGGTCTGCCACAAATGTATCAAACCAGGGACATGAGAAAGTTCTCACTAATGCAGTGCAACATGATGGGGGCCAGACAAGGAAAAATTTGAAGCCTCCACCATTCTATGTTTCGTTGATTGTTGGAAACCACTTGGTACACAACTGCATGATTGATTCTGGGGCAAGTAGTTCAGTGATGCCGAAGCAAATAGCGGATCAGCTGGGTTTGAAATATGAGCCAGTGCTGAAAGGAGTGGTACAGCTAGATGGAACGGCAGTAGGAACAGTTGGGGTCATCAAAGGGTTAAGCCTAACACTACATTCCTGTCCTAATGTTACAGTTCTACAAGATGTGTCTGTGATTGACCTTCCGCCACTCTTTGCGTTGTGTCTATCAAGAGACTTCACTGCAAAAATCGGTGGATATTTATCTGCAGATTGGTCACACATGATTTTTAGGACAAGGTATGGAGCCAAAGCAACAATCAGGTCAGAACCAATTGCCAATTTCCATATTGAGCCTCATGTACCAAATCCTATCAATGCAAATTGCTCGGCTTTTGATCAGGAGGAGTGTTCAAGTGATCTAGAAACAGGTACTAAGGTCGAGGGAATTCCTGATTTAACTTTGGATGAATGGGCAAACAAGAGTCATGAATTTGACCCATACAAGGAAATTGAAGAATCTGAATTGGGCGTGTATTGTATACACGAAGAAAATTCACCCATTCCCGGCATCATTCAGCCTGAACAAAAGGATGAAAACAAAGTTTGGAAATTATTTTTCGATGGTTCGAGAAGCAGACAAGGTGTTGGAGGTGGTGCAATGTTGATTTCACCACAAGACATCAAATATTATTCAGCTTTTCGTTTCCAGTTTTCCTGTTCAAACAACACGGCTGAATATGAAGCATTGATTCATGGACTTCATTGGGCCAAGAAAAAGGGCATAAAGAACTTGCAGGTGTTTGGAGATAGCGAGCTAATCGTCAACCAAGTTAGGGGGCAACATGCTACAAAGAACGACTTGCTGAGGAACTAAAAGACCAAGGTATGGGACCTCGTTGAGGATTTCGAAGCTTTCAACATTGTGTCCATACCCAGGAAGAAAAATGAAGCCGCAGATAGGCTCGCAGCAGTTGGAGCAACGTTTGATGTGGTTGACAACATCAGAAGAGAAAAAACGCAGCCACACATCCATGTGGTTGTGAGGCCAGCAGTTCCAGATAATAACACAAGCTGGCAGGTGTTTGAGAACGATCAACAGATCGTCAATTTCTTACAAGAAGAGGCTGAATTTTCAGCTAGGAATCAGGACAGATTAGAGCAGCAGTATGGGGATCAAGTAGTACAGCTGCGGACAAACAAGCTTCCTAAGGGTTTGGTAACATTGGAGTCTATCTTCAACCCTAACGACCAGTTTCGTAAGGAAAAGGCAAACATACAGGTCAAGAGAGAAGATTCAGAGCCAATTCCGGTTGGGGAAGGCAAAACACTTCAAATTGGCAAAGTGGCCACTGAACAGGAGAAATCAGATTTCATACAACTTTGCCAAGAATTTCCAGATGTCTTCGCTTGGAGCTATGAAGACTTAAGAGGATTCGATCCAAATTTGGCACAACATACCATAGAATTGGATCCAGATGCTAAGCCCATCAGGCAGAAGCAGAGACCAGTCAACCCTCACATTGAGCCTCTAATGAAGAAAGAGCTAAACAAGCTAATAGAGGCAAGCATTATATTCCCGATCAAGCACTCAAGCTGGGTTGCAAACTTGGTTCCGGTCAGGAAGAAGAGTGGAGAAATCAGGTTGTGTGTAGATTTCCGAGACCTCAACAGGGCATCTCTCAAAGACCATTACCCACTTCCTTCAATGGAACAAATATTGCAAGTAGTATCCGGTTCAGAGAGATTCTCTCTCCTAGATGGCTACTCAGGGTATAATCAGGTGATGGTGAAAGAAGATGACCAGTTCAAGACAGGCTTTCACCACCAAATGGGGGACCTATGCCTACAAGAAGATGCCATTTGGGCTATCAAATGCTGGAGCCACTTTCCAAAGGGCAATGGATATGGCATTCAAGGGGTTGATCAATAAAATAGTTTTGATATATCTTGACGACATCACTGTATTCTCAAAAAATGCAGCGGATCACCTCTATCATTTGAGGCAAGTATTTCAGAGGTGTAGAACATTTGGGGTATCATTGAATCCCAAAAAATGCATATTCTTGGCTCACGAGGGAAAACTTCTAGGCCATATTGTTTCAAAGGAGGGGTTGACGATTGACCCAGAAAGAGTTGAAGCAATTCAAGCATTGCCATTGCCAAGTCACAAGAAGGCTCTTCAAAGCTTCTTGGGAAGGATTAATTTTGTCCGCAGGTTTGTTCCAAACTTTGCAGCTCTTGTGAAACCAATAACGCTAATGTTAAAGAAGAGCATGGCATTTAAGTGGACATCTGAAGGCAAGGCAAGTTTTGAGGCAATAAAAGAGGCTATATCTCAAGCTCCGACTCTCGTCAATCCAGACTTCTCTAAGGACTTCATGCTATATGCCTTTGGTGGTGGGGACACGATTTCTGCAATCCTGGTACAACAAAACAAAGGAGGATTAGAACAACCAGTTGCTTTCTTCAGTCAAGGCTTGGAGGAATACGAAACTAGGTACTCTTTCATTGAAAAGCATGTCCTTGCGGTAATCAGAAGCTTAAAGAAATTCAAGCACCTAGTCTCAAACAACAAGATCCAATTATTAGTCTCTCATGCTGGAGTCAAGGACTTCCTTCTAAACGAGGATCTGAATGAGAAACGTGCAGGATGGATAACTCGTGTCATGGAATATGACATCGAGATCAAGGTCACCAAACTAGTACGTGGGAAGGGACTATGTGAGCAGCTAGCCTTGAGTCAACAAGTTGAAGCAGGTAATGAAAAAGAGACTACCTGCTGTTACAAGATGATCAAAAACAGGAAAATGATGATGTGTCTACTCCCTGTTGGACTCAGAATATGATACACTTCCTACAGACAGGCATATGCCCTCCAGAAATGAGCAAAGCAAAAAGGAGATACTTCAGATTACAAGCCAGTTCCTTATGTGCTTGTTGATGGTGTTTTGTTTAAAAAAGACATCAACGGTGTTCTATTGAGGTGCATTGGGACAGGTCAAATTGAGAGGATGTTACAAGATTTTCATGACGGAGATTCAGGAGGACATTTCACCCCACGAGTAACAGCTCTCAAAATAATGAAAGCTGGGTACTATTGGCCTACTAGTATTCAGTGACTGCTATACATGGATAAGAAAGTGCAAGAAATGTGCATTCTTCACAGGGAAAGGAAGGTTAGCAGCACTTCCCCTTCACCCAATTTCAGTTGATCAACCATTCATACAATGGGGGTTGGACTTCATTGGGGTCATCAATCCCAACTCAAACCAAGGCTACAAGTGGATTCTAACAACAAAAGATTATTTTACCAAGTGGACCAAAGTAATAGCACTCAAGGAGGCAAATGAATCTAACATACTAGACTTTTATGAAGGAATAGTAACCAGGTTCGGTGTGCCGGCCACCATCATATCAGATAATGCATTAGCATTCATAGGTTCCAAAATTACAGAATGGGCTGTCAAGAATGGAATCTATTTGAGCACCTCTTCAAATTATTACCCGCAGGGTAATGGACAGGCAGAGTCCACAAACAAGAATTTGCTAAAAATCATCAGAAGGACTCTGGATGAAAATCAAAGAACATGGCATACAAGGTAAAATCAGCGTTATGGGCTAATAGAATAATGCCAAAGAGGTCTACTGGTAATTCTCCCTACAATTTGATCTATGGGAAAGAGGCAGTATTTCCTATATCATTAGAATTTCCAGCCTTGGAGCTCATGAAGCAGTTGGAGTTATCTGAGTTCGAACCAATGGAGGTCAGGTATGCAGAATTGATGGAATTAGAAGAAATCAGAGAACATGCAGTTCAGATGATTGAGAAGGATCAGGCCGTAGTAAAAAGATGGTTTGATAAGAGAGCTAGAGCAAGGACCTTCCAGGAAGGGGACCTAGTTCTGAAATGGGATGCAGATCGGGCAAAACCAGGAAGGCATTCCAAGTTTGATGCCATCTGGAGTGGTCCCTACATGGTCACGGGATGCAAAAATAGTAATGCCTTCCAATTGTCTGCATTGGATGGAGAGGAACTTCAGATTCCGGTTAACGGAATCTATCTTAAACATTGCTACTAAGGAAAGGTTTGCCCTTGTAAATATTAGTTTAGATTTCCCTTAATTCCTCTAAGTGCGTATGCACATTGTCTTGTTGTAGTTAGGTTTCTATTTCCCTAAGTGCTTTGGCACAGGTTTCGCTGCTCTCAGGGTCGTTTTCTACAGTTCGGAGTGTTGCTGGAGAAGAAGTTGCAGTATCAGGCTCGGGATTTCAGGTTATTGCTTATAACTCCATGCCCAATGGATTGCTAAAAGGCCACTGATCTTCTACCTAGCAGGCAGGTAACCCCGCTGAGTCGTCAAAACTGTTGTCAAAATTTCCCCCCCCCAGGGTAAATTTTGATAACATGCATCAAAAGTTGCACAAAAGGCAAATAAGTCAATCCAGGAAAAATCGTGAAAATCAGGCTAAGTCCTAGTCCTAGGGTTCGCAACGGGACATTTGGGACAAAGGTACGCGGATCGGCAAAAGCCTCCAGGAAGCCGAAATTGCATGGGACAAGTGGGCCAGAAGTACGCCGTTTGGCACAGGTAAAAGCCGATCCGGCCGAGAAGAGGAAGAAATTGGCAAGTGTTGCTCAGGACGGTATTGGGACATCGGCCAAAAGGCCGAACCGGCCGAACCGGGTGAAAAAGCACAGGCCCTTAAACAGTAAAAAAGTCCGAAACAATTGGGACATCGGGCCAAAAATGGATGCGAACCGGCCGAACCGGCCGAAATTAGGACAGACAGTCCAAAGCAAAATGGGACATTGGGACAAAAATGACGCGAACCGGCCGAACCGGCCGAAATAGCACAAAGGGCCCACAAAGCAAATGGGACATCCGGGACAAATGGAAGCGCATCGCCGACAGGACCCGGACCAACCAGAAGCTGCCACGTGTCCTCATAGGAGAAAAGGTCAAAAAGGTCAAAGGGGAGTGCGTCGAGCACTTGAGCCGAACCAATAGGATGGCGTGCCACGTGTCCCATTTAAGGGCCCACGAGGAAATTTCAAAGGAAAGCCCACCGAAAGAGCAAAGGAGAGAGAATTATTCAGTCGAATCAGAGCGTGCCACGTGTCATCCAAGTGGCAGAGCGCGGGAAGAATTTCAAAAATCCGTTTTCGCCTGTTCCGTGCCCTAAATCTTCAGATCGCCATAACTTTTGATCCAGAGCTCAGATTTGCGCAGATCTTTATATCAATGGAAAGCTGGTAAAATTCTCTACACGTTTCCAAGGTCAATCTTGCATTTTGGTTCAGTTTGGAGGATGAAAATCAAGAAACACCTCTGGCACGAATAATAAGCAGAAGTGATGCTTCAACGAACAACTTTAATGCAGCAGACAGTTCGCCGCTTCTGTTAGGCAGCCCGCCATTTTGCCATGATCCGCCGCTTCTGCCATGATGAGATGAGTTAAATGCATTCTGGAGGTGGTTGGGGCAGATTTCGAATTCCTCTCTCTTTTCTCTCTCATTCTTCCTATAAATTGTAAGGAGGGGCTTCTTTCTAACGGTTGGACATTCTTGTTTTGCAATCCCTCCCTTCTCTCCTGCTTGCAAGAGAATTCGTGGAGTTTTTCAAGCCTCCCACATGGACTGTAATGCCACTATTGCCTCTTGGCCACTGCAATGTATTGAATCGATTCTTTGAGCAATATATATGTCTGTGATTAAATTTAAATCCTCTCATGTATTCATTGTTGTCATTTTGATCTCTCATTGCATTTCGGTTACCTGTGCGTGGTGTGGTATTGCATCTATATGGTCTGTGTTTATTTTTGCAAAACTTATGTTCTTCATTCCTCGGTGCATCACCTCCCTAGCTTAGGTTTATTTTTATGCATTTCTCTCTCCCTGTCTCCTTGGTAGTTAGATTAGTTTTTTTTTTTGGGTAAACCTCTGCGTTTCATTGGTGCATCTGAACAGAGGAATAGGAACCAGCCTTTCTCTGGAGAATCCTTCTCATTTTTCAAGTCCCACACTTGGAGAAAGGATTCAATGTTATGCAATCACACTGGATGCCAAGAGATCAACCTATCGAAATCTGATCCTACACCTTGTCTGCTGTGATTTTGCATCAACAAATTTTGCCATTACTTGATGTCATCCATTGTGGTTTACATAGACATGAGGTGATGCTAAATAGTTACTGATTTTCTTCGTTCAAGAAAGAATTCTTTGAATTTCCACTTCTGATACAGTGATCTTGATGGGATAGTCATGGACTTGGAGTTGTCCAACAAAATTTAAGAATAGAAAATGACTGCTTTGTCTAACCTTAGTGACATTTGTGCACCATCAAACTTCTATCGATCAAATGAAAATCTATAGCTTAATCCATTTTGGATGTACATTCAAATTTTTGGTCAAAAAATTCTGTAAGACCAAAGCATTTCAACCAGACCTCATTCACACTTAGAAGCTGTAAAGAGCAATACTTGGAAACGAATCCTGAATTGGTTGTCTGTGAAGTCCATTTTCCTTAGCAAATGAAAGTGAAAGTATTATGACTTTACATTATGTGCCATGATTGAATCCTTTAATGTATCAAACATGAAGAAAAGTTCTCCAATCCAAAAGAGCATTGCCATTTCCAATCTCATCCAGTTGCATACCCTTTGAAAGTTTCATTTGGTGAGAATAGTATCAGCTCATGATCAATGGTCCTACTACATTTTACCGAGCTATCAACTGCCTTTCATTACTCAAGCATGTTATTGATTATCTTTAGCTGGATTTCCAATGAAGAAATATGCACTTAGGATTGGGCAAGCAATAAATGTTTAGCCATTTATATTTTTCAAACTATGTCATTCAATTGCCCTCAGAAAGGAATGTGATCTCTTGTTAGACTGCCTTTAAATGATGCAAAGTGTTCAGCAATGATGTGAAATTCCTCTGAAGAACTATCTCTTCATCAATTCATAAACAGAATTGTCTTTCTTAGTATTATGGGAAAGATAGGATTCCAAAAGGAGGTACTTAATCTTTCAGTGAGATTGAATGTTAACCAACTTGTAGAAAATGATCTTGATCATTCAGATCTGACATTTGATGAAAGGATTCTTTTGTTATTTCAAGCCTCACTGATTTCTAAGGATTATCTACAAAACAAAGAATTGAATGACAGATAAGGAGCTGATTTTGGAGTTGACAATGCTCTTGGGTTATGACATTGAGCTGCACAATGACACCATGATTTATGAGGTGTATTCATTGTGTTATGTAATATCTTGTGCAACCAGGACCTCATATTTCATGCCATGGAACATGATGAAGGAAAGGGACAATTTTTAATTTCACTAGATCAAATTGATGAATGAAGCTATTCAAGCAAGAAATGATGGTGGACCTCATTCTACTTTGCTGAAAGAATGCCACATGGATCTAAATCTATTGTCCTCCAGGTTGAGAATGTTGGACCCTGAAGTAATATCTTGGAATGATCTTGTTGAGCTTCTTTCTCCTTCTGCCATTTTGAAATCCATTTTCACCTTGATGCATGAGGTCTGACCATGAAGTCTGATATGTTATGATGCATTGTGTACAAATCTCCTTCATAACTGGCATGTTGTTTTGTGTATTACCCAAGGATCAGGACAAGGCTTTCAGAACTAATGGAGTAGACTGCATTTGAAAATAGTCCTAAAGGTCTATTGGCAGAGGCCTTGTTAGTTATCATTAACTTGGATTCCATCCTTTGAGGATTGGCTTATGGCATTGGATCAAGGGTGCAAGAATTGCAACAGGGTTATTCTGCCAGAATTTCAGGAAAATAAGACTTCATGGCCTGCTGCATTCTATTGATCCAATTTCAGTTGAGAAATAAGGTTATATCATTCATGTAAAGCAATGAATTTGACTTCATTGGAGTCATTAATCACTAGGAATAGTGAAGGAACAAATGGGCTCTGCTTTCTACAGCACCTGATTGTAAACTCAAATTTAAGTGGACTGAAAACCGGCAGTGATTTCCTCAACTTGGTCAGTGGCAAACATTGTTTTGAATTTCTAGCTTCCTAGATTTAGGATGAGGGAATTTCACCACTAGATTTTCCTACTACATAGGGATCAGATAATGAAAAGGACAGAATCTGCATAGTAAATGATCTGAATGGGTTTCAAGAATGGATCAATGGGATCATCAAATGCTTATTTGGTAAGTAGGCTAGTCTAACAATTCGTTGAGGAGTCATTCAGATTGAACCTTGATGAAAATTAAATGGGTGGTCATTGGCATGCAAAATTGAAATCACTCTTTATGGGTTGATAGGAACTCCAAGAGGTACATGTAATAATCTCTATTCCTCAAGGCAGCGTTACATTTAAGTGATAGGTCAAGCTTAGCAATTTGACTTGTCATTGAGATTGCCAAAGGATTGCCTTTGTTAAGCATACTTGAATGAGATTTATGTCCAAAGTTTGAAAACACTTGGATGAAATTTTTAGGATATGCAGATCCTGATAAGCTTAGACTATATTTCTAAGCACCATAGAGCACACTGAAACAATGGAGAAGGATCAGTGACACAATCTTTACAATGCATTTATAGAATCCTTGTAAGATAGACCTTTTACAAGAAGGAGATCCGTACTTCCTTGTGGGATGGACATTTGTGCCATACTGGGTCATAAAAATTTTCATGGAATTTGGAGTACCCATACATGGTTTCACAACTTATGTGCAAGGTTGAAAATGTTTTCCAATTAGTCTTCATTGGATGACACTGAAGAATGTGAATTCCATTAAAGGTGTCAATGAAGTTGCCATCTTACCCCTCAAAATTTCATAGAGAACCTTCTAAATAGTTGAGTATGACTTTCACGTCCAAATCAACTTGAAGCACAGTTAGTGGCTGTTTCTATTTAGATGATTTTAAAACACATTGTGATGCACCACTTCACATGATTCTCCCCCAATTTAGGAGTCACATGGATATGAAAGCATGCAGATATGGAATTAAGTGCTTGAAGTCTGATGAATTATTTATCATTTTGAATGGGACAACTCAAGGATGTTAAACTCAACAATAGACTAACTAAAGGCATGCCAAATAAGAGGACTGTTAGTGCAAAATCACAGCACCCCTGGATGCTGATCAGATTTCTAGGTTGATCACTCTTAGCATCCAGTGTGATTGCACAACATGGAAACCTCTCTCCAAGTGTGGGACTTGTGAAACTGAGAGAGGAATCTCCAGATTAGAGGTATGGTTCCTCAAACTCCTCTGATTTAGATCTATATTTGCACAACTACAGAGGTTCAGATCCTAATCCTACTCTAACTTGCAAGGAGACAGGGATAGAAGATGCAAAAATTGAAACTAAGGCAAGATGGTGATGCACCAAAAGGAGTGGTGAAAATTTTATCATGCAAATAGACACAAACCAAGGATTGCAACATAAAATCATACACAGACTGATAAGATATAATTTAGGATCTGAAATGAAGCAAATAATACAAACAGAGGACTAAAACCCATTCACAGAGCTTGCATTATCATTTCCAATGTCAAAATTTTACTGCATTACAACCTCAGAGAGGTAAGAGGCTCAAGATATGTTACAATCTTTGGAGAGGTCTGATACTTGCAACAAATCACTTCGCTGAAGAGGTGAAGGAAGAAGTCTTGCTTTGCCAAAAGGAAATGTTCCCCCCTTAGAAATGAGCCCAAATTGGACTGGCTTTTACATTGCAAGGGTCGAGCCCAGGGAACAGAGAAAAGTACAAAAAACATGGGAAACCATTCCTTCATTGACTGTAAATGCATTCAAAGGTTGGCATGGAGGACCTTACAAACCCATGGCCTGTCATTTTGACCATTAACGGAGAGAATGTCCCATTCTGCATTAAAGTGGTTGCTGAAATGTCACTTCTGGCCATAACCACGCGTCAGAGCCATTTCTTAATTTTCTCTCTCCAAACTGCTTAAACAAAATGCAAGATTGACCCTTGGAATCATGTAGATAATTTCATAAGCTTTCCATGATATAAAGAACGTGCAAATCTGAGCTCTGGATCGAAAGATATGAAGATCTGAAGATTTAGGGCACAAAACAGGCCAAAAACGGATGTTTTGAAATTTTACCCTTTTGAGCGCTCTTCGCCACCTGGATGACACGTGTCAAACTCTGATTCACTGAGCAATTCTCTCTCCTTCCGTCCTTTCCGCGGGCTTTCTTTTGAAAAACTTGGACACATTTAACTATTTTAAAATTGGTTCCACCTTCCAACTTCGCCCCCGCCACTTGGGACACGTGGCATTATGATTGGTCGGACAGGGGCACGGGGTCATGCCTTTGTTTTTTAGTCGACGGGCCTTTGGGAACCCGGCTAAATACGTCCCTCGCATCCCCGAGCTCTGCAGTTTTTGCTCATTAGGACACGTGTCCTAAACTTCCTGGGCTCGGGCCATTCCTCCAAACTTCCCTTTGCCCAAAAGTTCCCAGGTGTTTCTCCGCCTTCTCCCGTGAAGACACGTGGCATCATTTCCATTGGCTCTTCGGCTCCTTCGGCTTCTTCGCGTCCCATGCGTACTTTGAAATGGCCCGGATGTCCCATTTGAACAAATATGGCATTCCTCCAAAATTTCGGCTGAACTGGCCGGTTTGAGTGTAAGACCTCTGGCATCATTTGTCCCATTGCACATTTCGGACTGCCTGGGGCAAATTCGCCCGGTCCCAACCATCCCTACTATTGTCCCAACTTCCTTGATCCTATAATTGTGCCATTGCGTATTCGGTTCAGGCCCGAGCAGATTAACTGTCCCAAAACTGTCATGAAACAGACTTAGTCAAATTTTTCCTTCTTTCGGCCGGTTCGGGCTTTTCGCGTCCTAAATAACCTTTGGCCCAGATGTCCCAAATGCTGCACAGGTTGGGCCACCTGGAGGCTTTTCAGCCGATTCACGCCCCGACGTCCCAACTGTCCCAATACGATCGCGAAACAAGGACTTAGCTGATTTTCTTCACTTTTTCAACATCAAGTTTGGACAAAATTGAAACTTTTTCCCATTTTTTAAAACTTACTCCTTTCTTCTTAGAACCAGGGTGAGTTAGAAAAAGCCGAGGGGACCCCAGAAACATGATTTTTGTTGCTTGAATCAATCTACTTGCTTGGGACTGAAGAAATTTTATAATGCATGTTATCAAAATTTACCCTGGGGGGTGAATTTTGGATAACAATTTGGTGACTCAGCAGGGGTCATCTACCTGCTAGATGAAGATGATCCAGTTGCCTGAAGCAATCCATTGGGCATGGAGTCATCAAATATTCTGAAAACCTCTAAACTGACTTAGAAATGTGCAACTCGAGGAAGATGGAACGTATCACCTGATGCAAAGCAAGGACTGCTAAATATCTCCATGGACAGCAAGTCTGTGCCAAAGCACTTAGGGAAAACAAAACTAACCTACAGCAAAACAATGTGCACAAGCACTTGGAGGAATGAAAATCTAAATTAATTCATTTACAAGGGTAGATGAATTTCCCTCTAGAAGCAACGCTTGAGATAGATTCCATTGACTGGATCTGTAGTTCTTCACCATCCAATGGCCTGGCAATTGGAAAGCATTGTTACCTTGCACTTTGTCCATGTATGGGCCACTCCAAATGGCATCAAATTTTGAATGCCTTTCCCGGTTTTTCTCTACCACATCCCATTTCAACACTAGATCTCCAAGGGATTGGAAAGATCTATCCTTGGATTTCCTATGAAAGGTCTTCTTGATCAAAGCTTGATCCTTTTCCATTGCTTGGGAAAACCTGATTGCATCTAATTCTTGTAGCTCCATCAACTCTGCATACCTCACCTCCATGGGCTCAAACTCAAGCAACTACCAGCTGCTTCATGAGTTCCAATGTTGATAACTCAAGTGACATGGGTAAATTTCCTCTCTTTCCATAGACAAGTTGTGAATGGAGAGTTACCTGTGGATCTTGTTGGGAGTTATCCTATCAGCCCATAAGGCTGATTTCAGGATTATGCATATTTCTCAAGACCTTTGATTTGGTCATCAAGAGTCCTCCTAATGATCCTCAACAAGTTCTTGTTTGTAGACTCGGCCTGGGCATTGACCCTAAGGGTAATAGTTTGATGAAGTGCTTAGGTAAATACCTGTTCTTGACAGCCCACTTAGTCATAATATCCAATGAATTCCAATGCATTATCAGAGAACAAATTGTAGCAGGTACACCGGAATCTAAGGTTGTTATCCCCTCATTAATCTAAGATGCTAGACTCATTCATGCCTCTTTGAAGAAAATTGCTTCTAACTCCATTTGCATAATGGTAGTGTTAGTGCAAAATCACAGCACCCCTGGATGCATTGATCAGGCTTCTAGGTTGATCACTTTAATGATCCAGTGTGATTGCATAACATTGAATCCTTTCTCCAAGTGTGGGACTTGAAAAATGAGAAAGGAATCTCCAGAGAAGGCTGGTTCCTATTCCTCTGTTCAGATGCACAATGAAACATGTAGAGGGTTTTCTCAAAATCTAATCTAATCTGCCAAGGAGATAAGGTAAGAAGATGCATAAAATAAATCTAAGCTAATAGAGGTGATGCACCGAGGAATGAAGAACATATTTTGCCACATTAAACACAGACCATGTAGATATGCACACAACACCATGCACAGATAGCAAAAAAAATGCAATGAAAGATCAAGAATGACAGTAATAAATGATGTAAGAGGGTTTAGAAGCATCCACAGACACATATATACTTGCTCAAGGATCGATTCAATACATTGCAATGGTCCAGCAAGGCAAAAAACGGTGTTACAGTCTATATGGGAGGTTTGAAAACTCCACAAATCTTCTTATGAACAGGAGAGAAGGGAGGAGTGCAAAACAGAAAATGTCCAACTTCCTTTGAAAAGAAGCCCCTCCTTTCAATTTATAGGAAGAATGAGAGAGAAAAGAGAGAGAGGAATTCGAAATCTGCCCCAACCACCTCCTGGTTGCATTCAATTCGTCCATCATGGCAGAAGCGGCGGGTCCTGGCAAAGCGGCGGTTTGTCTAACAGAAGCGGCGAACTGTCTGCTGCATTAAAGTGGTTGTTGAAGCATTACTTCTGCTTGTTATTTCACGCCAGAGGCGTTTTCTCAATTTTCTCACCTCCAAACTGAAACCAAAATGCAAGATTGACCCTGGAAACGTGTAGAGAATTTCATCACAGCTTTCCATTGATATCAAGAACGTGAAAATCTGAGCTCTGGATCGAAAGATATGTCGATCTGAAGATTTAGGGCACAGGAACAGGTGAAAACGGATTTTGAAATTTTTTCCCGCGCTCTGCCACTTGGATGACACGTGGCATGCTCTGATTCGCTGAATAATTCTCTCTCCTCTGCTTTTCGGCGGGCTTTCTTTTGAATTTTGACTTGTGGGGACAAATTTTAAATGGGACACGTGGCACTATCCGGGGGGTCATTGTTCGGGTCGGTGCTCGAAAACTCCCCTCATGAGCTTTTTGAACTTTTCTCCTTTGGGACACGTGTCAATGATCCTGGACTTCGGCTCTACGTACCTCTCCATTTGTCTGGATGCCCTTTGACTCTGACTTTTCTTTGAGGACACGTGGCATCTCTCAATGGTTCTACCTGCCGGCTCTTTCGGGCAAGTCTTCAAATGTCCATTTGTCCCGATTGTCCCAGTGCTTTGAAAGGACAAAATTCTTCGCCCGAAATGGGCTTCCTTGTCCCTCATTCGGCTGAAGACACGTTTGTTGCTTGATTGGCTTCTCGGCTTTTCGGCCGATCCGGGTGATTTCGCGTCCCTTTGGGCCCGAACTGTCCCAGTTGGCTCGAAATTTTCCTATTTTCGGGCGAACCGGCCGGTTCGCATCCTTCGCATACCTTTGTTCCAGATGTCCCAGTGCGAAAGTTCCCTCGATCTTCGTTGCCCTAGCTCCGGGTTAAAGCTCGGCCGATTCGGGCTTTTCACGTTTCGTACCTCTGCCCAGCTTGTCCCATTTGCTTTGATGGGACCGCCTGAAGGCTTTTCGGCTCGAGTTGGCGGGGTATTGCGTATCTTGGCTGTCCCAAATGTCCCACTTGTTCTAGGACCAGGACTTAGCCAATTTTCACAATTTTTCTGGCCCAAGCTTAGCCTTTCTGCAACTTTTCGCACTTTTCTCAAAGCTTGCTCCTTCCTTCTTCGGCCTGGACAAGGAGTTTAGAAAAATTCCTGAAGGGACCCTAGAAACCTGATTTTGCTCTGAATCAATCAATTTTTCTTGGGATTTGAGAATCTTGATGCATGTTATCAAATTTACCCTGGGGGGGTGAATTTTGGATAACAATTTGGCGACTCAGCGGGGTCATCTGCCTGCTAGATGAAAAGGCCAGTTGCCTGAAGCATCCATTGGGCATGGAGTCATCAAATATTCTGTTTAGAATCCTAACTACTCAGAATGTGCAAGGAGGAAGATGGAATGTTACCTGATGAAATCAAAGACTGCAAAACATCTCCATGGACAAAAGCTGTGCCAAAGCACTTAGGGAAAACAAAACTAACCTACAGCAAAACAATGTGCACAAGCACTTGGAGGAAAGAAAATCTAATCTAATATTTACAGATGTAGTGAACTTCCCTCTAGAAGCAACGCTTGAGATAGATTCCATTGACTGGAATCTGCAGTTCTTCACCATCTAATGAGGCCAATTGGAAAGCATTGTTGTTCTTGCACTTTGTGACCATGTATGGGCCACTCCAAATGGCATCAAATTTTGAATGCCTTCCTGGTTTTGCTCTGTCCACATCCCATTTCAACACTAGATCTCCTACTTGAAAAGATCTATCTTTGGCCTTCCTATCAAAGGTCTTCTTGATCAAAGCTTGATCCTTTTCCATTGCTTGGGATGCCTGATCTCTGATCTCTTGCAGCTCCATCAATTCTGCATACCTCACCTCCATGGGCTCAAACTCTAGCAACTCCAGCTGTTTCATGAGTTCCAATGTTGGCAACTCAAGTGACATGGGCAAGATTGCCTCTCTTCCGTAGACAAGCCTAAATGGAGAGTTACCTGTGGATCTTTTGGGAGTTATCCTATCAGCCCATAAGGCTGATTTCAGCTTGGTATGCCAAGACCTTCTGATTCTCATCAAGAGTCCTCCTAATGATCCTCAACAAGTTCTTGTTTGTAGACTCGGCCTGGCCATTACCTTGAGGGTAATAGTTTGATGAAGTGCTTAGGTAAATACCGTTCTTGACAGCCCACTCAGTCAATTTTAGATCCAATGAATGCCAATGCATTATCAGAGATTATTGTAGCAGGTACACCAAATCTGGTAGTTATTCCCTCATAAAAGTCTAAGATGCTAGACTCATTTGCCTCTTTGAGTGCTACTGCTTCTGTCCATTTGGTGAAGTAGTCTGTGGCTGTCAAAATCCATTTGTGCCCTTGGCTCGAATTGGGATTGATGACTCCAATGAAGTCCAAACCCCATTGCATGAATGGCTGGTCAACTGAGATTGGATGTAATGGGAGGGCTGCAAGTCTCTCTTTTCCTGTGAAGAATGCACAATTCTTACACCTCTTGATCCATGCATAGCAATCACTGAAGATTTTAGGCCAATAATAACCAGCCTTCATGATTTTTAGAGCTGTCACTCTTGGTGCAAAATGGCCACCAGCTGGTCCATTATGAAACTCTTCCAATACCCTTTGAATCTGACCTGTGCTAATGCATCTCAGCAGCACTCCATTTGTACATCTTTCTTGAACAAAACTCCATCAATGATGGTATATGGAAGCCTGCAACCTGAAGTGTCTCCTTTTTGCTTTGCTCATTTCTGGAGGGCATAGGCCTGTCTGTAGGAAGTGCATAATATTCTTGAGTCCAACAAGGGAGTGGGGGACAGCATTGTCTTCTTCATCTGTTCAATGATACTTGAATGGTGATGAAGGATCCTCTTCGTTGTCATCTTCTGGTTTGCACGTCATTACTCCTTTGCAAGGGCTGCTCACACAAACCTGGCCTCTGACCAGCTTGGTGATCTTGATCTCAATTCTCATGCTCCTTGACATGGGTGATCCAATCCTGCCCTTTTCTCATTCCAAATCCTTGTTGAGGAGGAAGTCCTTGGACCTGGGGCTAATGGCATGTCTTCACCCAGCAATTGGACCTTGTTGACCTTGTGTTGCTTTGCAACACTTTGAGAGAAGTTGGCCAATCCTATGGCAGCTTTGATTCATACCACAGAAATCTTCTGCTTGCCAATTGACAAGATGTAGTTTCATTCAGGGCAGATGTTCCTTGCTGAGAATGTGCTTCTTGCTGTTGATCTCCTTCATGGCTGGACTCTTGCGACCCACCAACCAGTTTGTCACCATCAGAGCTTGATTGAATGCACCATTGAAAGCACATGGATTGGTTATGAGGCTGACTACATGGGAAAGCACCAATCATATTCTTGGGCCATGTTATTTTGTGACTGGCACTAATGCTTAGAAGCAGATATGGCATTTGGATTATAGGGCTGAAATGGTCTATTGGCGGGAGGCCTTGTTTGGCTTTGATTTTGATTTGCAGCCTGGATTTGGTGACCTATTTTGTTGGTATGGCTGCCTAGCCTGGTACTGTGCTTGAGGCTGATACGAAGTCTAGCACTTTGAGCTTGCTGTCTTTTGATAGTAACCAGCTCATTTCCCAAATTTTGCAATTGCTTCATGACCTCTTGGAGTTCATTTGAAGCACTAGAGGATGAAGTGGAAGTTTCATTTGAACTTTGATTTCTAGGAGTGGGAATAGGAGCCAAAGTGGGTGCTTGACTAGTGCTTGGATTTTCTAAGTTTGGATACAAGGGCATGGGAGGCCTAGGAGCTAGTTTACCAGCTTGAATAAGACAATTTTCAGCTCTAATGGCAATGCTATAAGCAGCAGGGATAGTTATGCATCCCATAGATTGAATCAACATAGAAATATCAGAATTTAAAGCTTTAAGGTAATATAGAAAAGCACCTTCTGCTGTTGGCCTGACTGCCACTGGAATCCTATCCCAAGACCTTTGAAATCTGAAGTTGAAGTCAGTCAGCTGCTCATTGGGGGCTCTCTTGATAGTTGTCAGCTGCTCCAAAAGAGACAAGTTGTCTCCCTTCTCTCCAAATTGCTCGTGAAGTGCAATACACAGCTGATTCCAGTTTGTGATAGAACCAGCTCCAAGGCTCCTAAACCATTGCAATGCTTTACCCTTGAATGAAGATGCCAGTAACTTGACAGCCACTTGCATTTCATTGATTTCATGGATTGCACAAAGGTTAGCAATATCTTTAACATGATCACCTGGAGTAGTCTGATTTTCTCCAGTGAAGTAGGGAATGTTCTTCAAGGCTGCAATAGGAACTGGATGTTGTGCATTGAGAGCAAGTGGGCTGCTGCCTGTGAAGTTGACGTAGGGGTTGTTTGAGCCATTCTGATTGGTCTTAAAACCCTTGTTGACTGAATGAAAGGTCTACCAGGTGGAGGAGTTGAGAGAGTTCTGTTTGGTGGAGATGGAGACCTTTGAATCCTTCTTCCTCTTTGCCTTCTTCTTGGAGATAACTACAGGTATTCAAACAGCACTTCTTCTTCTCCAACTCTTGACCTTGTGGTGATTCTTCTCATGAGTTTTCAGGCCTGCACTGCTGAAACCAGTTGATTCTTCCCCTTGGAGTCGCCAGATATGCAAATAATAGCTCTTATAAGCAAGAAAACTGCAGCAGATGCATATCAACTTTGCTGCAATAAAAATGAGACCTCTAGGTCCCACCGGGCGTGCCAAAACTGTTGTTGCAGACTCACAGCACCCCTGGATGCAGATCAGGCTTCTAGGTTGATCACTCTAGCATCCAGTGTGATTGCACAACATGGAAACCTCTCTCCAAGCGTGGGGACTTGTGAAACTGAGAGAGGAATCTCCAGATTAGAGGCTGGTTCCTCAAACTCCTCTGATTTAGATCTATATTTTGCAAAACTACAGAGGTTTAGATCCTAATCCTACTCTAACTTGCAAGGAGACAGGGATAGAAGTGCAAAAATTGAAACTAACTAACGATGGTGATGCACCAAAAGGAGTGGTGAAACATTTCTATCATGCAAATAGACACAGACCAAAGTTCACAACATAAAACATACACAGACTGATAAGGTATAATTTAGGATCTAAAATGAAGCAAATAATACAAACAGAGGACTGAAAACCATTCACAGAGCTTGCATTATCATTTCCAGTGTCAAAATCACTGCATTACAACCTCAGAGAGGTAAAAACTATTACAATCCTTGGAGAGGTCTGATCCTTGCATCAATCACTTGCTGGAGGTGAAAAAAGAAGTCTGCTATGTCAAAAATTGTTCCCCCTTTAGAAATGAGCCAAATCTGGCTTTTACATTGCATGGGTCGAGCCCAGGGGACAGAAAATGTACAAAACCATGGGAGCCCATCCCTTCTTGACTACAAATGCATTAAAATGCCATGGGGGACCTTACAAACCCATACACTGTCATTTTGACCGGATTACAGGAGAATGTGACCCATTCTGCATTAAATTTGGTCGCTGGAATGTCACTTCTGGCCATGAACACGCGTCAGATCCCCTCACTGTTTCTCAATTTTCTCTCTCCAGACTGCACCAAAATGCAAGATTGACCCTGGAATCCTGTAGATAATTTCATAAGCTTTTTGTTGATATAAAGAACGTGCAAATCCGAGCTCTGGATCGAAAGTTATGGCGATCTGAAGATTTAGGGCACAAAACAGGTGAAAACGGCATTTTTAAAATTCTTTCCCACGCTCTGCCACCTGGATGACACGTGGCAGGCTCTGATTCATTTACGGGTCCCCATCGCTCTAAGAAATTCCACTTTGGGCTCATCCTGGTAATTTCTTCCCCACTTGGACACGTGGCAACTATTTTATTGGCTTGGGCATCCAGGGGCTTGCAAGCCTTGTCCTTTCGATATAATTTTGGTACTTTCTCACTTTGGAGAGCACATTTGTCGCATTTCTTGATGTCCACGGGATCTCCCAGCTACTCAAGTGCCACATCTCATCTTTCATTGCCTCTCAAATGTCACAATGGTCTTTCACTGGGACCATTACCCATCTAGTCATCCAGGTAGACTTTGGAAAAAATTTATTCATAAATTGTCCCTTAAATGTCGATGACACACGATGCACATTTGATTCAGTCTGGCAGGCTCTTTCAGCTTTCCGTGTCCCACGCGTACTTTTGGCCCGGACTGTCCCAGTGTACCTAAAATTTCTCTTTCCGCTCGGTGAACCAAATGATTGTGGGCTTTCTTTGGTCTTCCTTTGAGGTGAAGATCATGGCGGTGATGTCCATGTGAGAATCTCCATCCGGATTTTTGCGAATCTGAACCGGCCTGGTTCGCGTCCTTCGCATACATATGTTCCTGAATGGGGTCTCGGAAACAGGGTCTTTGGACAACATTGTCTTCAATTTTTACCTATATTCGGCATGGTTCAGCTTTCCTTCCTGCGCCTTCACTAATGTCCCAACTTACCCAAGTTAGTGCAGATTCTCTTCTCACTTCGGCCAATGATACCAAATTTTATGCATCCGGCGTGTAACTATCTCCAAGCCTTGACTGTCCTACGTGCTAAGCCGTTTTCTCTGTATTCAGCCGATCCAGGTAGTTTGCTTCCTCACGGCCCGAATTTTGCATGAACTTTTTTGCTCAGCTTGTTCCTCAATTTTGCTTCCAAGGACATGAGGGTTAGAAAGAATTCCGGATTAGCTTCTTATACCCACAACAGCGATCCTTCATAGTCCTTCTGAAATCGTTCTAACTTTGCTCGCGGCTTTGACAACCTCTGGAGGCTGTTATCAATAATTGCTACGTCTCAGTGGGGGGAATTTTGGATAACCAGTTATGTTCACTATCCCAACTAGGAACCTTAGCCAATTTTCAAGGGATTGGTCCCAAGCTCTACGTTCTGCAACTCAGGGTTTAGCGATATCTTCTGAAGTGTGTTTCACTACTTTTCATTCTTCATTTAAGTAATAAAATATGAGGGGACCCTGGAAACATTTTCTTCCCATCTATCTATATATGGTGTTCTGGGGCTTGAGAATTACTTATCACTTTTCAAATTAACCCTGCACTCAAGGGGGTGATATTTTCTAACATATATTACTGACATGCAACATGATCATGGATACGCCCTAAAACACACCTTAGTGTGTATATATCCTGAGGTATAATGTAAATACACGGATTTTTGTAGAACTTATCCTCTACCCCCTATCTCCCTATCTTAATGGGTGTTTGAAGAAGGCAACATTATCATGTTAGTAATATATTAGGTATGATTCGGTCCTAACATGTTTCATGTTGTATGATATCTTCCCCCCCGGGTAGATATAGACAAGCTCCCTATAGAAGAATGGCATGTAATCAAAGAAATTCAAAAGCCTGACCCATGGCACACAGGCGCATAGAATGGCACATAGACAATGAGTGTCGACATATAGAATGCTATGTGCCCATGGCACATGAAAGTGGCGCACAGAAATCCAGTGTCGACATATAAAATTTTTTGAATCGGAGGATTCGCCCTATGGCTTCAGAAAGGCGCACAGAAATGGAGTGTCGACATAATTCGGGTAGTTCGAAGTTGGATAACATTGGCGTGCAATTAATGAAAAGTGTCATGCGAGGATGACTATGTCTGAAATGTGACTCTTCGGGACAGCAACCATTCCATGGATGTCACATCAGATGGATTACACAAAAGGGGCACAGAAATGAGTGTGACACAGAAAAATAACTGCGCATAACCTTGGCGCAGCAAAAGGGGCGCACAATGGTTTGAAACATGAAGTCTGACATTTCAAAGAAATCAGGCTTTTGCGCCTTTGGCGCACTCTGGAAGAGTTCTTCCTGACATGCAAAGTGATGAGTTGTGGCAGTACCCAAAGGGTTGGTCAAAAATTGACAGTATCCTCCTTTGACGCACAAAAGAGGATATGTCGAACATGCATATGGATGCGCCAAAGGAAGCACCTTCAGGAAGCGCACATGACATTCTGAGTTGCTGACTCAGGAAGCAGACCCTGACCCAGATATTCAGATGGCCATAACTTTTGACTGGGAGCTCCGATTCACACAAGGTTCTGACTTTTCGGAAAGCCTACGGCGTCCTCTACCTAACTAAGTACTGGATATCTTTAATTGGGTGATGAACAAGTTCTTAAAAATGCTCAAAATACAGTTTTCCACTTTTGGGGTTTGATATGGTCCTCACCCACCACCATAATGAGATGAATTAAATACAACCTGAGGTGGTTGGGGTAGATTTGGACTTTCTCTCTCTTCTCTCTCTCATTCTTCCTATAAATTGTAAGGAGGGGATTCTTTCTAAAGGTTGGACATTCTTTTTTTGGCCCCTCCCTTCTTCTCTTTGGCAGGTAGAGTTGTGGAGCTCAAACCTCCCATGGCTGAAACTGTAATGCACCTTTGCCTCTGGGCATTTTTTGCAGTGTATTGTATCAACCTTCAGAGCAAATAAATGCATGACTATGGATGTTTCTCAACCCATCTATGTGTTTCATTTTGCATCCTCCTGATCTTTCACTGTGAATATTAAGGTTATCTGTGCATGATTTTGCATTGCATTTCTGTGGTCTGTGTTTAATTGGCAAAACGTATGTTCTTCATTCCTCGGTGCATCACCTCCTTAGCTTAGGTTTGTTTTTATGCATTTCTCTCTCCCTGTATCCTTGGTAGTTATATTAGGTTTTATTAGACTCTCTACATTTTATTGGTGCATCTGAACAGAGGAATAGGAGCCGGCCTTCATCCGGAGAGCTTTTCCGATTTCACAAGGTCCCACACTTGGGAAAAGCTCCATGTTGTGCAATCGCACTGAGATTCTCAACCCATCGAGTTGCAGAGTCCCAGGGGTGCTGTGATTCGACTTCCAATGTACCACTTCTTCCCTAATAAACCAGAGGTTCCATCTTGGCTAGGTGCTTCCCTTGTGTGCGTAGATTTCACCCTCGCCTGTTACCATAACAGGTTCTAGTTCTTGATTCACGTATTACTCAGCGGAATCCATTGTGTGTCAGCCTTCTTAATACTCACCATGGCAAGCACCCTTCTCCTTTTGGTACTGTTGACTCATATGTTCGTATAACTCTAGGAACTTTTTGTACTTATGTTTCTTTCCACACCAGGAGCATTGTAGAATATTTGGACATTCACGCTTATAAAGGTATGTGGCTCCATAATTAAAACAGGTTCCACGCAGGAACTCACTTCTTCCCCCATTCGTGGTTACCACGACCACAAAATCCTCTTTGCAAAAAACCTCTTCCACGTGCATCTCCATCTTCTGCACCTCTTCATAGCCACGTGATCATCATCCTTTGGAACTACTGGCAATGCCTGTCTGGCGCACACCAAAATCAATTACCTCATGAATCTAGTCAATCAATCTACAATCCTTGGTGTCATGTGTGGTTAAGGTACATATCTTGCAATAACAAGATACATTTTTGTGGATCACACGCTGCAACAGGGGGCACCTACTTACATCATGGTCCTCATGACATATTTCATAGTTTACTACTATGGCGTGTACCGCCTTCCGAGTACATATCCCACCATTATCCTTTGTGTTCCCTTCTACGTTACAATCCGTGCACCACATCCCTCCACAATCTCTCATGAACTGAATGTTGGCAGATAATTTCTCCAATTGCTTAGCCATGGCAGCAATCTGAGCCTCCAGAAATGGGCTAACACTAGTGTTAACACTCCCAACTACCTCAGCATGTAAAGTAGTTTCCAATGCTTCACACTGGTCCATGAATGTTTTATGAGATAAATCCCTCCTAAAGGGTGTGATCAACGCTCCGACAAAACACTAAGCATGTTGTGAAGGGTGATTATCATAAGATAGTTTAGACAAGATAGAGTTTTAAAACGATGCATCATATTCCCGCACACTCTCTGCCATGCCCTGCTGGATTTCTTTGAGAGAGTTGATGCTCTTTTGTTCAAACTCAGGTATGTGGAATTGCACTAGGAATGCATTTCTCAACATGTGGTATAATCCACAATAGTCTGATGAGGGTCATACTTTATATACCAACTATGCACGTGCCCTTGTAAGGTCATCATAAATTGACTTAGCCTTTCGATCCTGGGTCATGATTCCCTTCACGTGCGCCATAGCAGCTCACACTTATGCACATGCTCCGCAGCATCTTCTATCCCACTGTAATCTAGTAAGTGTAGAGACATCTCAAAAAATACTTGTGGGGGTGGCTTAGGCCCTTGTCCTCCTGATCCAGTCCCTTGGTTTCCTCTGGTGTTTCCTCCCCCACCAAATCCACTAGATCCTGAGCCACCAACTCCACTCGCTTCCACCTCCAAATCCTCCTCTGTTAGGTAAATAGGGCCTGTGTTTGTCATGCCGAACATGCTCCCATCGTCCCACTAAATTGTGCACCGATGGTTTGTGATACTAGTACCACTGCCAGTTGTATTTCATGTCCACCACTTCATAATGCATGCTTCCAAAACCAGCTGTGTATGCATGCCTTGTCCAAACATTCCACGCAAATACAGGAATAGTGTGTGACGCCATAGAAGTCCCAAATGAGAAGTTGTATCTCCTAGGCACTGATCTGGTTGCTTCCACTCACTATCAAATGGATCAACTGTACTTCTCCCTTGATTTGAAACAAACCAAGCACCAAGGTTTGGTCGCTAGGTGGGGTTCAGATGCACATAAATGACTCTTCTTTCTCTACGTGACAAACTCTCATCAGAAGCTGCAAGGTTTTCTCTCCCATGCTTACCAAGATGGGGTACCATAGACTGTTCAGGATCCACATCCTCCACATGAACCTCAACTCCCTTCCACCATGTCTGGCTCCGATAGATCCCACTTGTAATCCTCACACTTTCTATCTGATCTCCTTTTCACGAGCTTCATTATACTTGAGTCATCTCTCCTCCCTTTCCTGTTCAGTCGTCACAATCAGACCATCTTTCCCCAACCTATCTTCCTCTCCTAGCGCTCATAGGTGGTTTAGCTGGCCATAGGAAATGCCTCTAAACCCATAGTTTACCATTAAGATTTTGATTGCAAGGGGAATAGACATGTAGAAATGATCCTCTTGGGATCTCGTAAGAACTCAAACTCAGAAACTTTACAGATAGGAATATGTGGAAGTGGTGTATTCTAGAGTGTAGCTAGTCAATACTCCCTTCCACCAATGATCTATAGCATGGGTCCACATTAAATCAGCATCTTGAAAGTTTTGATATGTTTCTTGGGTCCAAGGGTGTGATCTTATAATACCACCCCCAATCTAGATGTATAAGCTGAGAGCCATTCAAATAACTTTAATGGGAAAAAACAGAAGAAGGTTTCGTACAACTCATGATAAGGAGTGTCCTCCACCCATCTTCATGTGTTAAACCTAGGTCTGGTATTGAATCTCTGGGAGAATTCATCCTCCATGCTTTTAAAACCAGTCTTCAACACCTTCAAGTGTTAAGCACTCCACCATCACTCTTTGTACATAGATAATTATGTATGCCATGTTCCACTAAAACTTCGAAAAGAGGTCCCGGCACTGGAAGTAAAATGTAGTCATTTTTGCACCCACCAAGAATAGGGGAACCTCATGCGCGCCAACCTATCACCCAGTGGGAATTAGGTGCTCACCCGAGGCATGCGAGAGGGATCTGAGTCTCTCTTTTATGTGAGTCTAGTGGAAGACATAGTTCATGATTCTAACTTAGTGTATTTAAGAGACATGAAGAAGGTATAGAGCTCAGGATGGCTTCTACACTCCTTCAGTCATAACAAAAACAAAGTGTGCAATAGAAATAAGAGAACCAAGAAGTTGTAAATCCACAAATATACTTAACCATTCAAGTAAGGTTCACATGACTATACAAGATCAAAAGTACAGAGTAAAAACATGCATGATAGTACATAGAAAGAGATTTTAATGTAAACATTTGTCATGGTAACCTTATCATATTCATTCATAGTCTTGCTACAAAGTATCACAGAGAGGTAGACTATAGTCATGCACCATATCTGGATCCATACATGTAT
This sequence comes from Taxus chinensis, assembly GCA_019776745.2. Classification (NCBI taxonomy): domain Eukaryota; kingdom Viridiplantae; phylum Streptophyta; class Pinopsida; order Cupressales; family Taxaceae; genus Taxus; species Taxus chinensis. The sequence goes on along the minus strand of CM034157.1, from coordinate 321,515,573 downwards.
TCTCACAAGACATAAAATTTACATTCCCCATTTTCCCATTACATCCTTACTAGAATCCTTGTACCCATTTTCATCCCATAGTTCTTGCAGTAATTCTGTAGAGCTCTGCTACCTCTCCTTCTCTCTCTACTTCTTTTCCAAAGGTGTATGTATAAATAGGCATCTGAACTCTAACAAACTCCTCTCTAGCCTCAGATCTAGCTCTAAGTGTCAAGTTGTGGGTCGCCCCAGGATGCATGCCTCTCCTATGTCATGATTATCTTTTTGGATCTTCCTATCACAAGGTATATTCCCTTCCAGGTCACCATATTACCAAGCTAGAACCTTATCCAAACGGAACACGTTCTTCATGTGAACTTCCCAAAAGGCCAAAAATGGCTAGGTCTAGAATTTTTCTTCATGCGGCGTGCACGTCCTAGGTTCTCTAAGAAGGATTTTAAATAATTCCCCTGCTATGCCTTCACTTGTGTGCTTCCTTTGGCCATTCATACCTATGCACCCTTAAGATTTGGAAGCTATATTAGGGGTCCAATAACATCCGTGGAAAGGAAGAAATTATTGAAGTTTTTCTCAGATATTTCTTATGAAACAGTGAAAGAGAAGTGCTATCAAGCATGATAGGATCTTCCCATTAAGTTGTTTTCTTTTACTTAAATGTTTTCATTAAAAGAATTATGCTCTTGGGGATAAATTGGTTTTTGCTAAATGTTATAATATCTTCTTTCGATGCTTGTATTATTTACTGTGTTTTACTATTTGACTTCACTATTATGATGGATGATCTGTTCTGGGTTTCGATTACCTTGTTTGGAATTAATGAGTTACGTTTAACTTCTGTAGAGCCTGAGATGAGGTTGTAACTGTTAGTACTCTTGTTGAGCTGTGTTAAACTTGTGAGCAACTCGATTTCTTAAATTTTTTGAACTAGTTTGATGAGATCTTGTATCACCTTTGATGAGATCTATAAACTATCAACTTGACTAATATTTGAGATTGAATGAATATTTTTGAAAATATAGTCTTTTTTATTCTTATGAGTTTGACCAAAACTTGTGTTCAGCCCAATGTTTCTTTTATCACTCTGTGGTTGTGATTCTGGGTTTTGTTCTAACCTTCTTGTTTCAGTCATTATTCCAGTGGTTAATTAAGGAAGACGCATTGTTTTGAGTTTGGCTTGAAAGAAGCTTTCGTCTGTTAAAGACTTGCTAATAGATTTTTCATTCACCAATAGAGGTTTTGGAAAGATTATATGTGTTAGCTCCTTGAAAGGAATTATTGCTTGGGAAAGGGTAATTTTAAAGAAGTGTTATTCTATCTTCTATTCTTTTGAGAACTTGGGTAACCTCTAGATTGAAGTAATTGATGCTTTGAAGGGGAAATTATCTTGGGTTTAAGCTCACTATGTTACAATTGTTGTTATCAATTTGTGAGTCTGAATAGTTCATTTGGACATTAATGGTTGTACTGGGTTAGTTTGTTTTCTTGGCCTTAGGCCATCAAACTTGTTTCGGTTCTTTTTCTAATGAAGGAATGGGTATCTATGTTTAAGGAATGCTTTTTGGGGGCTTAGCTTTATCGTATTCAATCGTATTTTCTTTTCATCATCTGGGTGTAGAAGGACTGTGAAGAATTACTCTTCTGATAATTCTCTTCCTTCCTCCACCATGTCCGTGGAAATGTACTTGATTGTCTTATGGATTTTGATGTTATCCTTACTATTCTCTTTGAATGATGAAAGGTAATTGGATGTTTTGGGTCAATCATAGTTTATTCCCTTCTTCAGACTGTAGTCATTCAATTTGATCTTTGATTGTTCTCTATTTGGGGAATTTTGGTAAAGGACTAGTAGAGAATGGACTTACCTGTTTGTGTTCTTGTTTATAGCAATGCTCTTTTTCTAATCATGCTTAGAACATTGAATATACAATCTCTCTCTCCTTTGATTTTCCTTTTGTTTCATTCTTGATGAGGGAGTTGTCTAGTGGGTCTGTTTCATTGAACCTTCACTGGGACTTGTTTGTAGAATTAAGTCCAGTTGTGATTGAACAGTTAGCTGAAGTAGAGGTTAATTAGGAGGATTGTTGTGTTGGTTGAAAATATTCTGTGAAGTCTTTTTATTTGGTGAAAATTAATTGAATGGTTGAAGGAGCTGAAGCTGATTGTTAGATCCCTCCATTCTACTATTTTTCTTTAGCATAGAAATTGATGTATCGCTAAGGGATTGTGTGCTTAGTTCTAATTGCATGTTAAGTTGATCTCAATCTTTATTTAAAACTGTTTAGTTCTAAACTTGAACTTAGATTAATTTCTAATTCTGATTGAGTTAAAGGATTCTTAAATTAGAAACTCTTTTCTAAATAGGTTGTTTGGTCCATTAAACCTAATCTATTTTTGATTTGATCTTGGCATCTTATATTTTTGGATGGAATTAGATGAAATAAATACTGAGATGAAAGTACTACTGTACTATCAATCCTATCTAATGCTTATCTATTTAAGAGATAGTAGGGATAGTTATCTTCTCATGTTAAATAGGATTAACCGAGAAGTGAATCATGTATAATAATATATGAAAGGTAAATTGTGATTTGATGAAATAGTACTTACTTTAATTATTTTTATGTAAAACAATAGTATATGAAATGACCTATTCTTAATTTGAATGTTTATCTTATTTAATGGATTAACTTAATGTTTAATTTGTGTTTTGAAATATACTTACCTCTTAATGTTTAATTCATTTTATGTAAAACAATAGTATGAAAGATGAAGTTGGTTATATCATGACCTATTCTTAAGTTTGATATGGTTTATCATCTTACCTCTCTCTCTCATTTGTGACTAGTAATTTCCTTTGGTATGTCTTTCTATAATGTTTAAATTGTTTCATAACAACAGAGTTCTCTTGATGAAATAGTTAGCTAAAAGCACATGTTTTTAATGCTAAATGCTTATCATGCTCAGTTCAATGAACTGACCCGTGCTAGAAATTCTTGTAGATGGACTTCATAAGTGATGAAAGGAGAAAAGATCTTTAGGAACTTACATTTGTTTATCAAAGAGACTGGATCTTTTTATGATGAAATATGGTTCATGATTGAAATGTATTCTATGGAAAATAAAATTGTATTTGAAATTGATTCAAGCATTGTTGTTTGACATTAGTAATGTCTGTTGTGTTTGGACTTGTAAATGTAAGAATCTTCTGGATGAATAAAAGATATGTGAAATTTGTTGCATTTGATGTATTTCCTTTTGACATTCAGTAAGTGGAAATGTTAAGTAATTCTCTACTTCTAAGATAGTAACTCTCTTTTATGGCTTGGAATATAATGGATAGAGATAGGGGGTACTAGATGTACTACCCTCTCTAGTGAAATTGCAACTTATTAAGTTGACATTCTTGCATGGATACTCAATTATTTCACTTTGACTATATTTAAAGAAAATGTTATAGGTGGATATAACTATGATGATAACTTATAACATGCTAATGGGTTATAAATAATCATTAACCTTGTATAAGAAATAGGGAAGACAACTTCCATGTAATGAATAAATGATTGTTTTATGATCTCATGGAATTAAATCTGAATGTTATCCTTGGTTAGTTGATGGTGTGCTTTCTCTTGAAGAGTTCCTTAACTGGATTAGGAATGTAGAGAAAGGGAATTAAAAAGGATTAGACTTCATTCTATTGAAGTCTAATATAAAATAACTTGATCTGAACTTATGTAAGCTAAGGCTTGAGTAGGTGAGTAAATAACAACACTGTTATGTATGTTGAATCTGTTATGTGAAACATAAATTAAAATGTTAATGGATTAAAAATCAAAACTTATGAAATGGTTAGGAGGCAGATGTATCTGCATACCAACTCTAATTGCAATTTTTACTTGTAACCCTAATGGTTAACGAACCTAGTTGTTCAGTAGGGCTATTGCAATTAACCCTTAATGAAGAAAATTAATAAATCATTAACTTATATTTAAGGTATGTTCATCTAGATGAGGTGAACTCAGTCGGATGTTGGCACATGCCAACTGTAGTACAATACCTTCGTGAAGACTTGGGTCTTCATGAGGATACTGTGTTGTAGTTGACATGTTGCAACACCCTTCAGAGTTTAATCATCTAGATCTACATAAATTTGACTTGGTCACAGTTCTTCCCTAGGTAGAGTTAGGGGTATGATCTAGTGTCGGGGTCAACTCACGATGACTTAGGATAACTAGACACACACAATCGACTTAGGTCGATTGGGTATGTCTATGTACCCTTAGTCACCATGAGTAGTCCTCCACACTAGACTATGTTGCTAACCTTGGCTAGGGTTAAACCTTGAACAAGTGGACTGACAGGAGTCAGTGAAGACCATTCTAGATAATAGATGAAGTGGGGTGAAGGACGTATTCTGTTTGACGAGTATGCCATCTAGGAATATAAACATGAACAATATGTTTAAAATCTTTGGCCAAAGTATCGCAAGTTGTTGGTTACATTGTCCTATGTCACCTAGTTTAAGAAGTGGGATTTCAGATGAATATTGGTAACAGATATTCAGATAGGCCTCTTAAACAGAACACTTAATACCCCAAAAAGGGTAAAGGAACCAAGTATACATAGTATACAAATCATTAAGTTAACATGAGAGATCGGTATGATACTGAGTCATGGAATGAGAGATCAGTGTTTCACCAAGTCATTTACAGCTGCATATGGTTTATGTTATGAGATTGATTGATATAGAAATGTGTGTTCTAAATTATGATTATTTAGAACAGAGAACATTATTCAAAAAAAATCCCCTTGTTTCTAAAGTCTTAAAATGGGAATGTTACATCTTGGTATCAGAGTTGAAGGTTGCAGCTCTTGGACCTATTGTGTCCATAATCTGATAAAACTTAAATTTTCTTGTTAACAGAAAATGGTTAGAACAAGAGGAAGTGCTGCAAACAACCCACCACCTAGTGGAGAAGTAGCTACTACCCAAAAACTCGATGAGATCCTTGCTTCCCTTTTGGACACAAGAGATCATTTAGCTATACTTGAACAACAAGTAATGGGAAATGAGGAGGAGGAAGAAGATGTTGGTAATAACAATCAGCCACCTCCTGTGGACAATGCCAATGTTGGGAATTTGGGCGTTGATAACAATAATGTAGCCAATGCTAATGTTAATGTACCTAATCAGCCTGAGAATAAAAAGGCAAGATTGGTAGTTGAACTCACTAATGACATAAAAAGGATAAGTCCACCCAAGTTTGATGGCACTACACTAGGAGATGGAGCTGAGAACTGGCTCAGTGAAATGGAGAAGTACTTTGCAATAAGGAACTTCTCTGAGGAAACAAAAGTAATATGGGGAGCTTATCAGCTTTCCCATGAGGCATCTTCTTGGTGGGACAACCGTAAGGCTGAGTTAAACATTGATGAAACAAACATCACTTGGGATCAATTTAAAAATTATTTTAGGCAACGATGGCTGCCACAACTTTACTATGATCAGAAAATGACTGAATTTCAGAACTTAGCTCAAGGAAAGTTAACTATAACAGAGTACTGGGAGAGATTTACTAAGCTCCTTAAGTACGTACCTCAGTATCAAACTGACGAGAAGTTCAGGATACAAAAATTCATTATGGGATTAAATCCCATTATAGGTGGTGAAGTGGATGTTCACAACCCAACCACTATGGAAGGGGTTGTTGAAAAATCCATAAGGCAGGAGCAGAAATTGAAAGCAATCTCTGCCCATAAGGAAGAAATCAGAAAGAAAGTTCCAAATTATTCTTCATCCCTTGCACCCAAAAAGGGGCCATGGAAAAAGTTTGGTATGAAAAACAAAAATTTGGTGCTGATAATAACAAGAAAACTGCAGCAAATAAACCTACAGCTAATGTATGAAACAACTTTGTCAAGAACAATAATAATGGACAAAAGTCCTATGGGGGTCAGAATGATAACTTTAAGGATGGAAATAAATTTGAGCCTAAGAAAGGACTTGTAGGAGGATGTTACAATTGTGGCAAGGATCATTATGCAAATCAGTGTCCTTTGAGGAAGGATGACAGAAATCAGCAGCATAAAATACATGTTGCGGTAGCTGACAAACAAGCTGAAAAGTAAGTTACACCTATAGAAGTGCCAGGTAAGTTATTTGGTATACCTGTAACTATACTTTTTGATACTGGAGCTACTGAATGCTTTATTTCTACTAAATTAGCTTCAAAATTAAAAAGAAAAGATGGAAAAATGGATAAATCATGGACTGTACATTATGGAAATAATGTTGTCCACATAGTTAGTATGTGTCTTTTTGGAGCAGTCCTTGACTTGCCTAGTTTTTCCACTGAAGTTGATCTTTATGTTGCTCCTTTGGGGTCTTATGATGTAATCATAGGTGTTAACTGGCTAGCTGAACATAAGGCAAAGGTTGATTGTTTTGAAAAACATATTAGTTGTCTGGATGACCTATAGAAAACAACAGACATTCAAGGGATAAAACATGAGATTTCAGTTAGGAAATTGTCAGCTATGCAACTTAAAAAGGCTAAAAACAAAGGCTTCACTTTGTATGCAGTAAAAATTTCTGATACGACCGATGAAAGTAGTGACTTCTTGGATAGGTACCCATTGTTATGAAATTTTAGTGATGTGTTTCTAGAAGAGTTACCTGGTCTTCCACCCAAAAGGGAGTTTGATTTCACAATTGAAATCAAGCCAGGAACAAAACCTATTTCCAAGGCACCATATCGAATGACTACCATTGAATTGGTAGAGCTTAAGGCACAGTTACAAGAACTGTTGACTAAAGGATTAATAAGGCCAAGTGTCTCACCTTGGGGAGCACCGGTAATTTTTGTGAAAAAGAAAGATGGAACACTTAGATTGTGCATTGATTATAGGATGTTAAACAAAGAAACAATCAAAAATAGATATCCACTTCCTAGAATTGATGATCTGTTTGATCAGATGCAAGGTGCATCAGTGTATTCTAAGATAGATCTTTGATCTAGATATCATCAGTTAAGAATCAAGGATGAAGATATTCATAAAAAAACTTTTAGAACAAGGTACAGGAATTATGAATTCACAGTTTTACCATTTGGTTTGATGAATGCACCTGTAGCTTTTATGAATTTAATGAATAATATTTTTCAAGAATACTTGGACAAATTTGTGCTTGTATTCTTGGATGATATTCTCATATATTCTAAAAGCATTGATGAGCATCATGAGCATTTGAAAATAGTTCTGGAAATCTTAAGAAAGAGAAGGTTGTATGGTAAGTTGTCCAAATGTTCCTTCTACGAGATGGAAGTGCACTATTTGGGACATGTCATAAGTAAAGATGGAATAGCTGTAGACCCATCAAAAATTGTTGCAATTACTGAGTGGCCTGCACCTAAGAATGTACATGAAGTTCAAAGCTTCATGGGTCTTGTTGGTTACTATAGGAAGTTTGTTAAAGACTTTTCAAAGGTTGTTGCACCAATCACTTCATTGCAGAAGAAAGATAAGAAATTTGTGTGGAATGAAAAATGTGAATCTGCATTTAAGACTCTAAAGGATCAGTTAACATCTGCACCTATTTTGGTTGTACCTGATCCTAATGGAGACTTTACTGTAGTAACAGATGCTTCTGGGGAAGGTCTCAGAGGTATTTTGTTGCAAAATGAGCACGTTATAGCTTATGAGAGTAGAAAACTCAAGTTACATGAATTGAATTATGCTCCACATGACCTAGAGCTTGCTACCATTGTTCATGCACTTCAAGTATGGAGGCATTATCTTCTTGGTAGACCTTTTGAATTAAAAACTGACCATCTTGGGCTGAAGTATATTTTCACTCATCCAAATCTGAATGCAAGACAATGAAGATGGTTAGAATTTATATCTCAGTATGATTTCAACATAAGTTATATTAAAGGAAAGGAAAACAGGGTGGCAGATGCACTAAGTCGTAGGAAGCATATTTCTACTCTTATAACGTTGAGAACTCAGTTTAAAGATGAAGTAAAAAGTGTTATGGAATTGGATTCTTATTTTCAGCAAGTAAAAACAACACTTGCTGCAGATCCAAATGATGTGAGATATAAAGGTTTTCACTTTGATGATGAAGGAATCTTGAGGTTTGAAAATAGAGTATACATACCTTTGTTAAATGAATTAAGAAAGAAATTGTTAACTGAATTTCATAATTCACCTTTTTCTGGACATCCCGACATTACAAAAATGCTTGCTGACATAAAACAACAATATTTCTGGAAAGGGATGAAAAAGGATGTGATTGATTTTGTGACACACTGCTTAGAATGTCAGCATGTTAAAGCTGAACATATGCATCCAACTGGTTTACTGTACCCTCACAACATACCACAGTATAAATGGAAAGTAATTAGCATGGATTTTGTTCAAGGGTTTCCAATGTCAAGAAATAAACATGATGTTATTTTAGTTGTGGTGGATAAACTAACAAAGGTAGCACATTTTATTGTTGGTAATCTTAAGGATGATTCACCTATTTTAGCAAAAATATTTGTGCATGAAATTTTCAGATTGCATGGAGTACCTGAATTGATCATATCGGATAGAGATCCAAGAATGACATCTAGATTTTGGAAAACACTCAATGCAGCCTTAGGGACTAAACTAAATTTTAGTTCTGCATACCATCTGGAAATGGATGGGTAGACTGAAAGAGTTAACCAAGTTTTGGAAGATATGTTACAAATGTATTGCATGGATCAGTAGTATAAATGGGAAGAGTACCTTCCATTAGTTGAATTTTCTTATAATAACACGTATCACGCCTCTCTGAAAATGGCACCTTTCGAAGCATTATACGGAAGGAAATGCAGAACTCCAGTTAGTTGGGATAACATAGAGGACAAAGAGGTAATTGGACCTGAAATCCTTACTGAAATGGAACAACAAGTTAAAATGATTCATGAACGTTTGAAGGAAGCAACAGATAGGCAAAAAAGTTATGTAGACTTAAAAAGGGTTGACAAGAAATTTGAACTTGGTGAAAAGGTCTTTTTGCGGGTTAAACCAAAAAAGAGTTCCATAACTTTCAGACAAGGTTGCCAAGTTATCACCTCGTTATGTGGGACCCTTTGAAATTGTTGAAATAATCAACCCTGTAGCTTATCATTTAGCTTTACCTCCTGCTTTATCACAAATGCATGATGTTTTCCATATTTCTTTACTTAAGAAATACATTTCAGATTTATCACATGTGTTAAATTGGAATTCCTTGTAGGTCCAAGACCCAGGAATAATCATGGTTAAACCCATCCGAGTGCTGGAAACTCACCAGTTGCACTTAAGAAATCACCAAATAAGTCAATGTAAGGTCCAGTGGGACCAGTTTAACGAAGAAAGTGCAACCTGGGAAAACCTTGAAGATATGAAAATTGATTTTCCATATTTATTTGAACAGAACTGATTTTGTTGATTGATAAAAACTTGAAGATTTTATTCTTAGTATGTCAATAAACCTGCCAGTTTTGGGTAGATACTAAATTCTTTAGTACTGAAAAAACTATTTTAATGCTGAATAATTATGAAAATTTGAATTTTTCAAATCTGGTTCTGTTATGAACTTAAGAAGGAAAGAACTATAATTTGATTATATTCTTGATTGAATTTATTGACTAAGTTAATCATCGGGATGATGATGCTTTTTAGGAGGGAGGTATGTAATGCCTCTAGCATGACAGGTACCTAAGATGACTTCTACTTTAGAAGATACAAATGTTGACATGTGATTTGGTCTTAAGATGGTGTACTCTTGTGACTATGGAAATCATGTTTGCAGTAGAAAATAATTCATCCTTTGTACAGGTTCATTATGTCATGTTTTACTGTATTTAATCAGAGCAACCCACCTCCTTATGCAGAATTAGTTCGCTGCTTGATTACTGGATTCGGTTTCAATTTTTATAAAACTCTTCCTTCAGAATAACATTACCTTGGATCAATTCCATTGATCCAAGGTATGCTTTTAATACATAATTTTGTGATCATAACGACCAAGTCTGTTAGATCAGTTGATTGTTGGATTCAGACTGTGCTAGAGAATTAATAAAGTCTTCAGACCCTGCAGTATGTTGAATATTGATGTCATGGTTGGTTCTTCGTTTAATTTATTGCAATGCTTGCTTTGAATGATAACCTATTTTAACTATATGTTTAATGCTAAGTGACTATGTCCTAGAGCTAAGTCTAACCTATGTCTCTTTGATCTTTTGAAATTAAGATGTTGTGACTTAAACTAGAGACCTACCTATGGACCTATGTTGATTTCCTAAACTAATGTTAACCTAACTAAAATGTGGCTAACCTAGAGGGGGCCTATGGAACACATGGACATTGGGTGGTCAGTGGCATCAGTTTCAAGGTAATTAAATGAGATTTAATTCATTCTTATCCTTTCCTACCACCAACTTTGGCATGGGCATTGGAAAAAGTTGGGGAAAGATGAGTTGGCATCTCCACCGAATTTAGTTGCATGCAAATTTTAATGTAGTCTTCACCAAAAGTGGAGATGGCGGTGGCATGGAAAATGGAGGGAACTGACAGTCCTTTGCATTTAATGTTTTTGAATTTGGTGAAAACCACCTAGGAAGGTGCATGAGGGGTTTTGGTTGTTTTTGATCTTTTGGTTCATTTGCGAACTGAGCTCTGCATGAGATTGTTCCTAGTCTCTTCGAACCTCTAGTTATATTCTTGCATGACTGTAATTTTTGCATGGCATTGAACTTATAATGGAACTGTGGAAACTATAAAAGAAATGGGAAAGTGTGAAGGTTTTTGTTGACATTCGTGGAAAGGAAGAAGCTATTGAAGTTTTTCTCAGAGATATTCTGCGAAACAGTGAAGGAGAAGCGCTATCAGGCATGATAGGATCTTCCCATTAAGTTGTTTTTCTTTTACTTAAATGTTTTCATTAAAAGAACTCTTCTCTTGGGGATAAATTGGTTTTTGCTAAATGTTATGATCTCTACTTTCGATGCTTGTATTATTTACTGTGTTTTACTATTTGACTTCACTATTATGATGGATGATCTGTTCTGGGTTTTGATTCCCTTGTTTGGAATTATTGAGTTATGCTTAACTTCTGTTTGAGCTTGAGATGAGGTTGTAACTATTTGTACTCTTGTTGAGTTGTGTTAAACTCATGAGTAACTCGATTTCTTAAATTTTTGGAACTTGTTTGATGAGATCTTGTATCACCTCTGTGAAAATACTTTAGAGTATAAACTATTGAGTAACTTGACTAATGTTTGAACTTGAATGAATCTTTTTAGAAAATAAACATTTGTACGTCTTTGGGTTTAGCATAATCTTATGAGTTTGATTGGAATGCAAAACTTGTGATCATGCTGATTTTTCTTTTATCACTCTATGGTTGTGATTCTGGGTTTTGTCCTAACCTTCCTATTTCAGTCATCTGTTCCAATGGTTAATAAGGAAGATGCATTGTTTTGAGTTTGGCTTGAAAGAAGCTTTTGTTTGTTAAAGACTTGCTAATAGATTTTTTGTTCACCAATAGAGGTTTTGGAAAGATTATTCGTGTTAGCTCCTTGAAAGGAATTATTGCTTGGGAAAGGGTAATTTAAAAGAAGTGTTATTTTGTCTTCTATTCTTTTGAGAACTTGCGTAACCTCTGAATTGATGTAACTAATGCTTTGAAGGGGAAATTATCTTGGATTTAAGCTCACTATGTTATAGTTGTTGTTATCGACTTGTGATTCTGAATAGTTCTTTGGACATTAATGGTTGTACTGGGATAGTTGTTTTCTTGGCCTTAGGCCATCAAACTTGTTTCAGTTCTTTTCCAATGAAGGCATAGGTATCTCTATTTAAGGAATGTTGTTTGGGGGTTTAGCTTTATCATATTCAATCATATTATTATTTTCATCATCTTGGGTGTAGAAGGACTGTAAAGAATTACTCTTCCGATAATTCTCTTCCTTCCTCTAACATGTCTATGTAAATGTTTACTTATTGTCTTCTAGATTTTGGTGTTATCGTTATTGTCCCTTTGAACAATGAAAGTTATTGGATGTTTTTTGTTCGTAGTTTATTCCCTTCTTCAGGACTGTAGTCTTTCAATTCGATCTTTGATTGTTCTTTGTTTGGGGAATTACGGTAAGGGACTAGTAGAGAATGGACTTACCTATTTATATTCTTGATTTATAGCGTGCTCTTTTTCTAATCCTTCTTAGAATGTTGAATATACAATCTCTCTCTCTCCTTCTTTGATTTTCCTTTTGTTTCATTCTTGATGAGGGAGCTTGTCCAGTGGGTGTGTTTCATTGAACCTTCACTGGGACTTGTTTGTAGAATTAAGTCTAGTTGTGATTGAACAGTTAGCTGAAGCAGAGGTTAATTAGGAGGATTGTTGTGTTGGTTAAAACTATGTTGTGAAGTCTATATATTTGGTGAAAATTAATTGAATGGTTGAAGGAGCTAAAGCTGATTGTTAGATCCCTCCATTCTACTATTTTTCCTTAGCATATAAATTGATGTATCCTTGAGGGATTGTGTGCTTAGTTCCAATTGCATGTTAAGTTGATCTCAATCTTTATTTTTGAACTTGAACTTAGATTAATTTCTAATTCTGAGATTGAGTTAAAGGATTCTTAAATTAGAAACTCTTTTCTAAATAGGTTGTTTGGTCCATCCTAAACCTAATCCTATTTCTGAATTGATCTTGGCATCTTATATTTTTGGATGGAATTAGGTGAAATAAATGTTGAGATGAAAGTACTACTGTACTATCTAATGCTTATCTATTCCTAAGAGATAGTAGGGATAGTTATCTTCTCATGTTAAATAGGATTAACTGAGAAGTGAATCATGTATAATAATATATGAAAGGAAAATTGTGATTTGATGAAATAGTACTTACCGGGGTTAATGTTTAATTATTTTTATGTAAAACAATAGTATGAAAGTTGAAGTTGTTTATATCATGACCTATTCTTAAGTTTGATATGGTTTATCATCTTACCTCTGGCCCATTGAAGGAGCATGCCTACAGTAGAAGATTCTAGAAGCACATTATGGTATAAAGTGGAAATCTCATGCCTGGAGGAGCATGCTCGCATGGAGGACCACATTCAGAAACTTGGCATCAGATCTGAGGGCGCTGGAGGATGAGTTGGTAGTCTAGAAAGGCTATAAATACAAGTGCCTGCAGAAGTAAAGAGAGAGAGAACTAGAGAGATGGGCGGAGCTCTACAGAAATACTGCAAGAACTCTGTTAGTGGGTAATTATGCTTGGGAAAGGATGTATTGGGTATGGGGATTGTAATTTTTCTTTTTTTTGTAGCCTAGCCACATTAGTCCAGTTATAATGCATGACTGTGGTCTGCTTCTCTATGACATTCTGTAATGGCTCCATGGATGTAATGAGGTTACCAGTTTATATGAATATGAATATCAATGATTCTGATGCATACATCTTTTTCATAGTTCTTTTTCATTTATGTTTATGCTAAGTATGGATGTTTGTATACTTCTTTCTGTTATGATACAAGTCATATAGTATGTTAAGTACTATTTGTCTAGAATGACTGCAAGGATCTAGAGGCCGTTCTGAGCTCTATGGTTTTTGTATGTCTTAAATCCTTTTAAATATCTTAAACACAAATCATAGATGATGTTTCCCACTAAACTCACATAAAAGAGAGACTCAGCACCCGCGTGTGCCTCAGGTGAGCACCCAGCATCCGCTGGGTGATAGGCTAGTGTGCATGGGGTTCCTTTCTTTTGTGATAGGGGTAAAAATGACTACATCTTGGTTCCATTGTCGGGACCTCTTTTCAAAGTCATGTAGTGGGAAATATCATACATCATGATCTATGTAGTGAGTAATGACATAGCGGTTAACTTTGGAAAGTGTTGAATCATGGTTCAAGAGCACAGAGGATGAATTTTCTCAGAGATTCAGCACTGCACCTGAGTTTGATGCACGTAGATGGGTAGAAGAGAACCTCTACCATGATTGTATGAAACTTTTTTCTGTTGCTTCCCAGTAGAACTGTATGAATGGCTCTCAGCCTATGCATCTAGATCAAGTTGGTATTATAGATCACATGTGTGGACCCAAGAAGAATACCAGAGGCTGACAGGATGTAGATCTGATGTGGACCCATGTTGTGGATCATTAGTGGAAAGGAGTACTGGCTAGCTACACTCTGGAGTATGCCATTTCCACATATTCTTGTCCATAAGGTTGCTAAGTTTGAGTTTCTAAGGGAGCCCAGAGGATCATTTTTACGTGTTTTCCCTTTGGCTTTGAATATCTTGATGGTTACCATGAGTTTAGAGGCATTCCAATGGCCAGCTAAACCATTCTGAGTGTTGGGGAGGAAGCTAGGGTGGAGGAAGATGGAAGATGTTGCATGGAGAAAGAAAGGGAGGAGAGATGACTCAAGTATAGTGAAGCACATGAAAGGGAGATTGCTAGAAAATGCGAGGTTGCAGGTGTGATGGATAAATATGGTGGCAGACGTTGCGGGAAGGATTTGAGGTTCACGTAGAGGACATGGAACCTAAGCAGTCTATGCGACCCCATCTTGGCAAGCACGTAAGAGATACCCCTTCAACTTCTGATGAGAGTTTCTCACACAGAGAGAGAAGAACCGTTGGCGTGCATTTGAGCCCACCTAGTGACCGAACCCTAGGCTTGGTTTTCCAGATCAAGGGGAAAATATTATTAGTCCAGTTGGTATACAATTGGAAGTGATTGATCTACACCTAGGAGATATAATTTCTCATTTGGGAATTCTATGGCTGTAAATACCATTCCAGTGTTAGGAGGAATTTTTGGGTAAGGTATAGACACACAAGCTTTCAGTCTCACATCTGGGAGTGGCACGGGGTATATTATTGGTAGTGGGGAATTATCACAGACCATTTACATGTAGTTCAGTGCAACTATGGGGACTCTTGGCATGACCACTATAGGACATGGTGGATCTGGTAGCTCCAGTGGTGGATAATGAGTCTGGTGGATCTAGTGGTTCAGGAGGGAGTTGTGTGGGTTGGTGGTGGTTCAGGAGGTGGACCTGGTGGATCTGGTGGATCAGGACCTGGTGGAGGGATCAACACACAGGTGGAAACCAAGGCTCTGGCTCAGGAGGATTTACGGGCCCCAACCACCCCCTCAAGTCTTCTTTGAAATGTCTTTGCATTTTCCTGATTATAGAGGTATTGAGGATGCTGCAGAACATGTTCACAAGTGTGAACTGCTATGGCATGCAAAGGGTATCACAACCCCAGAGTGGAAGGCTAGTCAGTTTACAACCACGTTGCAAGGGCACACGCATAGATGGTATAGGAAATATGACCCTCATCAAATAATGGTGGATTATACTACTTTAAAGAACACTTCTTGGTAGAATTCCACATCCCTAATTTTGAACAGAAGAGCATCAAAGCCTTGAAGGAGATTCAACAAGGAATGGCAGAGAGTGTGCGGGAGTATGATGCGTGCTTTAAAACTCTCTTGTCTAAATTATCATATGATATTCACCCTTCACAACATGCTCAGTGGTTTGTTGGAGGATTGATCACACCTTTTAGAAGGGCCTTATCTCATAAAACTTTACAGACCCGTGCATGAGGCATTGGAAGTTTCTCTACGTGCCAAGGTTGTTGGTAGTGTTGATACTAGTGTTAGCCCATTCCTGGAGGCTCAAATTGTTGTTATGGCTAAGCAGCTAGAGAATTTGTTTGCGAACTCATCCCATGAGACTCGTAGTGGTTTATGGTGTACAGATTGTGAAGTAAAGGGGCATGTTAAGGGTAGTTTCCCTCGGAGGACAGTATGCGCCGTGACAGTATACTATGAAATTTGTCGTGAGGACCATGATGCAAGTAGATTCCCCTTATTATAGCACACAATTCAGAAGAATGTGTCTTGTTACTGTAAGATCTGTACCTCTACAACCCATGATACTAAGGATTGTAGGCTCATTAATTAGATCCATGAGGCCATTAATCATGGGGTGTGCCAAACCAGCATTGCTAGTAGTTCTAAGGGTGATGATCATCGTTATGAAGAGCGCGCAGATGGAGGCATGCATGCAGAAGGGATTTTCACGGAGGATTCCGTGGTCGTGGTAACCATGGAGGGAGGAAGAAGTGAGTTCCCATGAGGAACCTATTTTAATTATGGGTCTACAGAAGCATTACAAATGAGAGTGTCCAGACCCGTTGAAGTGCTCATGGTGCGGAAAGAAGCACAAGTATGAGGAGTGCCCAAGTTGTTTGAGCACATGAATCAGTAGCACTGGAAAGACAAGGGTGTTGTAATGGTCAGTATTAAGAAGGCAGACACACAATGGATGCCATGGGTAACACGATGATGTAGGTTTGGAGCCTGTCTTGGTAACAACAAGAGTAGAAGTCATGCACGCAAAGGAGATACCAAGGTAGAAGAACCTGGTTTCAAGGGAGGAAGTCGTTCATGGGAAGTACCCAGACCCTGCACATCAAAAGGAGGTATATCAAGACACCATGGATGTCATTCGGAGTTTGCAAGGAGAAATCCAATGTCTAAAGGAGCATTCCAGGAGGGAGGAGCAAAGGGAAGAGTCGAGGTGCCAAAGGATGACCTAGATGAGGTCAAGGAAGTATGTAAAATGCTAAGGCAAGAGAATATTATTCCCTTGTTAGGATCATGGTTGAGAGAGAAGGTACCACGCACTAGAGGAGAGCATGAGAGGTAGGTCTTGCATGCAAACCTTCCCCCTCATAGCCTTGACTATGACAAGGAGATCACATTGAATGTAGTTGTAGATGGATGGCTCCTTAGTAATATCCTCATTGACACATGCACGGAGGTTAATGTTCTAACTTTGGATGCATGGCATCAGATGGGAAGACCCGTATTACAGCCATCTTCAAATGTGTTGTATATGGAAAAAAAGACTAAGGCAATGCCCATTGGTGTCTTAAAGGATGTAATTATCACTATCCAGGGAGCTAAGTTTACTAGGGACTTCCAAGTCTTGGTGCTCGCCAAGGAAAATAATTTTCCAGCACTACTTGGGTGCCCATGGTGTTACAAGAACAATGTCATACCTTTGGTTCAACAAGGGTACATCAGCTTTGAAAATAAGGAGGAGCGGGTCATTATACCCCTGGCTGATGGGAAGTCAATGCCCTATACTGAACCCTTGGGGGAAGAAGTTCTGGATAGGATATATGTGCACTCAATCAGGGACCCAGAGATAATAATCCTACCAAAAAGGCGTTATCTAATTTGAAGATGCTCAGTTAGATAAGTGATACCACTAGTCTAGCATGTGACAATTGGGTGCATGGAACTTATGAATTGATTGGATGGTAGTTGAGAGGATCAGTAACAAAGGTAACAAAGGCACACATGGTCTGACGCCTAGGAGGAAAGGAGTTGCCTAAGTATTTAGGAGGAGCCTTCCCTAATGTAACTTACAAATCTTAAAGCTCAGTGGAACATGAGGAGGAAGGAAGGAAGGGATGCGCAAGTTATGTCCTACTTGGCACAAAAGGGATCATTTGGGAACACATCAGGAGAGCCTTTTAGAATGGTTACTAGTGAGAATTGACAATTCTATCAGGTTCTTAGAAGCAATATGCCCATCCCATTAAGACTACACATGGGAAGGACATCTTTCCATATCCATAAGTGTGAGAGCCTGGAGAGAAGGTGCAATAGCTTTGTCACCATCCCTCTGGGTAAGGTATTCTACCTTGCGATAGGTTGCATTATGTGAATGGTACTATTCATTTGGAGACATGGCACAGACAGGCAATTGGCAAGAGCCTGGGGTGACCCACATTCAAACATTTGAGTATCAGAATACCAAGCCATTTTTTGATAAGGTTGTTATAGGTTGTCAAGTGCCTTACCATGGGGGATAGTGCCATGGTAAAGAATAAGAATGTTGGAGTTGCTAGGTGGACCAGGTTTAGAGGTGCGGAGCTTTGAAGAATTACTGCAAGGAAGTATGAAGAGATTATGGGTGAGTGCATTCGTGTTTGGAAAATGGAGAAATGGGAATTGGTAATTTTGTTTTGTGAGGAAGCATGAATCTTGGATGTTAACCATTCTATAGGGATGCCTGAAGTATGGATAGTGTTGTAGTAATGTGCGAATGCCTATGATAAGCCCTTAAAGACAAAGAAGGTTAACATCGGCTTCAAGTATTAGAACCTAAGTTTTAGCTCTGCATTGGATTACTTGTATAGAAAACAAGTTGTCTTAGATCATTGAGTGATTACATGAATTTGAGGATTTATTCCTGCGTGGGTACCTGTTAGTGCAAAATCACAGCACCCCTGGATGCAAATCAAGACTAAATGATGTGTTAGGCATCCAGTGTGATTGCACAACATGGAAAGGCTCTCTCCATGAATTGGGACTTGTAAAACTGAGAGAGGAATCTCCAGAGAAGGCTGGTTCCTAAACTCCATCTGAGAGATCTATATCCCTCTGCAGGCCTCAGAGGTTCAGATCCTAATCCCGCTAAATGAAGGAGACAGGGATGCGAAGGAAAGAATTTGAAACTAACTAAAGATGGTGATGCAAAAATGGAGTGTCATGACATCTTTTTTCCATTAAATAGACACAAACCAAAGATTGTAACAGTAAATGGAACATGACACATTCCTTGATAATGATATTCAATGGATCTGAAATGAAGCAAAGTGATACAAACAAAGAATTTCAACCCATTGACAAATGTTGAAAATTGGTTTCCAAGTCACGAACCATGCATTCAACCTCAGAGAGGTAGAAAACTGTTACCCATCTTTGACAGGCAAAGATGAGGTGCAACAATCACTTTATCATGAGTTGAAAGAAGAAGTTTTCTTATGCCAAAAAGTGTTCCCACTAGAGTTATTTGAATGAGCCAAATCTGGCTTTTACATTGCATGGGTCGAGCCCAGGTGAGATTAAAGTGACAAAACCATGGAGCCCATCCCTCATTGACTGCAGAACATTAAAGATGCATGGGGGACCTTACAAACCCATACCCTATCATTTTTGACCGAATTGGAGGAGAATGCGACCCATTCTGCATTAAATTTGGGTCGCTGAAATGTCACTTCTGGCCATGGACAGCGTCAAAGCCATTTTTTGCATTTTCTCTCTTAAAACTGAACCAAAATTAAAATCTTGACCATGGTAACCATGTAGATAATTTCAAAGCTTTCCTATGATATGAAGAACCAAATCTGAGCTCTGGATCAAAAGATATGGGGAAGGATCTGATTTAATTGACTAAAAAGGAAAGTGGAAATCCGATGATCTGGCTCAAAAAAATTTCTATTGTGAAAGGGAGATTTAGCAACATGGAAAACGGATTTTGAAAAGATTTCCCACGCTCTGCCACTTGGATGACATGGCACATGTCAGGTGCTGGTTCACTGAGCAGTTCTCTCTCCTCCATCTTTCCACGGTGAGGCTTTCCTTGAAATTTCTGATGAGATTCTTAACTCATTGGAAAATTTTCTATTTTTTCCCCCTGCCCCCCACTTGGACAACGTGGCATGCTTTGGTTGGTTTGACAGGGGTGCAGGGGTATCCTTGTCCTTTTAGTTATTTATGGCCCAAACTTTTGGCGCCCAAATTACTTCTCAAGTTCCCCAAATTCTACACTCCCTTCTCCATTAGGACACGTGTCCTCTTTTTATTGGCTTGGGCCAACGCTTGAAACCTTGCGTTTGGAAACATTAAAAAGTAAATTATGGACACTTTTCCACTAGTTCACAAGAAGACACGTGGCAATTCAGTGATTGATGGTAGCATTTCGGCATAGAAAACATCTTTATCACGTACCTCGAAGGATCTGGATTGTGGAAACTGTCTGGACAAAAATCTCTGAACTGCCCGATTCGGGCTTCCGATCATTCGGATGACACATGGCGAAATTTCAAGGGACTAGATCGGCTCATTGTCCCACGCGTCCCACATGTACTTTTGTCCCACTGTCCCGGACTGATTATAATGGGATAAATTGTTGCAGATCACCTGATAAGTGCCGGTTGCGTATGGCACGTACTCTGGCCCAACCCCAGGATCAAAAGGCAGTCATTTTTTCGCACCTTCAGCCGGATACACCCTTTCGCGTCCCAGAAACGTCCTGACTGTCCCAATTGCTTGTGGATTATACCGCTGGAGCTTTTGGTGGCCACATTCGCGTTTGTCCCACGTCCCAACTGTCCCAAGGAAATGGACTAGGACTTAGCCGATTTTCATGATTTTTCCGCACCAAGCTTGGTTTTTGCAACTTTTTCAAACTTTCTTAGAACTTGCTCCTTTCACAACTTGCCCAGGAGAGTTAGAAAAAATCCGAGGGGACCCTAGAAACATGATTTTTTCTCATGAATCAATCTATTTACCTGGGACTTGAAGAATTCTGATGCATGTTATCAAAATTACCCTGGGGGTGAATTTTGGATAACAATTTTTGAATTTGGAAGCTCAGGGGGCCATTTGCTAAGCAGTTGGATGAAGTTATTGTTATCCAAATTCACCCCCCAGGGTTAATTTGATAACATGCATCAGAATTCTCAAGTCTCAGGCAAATGGATTGATTCAGGGAAAAAATCATGTTTCTAGGGTCCCCTCAGATTTTTCTAACTCCCCTGTCCAGGTTGAAAAGAGCAAGATCTGAGAAAATGGAAAAAAGTTGTAGAAAATAAGCTTGGGCCAGAAAAAATTGTGAAAATTGGCTAAGTCCTAGTCCTCGCAACAGTCGGGACATTTGGGACGTCGGGGCGCGAATCGGCCGAAAGGCCGCCAGGCAATCTACAGGGCAAAGGAACATCTGGGCCATAGGGACGCGCGGGACGCGGAAAGCCAATTCAGTCGAAGGAGAAGAAAATTGATTAACTGCTTTGTGCAGACAGGCTGGGACAAGTGGGACAAAGGTACGCGAAGGACGCGAACCGGCCGGATCTCGGCCGAAAAGGAGAACTTTGACTAAACTTCAGGACATTGGGGCCTATAGAGGACCCAAGTGGGACAAAGGTGGGAGGGCGAAGGAGCGAACAAGCCCAATCTGAAATCACGCCACTTGTCTTCGCAGTCTGGGACAGGGGACAAATGGAGATGCGAAGGACGCGAACCGGGTGGTTCAGCCGAAACAATTTTTCCCAGAGATTGTACTGGGACAGTTGGGACAAAGGGACGCGTGGGACGTGGATAGCCGAAGGAGCTGAAAGCCAATCAAGCAACGCCACGTGTCATTGGCCAAATGAGGGACAAGGAAACCCATTTCAGATGGATCAGAAGTTTTTGTCCCAAACAGTTTGGGACATCCAAAACAAATAGACGTGAAGGGCGCGAAAAGCCGACAGACCCGCGGACCAATCAAATCACGACACGTGTCACAAGGGAGAAAGTCCACAAGTCAAAAGGTGAGGTTTCAAGCCTCACCCGAGCCAATCAAAAATGGACACGTGTCCCAAGTGGCGGGGATGGAGCAAGGAATGTTCAAGGAAAAGCCAGGGAAGGAGAGAGAAATTACGCATCCAATCAGCGCTTGACACGTGTCATCCAGGTGGCAGAGCGCGGGAAAATTTTCAAAACACGTTTTTTGCCTGTTTTGTGCCCTAAATCTTCAGATCGACATATCTTTCGATCCAGAGCTCAAATTTGCATGTTATTTATATCAACGGAAAGCTTATGAAATTCTCTACATGATTCTGGGTTTAATCTCAAATTTTGGTGTAGTTTGGAGAGAGAAAATTGAGAAATGGCTCTGACACGTGTTCATGGCCAGAAGTGACATTTCAACAACCAGCTTTAATGCAGAATGGGTTCACCATTCTCTGTTAATTTGGTCAAAGGATCCGGGTATGGGTTTGTAAGGTCCCCCATGAGATGATTTTAATGCATCTGCAGTCAAGAGGAATGGGCTCTCATGTTTTTGTATTTTCTCTCTTCCCTGGGCTCGACCCTTGCTATATGTAAAAGCCAGGGGCTCTTTCTAAAAGGTCGAACATTTTTGTTTAGCAATCTTCTTCTTTCACCTCCAGGTGAAGTGATTGAGTTCAAGAATCAGACCTCTCATTTGATTGTAATACGTTTCTACCTCTCTGAGGTTGTAATGCAGTGTATTTTATCAATCTTTGGAAAGATAATGCAAGTCTGTGTGAATGGTTTTCAGTCCTTTGTTTGTATTATTTGCTTCATTTCAGATCCTAAATTTCATATCTTATCAGTCTGTGTATGTTTTATGTCACATTCTGAATGGTCTGTGTTTACTGGCATGAAGATATGTTTCACCACTCCTTTTGGTGCATCACCATCTTTAGTTAGTTTCAATTTTTGCATTTCTATCCCTGTCTCCTTGGCAATTTAGAGTAGGATTAGGATCTGAACCTCTGTAGTTTTGCAAAATATAGATCTAAATCAGAGGAGTTTGAGGAACCAGCCTCTAATCTGGAGATTCCTCTCTCAGTTTCACAAGTCCCACACTTGGAGAGAGGTTTCCATGTTGTGCAATCACACTGGATGCTAGAGTGATCAACCTAGAAGCCTGATCTGCATCCAGGGGTGCTGTGAGCCTGCAACAACAGTTTTGGCACGCCCGGTGGGACCTAGAGGTCTCATTTTTATTGCAGCAAAGTTGATGTGCATCTGCTACAATTTTCTTGCTTAAAAGAGCTATTATTTGCATATCTGGCGACTCCAAGGGGAAGAATCAACTGGTTTCAGCAGTGCAGGCCTGAAAACTCATGAGAAGAATCACCACAAGGTCAAGAGTTGGAGAAGAAGAAGTGTTGTTTGAATACCTGCAATTATCTCCAAGAAGAAGGCAAAGAGGAAGAAGGATTCAAAGGTCTCCATCTCCACCAAACAGAACTCTCTCAACTCCTCCACCTGGTAGGCCTTTCATTCAGTCAACAAGGGTTTTAAGACCAATCAGAATGGCTCAAAACAACCCCTACGTCAACTTCACAGGCAGCAGCCCACTTGCTCTCAATGCACAACATCCAGTTCCTATTGCAGCCTTGAAGAACATTCCCTACTTCACTGGAGAAAATCAGACTACTCCAGGTGATCATGTTAAAGATATTGCTAACCTTTGTGCAATTCATGAAATCAATGAAATGCAAGTGGCTGTCAAGTTACTGGCATCTTCATTCAAGGGTAAAGCATTGCAATGGTTTAGGAGCCTTGGAGCTGGTTCTATCACAAATTGGAATCAGCTGTGTATAGCACTTCACGAGCAATTTGGAGAGAAGGGAGACAACTTGTCTCTTTTGGAGAAGCTGACAACCATCAAGAGAGCTCCCAATGAGCAGCTGACTGACTTCAACTTCAGATTTCAAAGGTCTTGGGAGAGGATTCCAGTGGCAGTCAGGCCAACAGCAGAAGGTGCTTTTCTATATTATCTTAAAGCTTTGAATTCTGATATTTCTATGTTAATTCAATCTATGGGAGGCACAACCTTACCTGCTGCTTATAGCATTGCCATTAGGGCTGAAAATTGTCTTATTCAAGCTGGTAAACTGGCTCCTAGGCCTCCCATGCCCTTGTATCCAAACTTAGAAAATCCAAGCACTAGTCAAGCACCCACTTTGGCTCCTATTCCCACTCCTAGAAATCAGAAGTTCAAATGAAACTTCTACTTCATCCTCTAGTGCCCCAAATGAACTCCAAGAGGTCATGAAACAATTGCAAAACCTAGGGAAATGAGCTGGTTACTCTCAAAAGGCAGCAAGCCCAAAGTTTTAGACCTTCTTATCAGCCTCAAGCTCAGTACCTAATAGGCAGCCATACCAACCAAATAGGTCACCAAATCAGGCTGCAAATCAAAATCAAAGCCAAGTAAGGCCTCCCGCCAATAGACCATTTCAGCCCTATAATCCAATGCCATATCTGCCTCTAAGGCATTAGTGCCAACACAAAACAACATTGCTCAGAATATGATTGGTGTTTCCATGCAATGAAGCCTCATAACCAATCATGTGCTTCAATGGTGCTCTGAATCAAGCATTGATGGTGACAACTACTGGTGTGGAGGGTGAAGGGCAGTCAAGGAAACAGCCAACAACAAGAAACATTCCAACAGCAATCAGCCCCAAATGACACCACATTGGTGAATTGGCAAGTAGAAGATTTTTGTGGCATGAATCAAGCAGTTTCTCAAGGTGTTGCAGCCAACACAAGGTCAAAGAAGGAGAAATTTGGGTGAAGAACAGCCATTAGCCCAAGTAATCCAATCCACAACCTTCCATCACTCCACAAATGATTGGCAAGCAAAATCCAGTTTCAAATGCACAAGGATAGCCAAGAACAACCCCTAGGCCAACTCAAATGCCAGTTGTTGCTGCCCACATGCAAGGAGTGAATGTGCAAACCAAGGGACAACAAAGAGATACTTCATCACCATTCAGTATCATTGATCAGATGAAGAAGACAAATGTCAATATATCAATGTGGGAATCCCTATCCATCCCAGGCCAAAGAGATCTGCTACAAGCTGCCATGAAGGATTGGCCAACTTCAAATCAGCAGGTTCAGATGCAAGAGAAAGTGCTTACAAATGCTGCCCAGCCTGAAGGAAATCATGGAGGACAACAAGGTAAAATGTTGAAGCCCCCTCCTTTCTATGTTTCATTAATCATTGGAAATCAGCTAGTACACAATTGCATGATTGATTCCGGGGCAAGTAGCTCAGTAATGCCCAAACAAATAGCTGATCAGCTAGGGCTCCAGTATGAAACATATCCAAAGGGGTGGTGCAGCTGGATGGGACAGCAGTAGCAACAGTTGGAGTGATTAAAAATTTGAGTCTTACCTTGCATGCATGTCCAAATGTTGTTGTTTTACAAGATGTATCAGTCATAGACCTTCCACCACTCTTT
The DNA here is from genome assembly GCA_019776745.2 of Taxus chinensis. Lineage (NCBI taxonomy): Eukaryota > Viridiplantae > Streptophyta > Pinopsida > Cupressales > Taxaceae > Taxus > Taxus chinensis. The sequence continues at coordinate 321,490,679 of CM034157.1, read as the reverse complement.
GCCCTATGCTTGTCAAGGGACTTCACAGCCAAGATTGGAGGGTATTTGTCTGATTGGTCACACATGCTTGTTCAGAACAAGATATGGAACTAAGGCCACAATCAGATCTGAACCTATTGCAAACTTCCATATTGAGCCTTACACTCCAAGTCAGATTAATGCCAATTGTTCAGCATTTGATCAAGAAGATCACCCTAGCACTGATGAAGCTGACACCAAGGTTGGAAGCATCCCGGATTTGACTCTTGATGAATGGGCAAACAAAGGTACATGCTTTTGATCCTTATCAAGAAGTAGAAGAATCTGAGCTAGGAGTTATTGTTTACATGAAGAGAATCAACCTCTCCCTAGCATCACCAAGCCAGATCATAAGGATGAGAATGAAGTATGGCAATTGTTCTTTGATGGATCAAGGAGTAGACAAGGTGCAGGAGGAGGAGCTATGCTCATTTCACCACAAGGTATAAAGTATTACTCAGCTTTCCATTTCCAGTTTTCCTGTTCAAACAACATGCTGAATATGAAGCCTTAATTCATGGACTGCACTTGGGCAATGAAGAAAGGCATCAAGAATTTGCAAGTATTTGGTGATAGTGAGCTGATTGTAAACCAAGTCAAAGGGAAAAATGCTGCCAAAAATGATCTGTTGAAGAACTACAAAAATAGGGTATGGGATCTTATTGAAGATTTTGAAGCTTTTAGCATCAATTCCATCCCAAGAAAAAAGAATGAAGCCGCTGACAGGCTTGCAGCAATTGGGGCTGCATTTGACGTTGTAGAAAACATCAAAAGTGAAAAAATCAGCCTCATATCCATGTGATTGTGAGGCCAGCAGTTCCAGATAACAATACAAGTTGGCAAGTCTTTGAGAATGATCAGCAAATCATTAATTTCCTACAAGAAGAAGCTGAGTTCTCAGCCAGGAATCAAGACAAGCTGCAGTAGCAGTATGGTGACCAAGTGGTGCAGCTGAGAACTAACAAATTACCAAAAGGCCTCATAACCTTGGAGTCAATCTTCAACCCTAATGATCAGTTCCGGAAGGAGAAAGTGAACATTCAAGTGAAGGGTGAAGATTCAGAGCCTATTTTAGTGGAAGAAGGCAAAACATTGCAAATTGGCAAAGTGGTACTCACAAGAGAAATCTGATTTCATTCAGCTTTGTCAAGAGTTCCCAGATGTCTTTGCTTGGAGCTACAAAGATCTAAGAGGTTTCAATCCAAAGTTGGCATAACATACCATTGAATTGGATCCAAATCCTAAGCCTGTCAGGCAAAAGCAAAGGCCAGTCAATCCCCACATTGAACCTCTCATGAGAAAAGAGTTAAACAAGCTTATTGAGGCAAGTATCATATTCCCCATCAAGCACTCAAGTTGGGTTGCCAACTTGGTTCCAGTCAGAAAGAAGAATGGAGAAATCAGGTTGTGTGTGACTTCAGAGATTTGAATAGAGCATCTCTCAAGGATCATTATCCACTCCCTTCCATGGAGCAAATATTGCAGGTTGTAGCTGGTTCAGAAAGGTTTTCACTACTTGATGGCTACTCAGGCTATAATCAGATTATGGTGAAAGAAGAAGACCAGTTCAAGATGGCCTTCACAACCAAATGGGGCACATATGCCTACAAGAAGATGCCATTTGGACTATCAAATGCTGGAGCCACTTTCCAAAGAGCAATGGATATGGCATTCAAGGGGTTGATCAATAAAATAGTTCTGATATATATTGATGACATCACTATATTCTCAAAAATGCAGTGGATCACCTCTTTCATTCTGAGGTAGGTATTTCAGAGGTGTAGAAGATTTGGGGTATCATTGAATCCCAAAAAATGTATATTCTTGGCTCATGAAGGAAAACTTCTAGGCCATATTGTCTCAAAGGAGGGATTGACGATTGATCCAGAGAGGGTTGAAGCCATAAGAGCACTACCATTGCCAAGTCACAAGAAGGCTCTTCAAAGCTTCTTGGGAAGGATCAATTTTGTTCGCAGGTTTGTCCCAGATTTTGCAGCCCTTGTCAAGCCCATCACCAAAATGTTAAAGAAGAGCATGGCTTTTAAGTGGACAGCAGAAGGCAAGGAGAGTTTTGAAGCAATCAAAGAAGCTATCTCTCAAGCACCAACTCTCATCAACCCAGACTTCTCCAAGGATTTCATCCTCTATGCATTTGGAGGTGATGACACTATTTCTGCCATTCTTGGTACAGCAAAACAAAGAAATGATGAGAGCAACCAGTTGCTTTCTTCAGCCAAGGCCTAGATGACTATGAGGTGAGGTACTCTTTTATTGAAAAGCATGTCCTTGCAGTAATCAGAAGCTTGAAGAAATTCAAGCATTTAGTCTCAAACAACAAGGTCCAGTTGCTGGTCTCTCATGCTGGGTTAAGGACTTCCTCCTCAACAAGGATTTGAATGAGAAAAGGGCAGGTTGGATCACTCATGTCATGGAGTATGACATTGAGATCAAGATCACCAAGCTGGTAAGAGGGAAAATTAGATTGTGTGAGCAGCTGGTTTTGGGGAAGCAAAAGGAAGTATGCAACAAAGAAGAATCATGTTTTGACTAGTCCAGGTCTAACCATGAGCAAGTGGCATAACAAGAAGAAGTATGCATGTTATCCACTCCTTGCTGGACCCAAGGTGTTCCTAGACAAGCTATGCCCTCCAGAGATGTGTAAACCAAAGGGTGCTGACACTTCAGAGATGCAGGCACCATATGCCATCCCTCCTGGAGTTTTGTTCAAGAATACGATGTGAATGGAGTGCTGCTGAGATAATTAGCACAAGATCAGATCTTTAAGGGTGTTGGAAGATATTATGGTGGACCAGACTGGTGGTCATTTTGCACCAAGAGTGACAGCTCTAAAAATCATGAACCTACTGGTTATTATTGGCCATAAAATCTTATCCAAAATTCACCCCCCAGGGTAAATTTGATAACATGCATCAGGATGTCCAAATTCCAAGAAAAATGACTGATTCAGAGCAAAATCAGGTTTCTAGGGTCCCTTCAGGAATCTTTCTAAACTCCCCAGGCCGAAGAAGGAAGGAGCAAGCTTTGAGAAAGTGCGAAAAGTTGCAGAAAGGCAAATAGGATTGATCCAGGAAAAAGTGAAAAAATTGGCTAAGTCCTTCTAGAGGGAGCAGTCGGGACGTTTGGGACAGAAGGGCCCGAACCGGCCGGTTCGCGCGAAATCAGCACAAGGAGCCCAAAAGCAATTGGGACAAGCGGGCCAGAAATACCCGAACCGGCCGAACCGGCCGAAAAGAGACAAGTCAGCCCAAAAGCAATTGGGACAAGCGGGCCAGAAATACCCGAACCGGCCGAACCGGCCGAAATTGTCCCAAAAGGTCCAAAATCAAAATAGGACGTCCGGGACAAAAAGACCCGAAATACGCGAAGAAGCCGAAGGAGCCGAAAGCCAATCAAAAGGTGCCACGTGTCTTTGGCCAAATGAGGGACAAGGAAGCCCATTTCGGGCGGATCGGAGGTTTTTGTCCCAAGCAGCACTGGGACATCCGGGACGAATGGACGCGAAGTACGCGGAAGACCCGGCAGGCCCGAGAACCATTGAGAAATTGCCACGTGTCATCAAGGAAAAGCCGAAGGGTCAAAGGGCAAGATTTGAAGCGCTGGCCCGAGCCAATAGAAATTGGACACGTGTCCAATGGAGCATAGAAGTGCGGAGCTTTCGGAAGGTTTGGCCAAATCTAAGCCAAAAGGGGTAAAAGTGAAGGAAGACCCGGCAGGTTCGTGAACCAACCAATGCATGCCACGTATCCCTAGTGGCGGGGCATGGGAAAAAATGTGGAAAATATTCCAAGAGCACCAAAAGTCAAAATTCAAGAGACAGCCCGCCGAAAAGCAGAGGAGAGAGAATTATTCAGCGAATCAGAGCATGCCACGTGGCGTCCAAGTGGCAGTGCGCGGGAAAATATTTCAAAATCCGTTTTCGCCTGTTCCGTGTCCTAAATCTTCAGATCGACATATCTTTCGATCCAGAGCTCGGATTTGCACGTTCTTGATATCAATGGAAAGCTGTTGAAATTCTCTACACGTTTCCAGGGTCAATCTTGCATTTTGGTATAGTCTGGAGGGAGAAAATTGAGAAACGCCTCTGGCACGAAATAACAAGCAGAGGTAATACTTCAACAACCACTTTAATGCAGCAGACAGTTCGCCGCTTCTGTTAGGCAAACCGCCGCTTTGCCAGAACCCGCCGCTTCTGCCATGATGGACGAATTAAATGCAACCTAGAGGTGGTTGGGGCAGATTTCGAATTCCTCTCTCTTTTCTCTCCCATTCTTCCTATAAATTGTAAGGAGGGGTTTCTTTCTGTAGTTGGACATTTTCTGCTTTGCACCCTCCCTTCTCTCCTGTTCATAAGAAGATTTGTGGAGTTTTCAAACCTCCCATATAGACTGTAACACCGTTTTTTGCCTTCTGGCTATTGCAATGTATTGAATCGATCCTTGAGCAATATATATGTGTCTGTGGTTGCTTCTAAACCCTCTTACATATTTATTACTGTCATTCTTGATCTTTCATTGCATTTTTGCTGTCTGTGCATGGTGTTGTGTTATATCTACATGGTCTGTGTTTAATGTGGCAAAGCATATGTTCTTCATTCCTCGGTGCATCACCTCTATTAGCTTAGATTTATTTTATGCATTTTCTTACCTTGTCTCCTTGGCAGATTAGATTAGATTTTGAGAAAACCCTCTGCATATTTCGTGTGCACCTGAACAGAGGAATAGGAACCAGCCTTTCTCTGGAGATTCCTTTCTCACTCTTCAAGTCCCACACTTGGAGAAAGGATTCAATGTTATGCAATCACACTGGATATTAATATGATCAACCTAGAAAACTGATCAATATCCAGGGGTGCTGTGATTTTGCACTAACAGTTTTGGCACGCCCGGTGGGACAGAGGTCTCATTTTTTATTGCAGCAAGGTTGATGTGCATCTGCTGCAATTTTCTTGCTTAAGAAGAGCTATTATTTGCATATCTGGCGACTCCAAAGGGAAGAATCAACTAAGTTTCAGCAGTCAGGCCTAAAAGCTTATGAGAAGAATCACAAGGTCAAGAGCTGGAGAAGAGGAAGTGCCGTTTGAATACCTGCAACTATCTCCAAGAAGAAGGCAAAGAGGAAGAAGGATTCAAAGGTCTCCATCTCCACCAAACAGAACTCTCTCAACTCCTCCACCTGACAGGCCTTTCTTTCAATATACAAGGGTTTTAAGACCACTCAGAATGGCGCAACCAGTAAACCCCTATGTCAACTTCACAGGCAGCAGCCCACTTGCTCTCAATGCACAAAATCCAATCCCAGTTGCAGCATTGAAGAACATTCCATATTTTACTGGAGAAAACCAGACCACTCCTGGTGATCATGTCAAGGACATTGCTAACATTTGTGCAATCCATGAGATTAATGAGATGCAAGTAGCTGTCAAATTGCTGGCGTCTTCATTCAAGGGAAAAGCATTGCAATGGTTTAGGAGCCTTGAAGCTGCTTCTATCACGAACTGGAATCAGCTGTGTATTGCACTTCATAATCAATTTGGAGAGAAGGGAGACAACTTGTCTCTTTTGGAGCAGCTGACAACCATCAAGAGAGCTTCCAATGAGCAGCTAACTGACTTCAACTTCAGATTTCAAAGATCTTGGGATAGAATTCCAGTAGCAGTCAGACCAACAGCAGAAGGTGCTTTTCTATACTACCTTAAAGCTTTAAATTCTGATATTTCTATGTTGATTCAATCCATGGGAGGCACAACTATCCCTGCTGCTTATAGTATTGCCATTAGAGCTGAAAATTGTCTGATTCAAGCTGGCAAGCTAGCTCCTAGGCCTCCAATGCCATTATATCCAAGTTTAGAGAGCCCAAGTACTAGTCAGGCACCTGTCTTAGCTCCTTCTCCCACTCCTAGAAATCAGAGTTCAAATGAAGCTTCCACTTCATCTCCAAGTGCCCCAAATGAGCTTCAAGAAGTCATGAAGCAACTGCAAAATTTAGGTAATGAGCTGGTCACACTCAAGAGACAGCAAACTCAAGGTTTTAGACCTTCGTATCAGCCTCAAGCTCAACCTAATAGGCAGCCATATCAGCCTCAAAGGCCACCTAATCCAGCTGCAAATATGAATCAAACAAGGCCTCCTGTCAATAGACCATTCCAGCCCTATAATCCAAATGCCATATCTGCCTCTAAGGCATTAGTACCAGCACAAAACAATATTGCCCAGGAGTATGAATGGTGTTTTCCATGTAATGAACCCCATAATCAATCCATGTGCTATAATGGTGCTTTAACCCAAGCTTTAATGGTAACAAGTGCTGGTGTGGAGGGTGAAAGTAGTCAAGAAAACAGCCAACAACAAGAAACATTCCAACAGCAACCTGCCCCAAATGACACCACATTGGTAAATTGGCAGGCAGAGGATTTCTGTGGTATGAATCAGGCAGTCTCTCAAGGTGTTGCAGCCAACACAAGGTCAAAAAGGAGAAATTTGGGTGAGGAACAGCCGTTAGCCCCAGCCAATCCACAACCTTCCACAGCTCCACAAATGATTGGCAAGCAAAACCCAGTTTCAAATGCACGAGGGCAGCCAAGAACAGCCCCTTGGCCAAATCAAATGCCAGCTGTTGCTGCCCATATTCAAGGAGCAAATGTGCAAATCAAGGGACAGCAGAGAGATCCTTCATCACCATTCAGTATCATTGATCAGATGAAGAAAACAAACGTCAATATATCTATGTGGGAATCCCTATCCATCCCAGGCCAAAGAGATCTGCTGCAAGCTGCTATGAAGGACTGGCCAATTTCGAATCAGCAGGTTCAGAGGCAAGACAAAGTGCTTACAAATGCTGCCCAGCCTGAAGGAAATCATGGAGCACAACAAGGTAAAATGCTGAAGCCCCCTCCATTTTATGTTTCATTGATCATAGGAGACAAGTTGGTACATAATTGCATGATTGACTCTGGGGCAAGTAGTTCAGTAATGCCTAAACAGATAGCTGATCAGCTAGGGCTCCAGTATGAAATAACAACTAAGGGAGTAGTGCAATTAGATGGGACAGCAGTAGCCACAGTTGGAGTTATAAAAAACTTGAGTCTTACCTTGCATGCATGTCCCAACGTGGTTGTTTTGCAAGACGTCTCAGTCATAGACCTTCCACCACTCTTTGCCCTATGCTTGTCAAGGGACTTTACTGCCAAGATTGGGGGATATTTGTCCGCTGATTGGTCACACATGCTGTTCAGAACGAGGTATGGAACTAAAGCTACAATTAGGTCAGAACCTATTGCAGATTTCCACATTGAACCCTATACTCCAAGTCATATTAATACCAATTGCTCAGCATTTGATCAAGAAGATCACCTCGGCACTGATGAAGCCGACACTAAGGTTGGAAGTATCCCAGATTTGACTCTTGATGAATGGGCAAGCAAGGTGCATGCTTTTGATCCTTATCAAGAAGTAGAAGAATCTGAGCTGGGGGTCTATTGTATACACGAAGAAAGTCAACCTATTCCTAGCATCACCAAGCCAAACCACAAGGATGACAACGAGGTATGGCAACTGTTTTTTGATGGATCAAGGAGTAGACAAGGCGCAGGAGGTGGAGCCATGCTTATTTCACCTCAAGGAGTAAAGTATTATTCAGCTTTTAGATTTCAATTTGCATGCTCCAATAACACTGCTGAATATGAAGCCTTGGTGCAAGGGATGCATTGGGCAATAAAGAGAAAAATAAATAACTTGCAAGTTTTTGGGGACAGTGAGCTGATTGTAAATCAGGTCAAGGGACAGCATGCTGCCAAAAATGATCTACTCAGATGCTACAAGAACAGGGTGTGGGACCTCATGGAGGATTTTGAAGGTTTCGGCATCAAGGCCATTCCCAGAAAAGAGAATCAAGCTGCTGACAGGCTTGCAGCAGTAGGGGCAGCCTTTGACATTGTAGAAAACATTCAACAAGATAAGGTACAGCCAAACATCCACGTGATTGTGAGGCCTTCAGTGCCGGATAACAATGTCAATTGGCAAGTATTTGAGAATGACCGGCAAATCATCCACTTCTTGCAAGAAGAAGCTGAGTTCTCAGCTAAGAATCAAGAGAAGTTGGAACAGCAATATGGTGACCAGGTGATACAGCTGAGAACTGACAAGCTGCCCAAGGGACTTGTCACCTTGGAGTCCATTTTTAACCCCAATGATCAGTTTAGAAAAGAGAAAGCAAATATTCAGGTCAAGAGGGAAGATTCGGTATCCATCTTGGTAAAAGAGAACAAGCCATTGCAAATTGGAAAAATGACAACTGAGCAAGAGAGATATGAGTTCATACAGCTTTGTCAAGAATTCCCTGACGTGTTTGCTTGGAGCTATGAAGACTTGAAGGGCTTCAATCCCAACTTAGCTCAGCATACCATCGAGTTGGATCCAAATACTAAGCCTGTCAGGCAGAAACAGAGACCAGTCAATCCACACATGGAGCCTCTCATGAGAAAGGAGCTGGACAAGCTGATTGAGTCAGCAATTATATTCCCTATCAAGCACTCAAGCTGGGTTGCGAACTTGGTTCCGGTCAGAAAGAAAAGTGGAGAGATCAGGCTATGTGTTGACTTCCGAGACCTCAATAGGGCATCTCTCAAGGACCATTATCCACTCCCTTCCATGGAGCAAATATTGCAGGTCGTAGCTGGGTCAGAAAGGTTTTCGCTACTTGATGGTTACTCAGGCTTCAATCAAATTATGGTGAAGGAGGAAGACCAGTTCAAGACAGCCTTCACAACCAAATGGGGCACGTATGCTTACAAGAAGATGCCATTTGGACTGTCGAACGCCGGAGCAACATTCCAGCGAGCTATGGATATGGCATTCAAAGGCTTGATCAACAAGACAGTACTGATATACTTAGATGATATTACTGTCTTCTCAAAAAATGCTGCAGACCATCTCTTTCACCTCAGGCAAGTGTTTCAGAGATGTAGAAAGTTTGGAGTGTCTTTAAATCCTAAGAAGTGCATCTTTCTTGCACATGAAGGGAAACTCCTTGGCCACATTGTCTCCAAGGAAGGATTAGCAATTGATCCAGAGAGGGTTGAAGCCATAAGGGCTCTACCATTGCCAAGTCACAAGAAAGCTCTTCAGAGTTTCCTGGGAAGGATAAACTTTGTTCGAAGGTTTGTCCCAAACTTTGCAGCCCTTGTCAAGCCCATCACCAAAATGTTAAGGAAAAGCATGGCTTTCAAATGGACGGCAGAAGGCAAGGAGAGCTTTGAAGCAATCAAAGAAGCCATCTCCCAGGCACCCACTCTCATCAACCCGGACTTTTCCAAGGATTTCATCCTCTATGCATTTGGGGGTGATGACACTATTTCTGCCATTTTGGTGCAACAGAATAAAGATAATGATGAGCAGCCGATTGCCTTCTTCAGCCAAAGCCTAAATGACTGCGAATTGAGGTACTCTTTTATTGAAAAACATGTGCTTGCAGTAATCAGGAGCTTGAAGAAATTCAAGCATTTGGTCTCAAACAACAAGGTCCAGTTGCTGGTCTCACATGCTGGGGTTAAGGACTTCCTCCTCAACAAGGATTTGAATGAGAAAAGGGCAGGATGGATCACCCGTGTCATGGAGTATGACATTGAGATCAAAATCACCAAGCTGGTAAGAGGCAAAGGTTTGTGCGAGCAACTCGCTTCCAAACGACCAGACAGCCCAGAAGATGAAGAGGACGCTGTCCTGCTATTACAAGATGATAAAAAACAGGAAAATGATGATGTGTCCACTCCCTGTTGGACTCAGAATATGATACATTTCCTACAGACGGGTATGTGCCCTCTAGAAATGAGCAAAGCAAAAAGAAGACACTTCAGGTTGCAGGCAATTCCATATACCATCATTGATGGAGTTTTGTTCAAAAAGGACCTGAATGGAGTGCTGCTGAGATGCATTAACACAGGTCAGATCCAGAGGGTATTAAAAGAGTTTCATGATGGACCAGCCGGTGGCCATTTTGCACCAAGAGTGACAGCTCTGAAAATCATGAAGGCTGGTTATTATTGGCCTAAAATATTCAGTGATTGCTATGCATGGATCAAGAGGTGTAAGAATTGTGCATTTTTCACAGGAAAAGAGAAACTTGCAGCCCTCCCATTACATCCAATCTCAGTTGACCAGCCATTCATGCAATGGGGTCTGGACTTCATTGGAGTCATCAATCCCAATTCGAGCCAAGGGCACAAATGGATTTTGACAGCCACAGACTACTTCACCAGATGGACAGAAGCAGTAGCAGTCAAAGAGGCGAATGAGTCTAGCATCTTGGACTTTTACGAGGGAATAACTACCAGATTTGGTGTACCTGCTACAATAGTCTCTGATAATGCATTGGCATTTATTGGATCTAAAGTTACTGAGTGGGCTGTCAAGAACGGAATCTACCTGAGCACTTCATCAAACTATTACCCTCAAGGTAATGGCCAGGCCGAGTCTACAAACAAAAACTTGCTGAGGATCATTAGGAGGACTCTTGATGAGAATCAGAAGGCTTGGCATACCAAACTGAAATCAGCCTTATGGGCAGATAGGATAACTCCCAAAAGATCCACAGGTAACTCTCCATTTAGGCTTGTCTACGGAAGAGAGGCAGTCTTGCCCATGTCACTTGAGTTGCCAACGTTGGAACTCATGAAACAGCTGGAGTTGCTAGAGTTTGGGCCCATGGAGGTGAGATATGCAGAATTGATGGAGCTGCAAGAAATCAGAGATCAGGCATTCCAAGCAATGGAAAAGGATCAGGCTTTGATCAAGAAGACCTTTGATAAGAAGGCCAAAGATAGATCTTTTCAAATAGGAGATCTAGTATTGAAATGGGATGTGGACAGAGCAAAACCAGGAAGGCATTCAAAATTTGATGCCATTTGGAGTGGCCCATACATGGTCACAAAGTGCAAGAACAACAATGCTTTCCAATTGGCCTCATTGGATGGTGAAGAACTGCAGATTCCAGTAAATGGAATCTATCTCAAGCGTTGCTTCTAGAGGGAGGTTCACTACATCTGTAAATACTAGTTTAGATTTTCTTTCCTCCAAGTGCTTGTGCACATTGTTTTGCTGTAGATTAGTTTTGTTTTCCCTAAGTGCTTTGGCACAGGTTTTGCTGCTCTCAGGTTGTTTTCTACAGTTCAGAGTGTTGCTGGAGGGGAAGTTGCAGTATCAGGCTTGTTTCAGGTTAATGCTTAACTCCATGCCCAATGGATGGCTTCAGGCAACTGGCCTTTTCATCTAGCAGGCAGATGATCCCGCTGAGTCGCCAAATTGTTATCCAAAATTCACCCCCCAGGGTAAATTTGATAACATGCATCAGGATGTCCAAATTCCAAGAAAAATGACTGATTCAGAGCAAAATCAGGTTTCTAGGGTCCCTTCAGGAATCTTTCTAAACTCCCCAGGCCGAAGAAGGAAGGAGCAAGCTTTGAGAAAGTGCGAAAAGTTGCAGAAAGGCAAATAGGATTGATCCAGGAAAAAGTGAAAAAATTGGCTAAGTCCTTCTAGAGGGAGCAGTCGGGACGTTTGGGACAGAAGGGCCCGAACCGGCCGGTTCGCGCGAAATCAGCACAAGGAGCCCAAAAGCAATTGGGACAAGCGGGAAATACCAGAAATACCCGAACCGGCCGAAAAGAGACAAGTCAGCCCAAAAGCAATTGGGACAAGCGGGCCAGAAATACCCGAACCGGCCGAACCGGCCGAAATTGTCCCAAAAGGTCCAAAATCAAAATAGGACGTCCGGGACAAAAAGACCCGAAATACGCGAAGAAGCCGAAGGAGCCGAAAGCCAATCAAAAGGTGCCACGTGTCTTTGGCCAAATGAGGGACAAGGAAGCCCATTTCGGGCGGATCGGAGGTTTTTGTCCCAAGCAGCACTGGGACATCCGGGACGAATGGACGCGAAGTACGCGGAAGACCCGGCAGGCCCGAGAACCATTGAGAAATTGCCACGTGTCATCAAGGAAAAGCCGAAGGGTCAAAGGGCAAGATTTGAAGCGCTGGCCCGAGCCAATAGAAATTGGACACGTGTCCAATGGAGCATAGAAGTGCGGAGCTCGGGGAGGAGTTGGAAGGTTTGGCCAAATCTAAGCCAAAAGGGGTAAAAGTGAAGGAAGACCCGGCAGGTTCGTGAACCAACCAATGCATGCCACGTATCCCTAGTGGCGGGGCATGGGAAAAAATGTGGAAAATATTCCAAGAGCACCAAAAGTCAAAATTCAAGAGACAGCCCGCCGAAAAGCAGAGGAGAGAGAATTATTCAGCGAATCAGAGCATGCCACGTGGCGTCCAAGTGGCAGTGCGCGGGAAAATATTTCAAAATCCGTTTTCGCCTGTTCCGTGTCCTAAATCTTCAGATCGACATATCTTTCGATCCAGAGCTCGGATTTGCACGTTCTTGATATCAATGGAAAGCTGTTGAAATTCTCTACACGTTTCCAGGGTCAATCTTGCATTTTGGTATAGTCTGGAGGGAGAAAATTGAGAAACGCCTCTGGCACGAAATAACAAGCAGAGGTAATACTTCAACAACCACTTTAATGCAGCAGACAGTTCGCCGCTTCTGTTAGGCAAACCGCCGCTTTGCCAGAACCCGCCGCTTCTGCCATGATGGACGAATTAAATGCAACCTAGAGGTGGTTGGGGCAGATTTCGAATTCCTCTCTCTTTTCTCTCCCATTCTTCCTATAAATTGTAAGGAGGGGTTTCTTTCTGTAGTTGGACATTTTCTGCTTTGCACCCTCCCTTCTCTCCTGTTCATAAGAAGATTTGTGGAGTTTTCAAACCTCCCATATAGACTGTAACACCGTTTTTTGCCTTCTGGCTATTGCAATGTATTGAATCGATCCTTGAGCAATATATATGTGTCTGTGGTTGCTTCTAAACCCTCTTACATATTTATTACTGTCATTCTTGATCTTTCATTGCATTTTTGCTATCTGTGCATGGTGTTGTGTTATATCTACATGGTCTGTGTTTAATGTGGCAAAGCATATGTTCTTCATTCCTCGGTGCATCACCTCTATTAGCTTAGATTTATTTTATGCATCTTCTTACCTTGTCTCCTTGGCAGATTAGATTAGATTTTGAGAAAACCCTCTGCATATTTCGTGTGCACCTGAACAGAGGAATAGGAACCAGCCTTTCTCTGGAGATTCCTTTCTCACTCTTCAAGTCCCACACTTGGAGAAAGGATTCAATGTTATGCAATCACACTGGATATTAATATGATCAACCTAGAAAACTGATCAATATCCAGGGGTGCTGTGATTTTGCACTAACATAACTCCCAAAAGATCCACGGGTAACTCTCCATTCAGGCTTGTCTATGGAAGAGAGGCAATCTTGCCCATGTCACTTGAGTTGCCAACGTTGGAACTCATGAAGCAGCTGGAGTTGCTTGAGTTTGAGCCCATGGAGGTGAGGTATGCAGAGTTGATGGAGCTAAAGAGATCAGAAATCAGGCATCCCAAGCAATGGAAAAGGATCAAGCTTTGATCAAGAAGACCTTTGATAGGAAGGCCAAGGATAGATCTTTTCAGGTTGGAGATCTAGTGTTGAAATGGGATGTGGATAGAGAAAAACCAGGAAGGCATTCAAAATTTGATGCCATTTGGAGTGGCCCATACATGGTCACAAAGTGCAAGAACAGTAATGCTTTCCAATTGGCCTCATTGGATGGTGAAGAACTGCAGATTCTAGTCAATGGAATCTATCTCAAGCGTTGCTTCTAGAGGGAAATTCACTACCTTGTAAATATTAGATTAGATTTTCATTCCTCCAAGTGCTTGTGCACATTGTTTTGCTGTAGGTTAGTTTTGTTTTCCCTAAGTGCTTTGGCACAGCTTGCTGTCCCTGGAGATGTTTTGCAGTCCTTGCTTCCATCAGGTGATATTCCATCTTCCTCCTTGCACATTCTAAGTCAGTTGGGTTCTAAACAGAATATTTGATGACTCCATGCCCAATGGACTGCTTCAGGCAACTGGTCTTTTCACCTAGCAGGCAGGTGACCCCTCTGAGTCGCCAAAATTGTTATCCAAAATTCACCCCCCAGGTTAATTTGATAACAACTCAGAATTCTTGTCTCAGTAAATGGATTGATTCAGGGCAAAAATCATGTTTCTAGGGTCCCCTCAGATTTTTCTAACTCCCCTTTAGAAGACTCAGGAAAGATTTCTGAGAAAATGTGAGAAAGTTGGAAAACAAGCTTGGGCAGAAAAGATTATGAAAATTGGCTAAGTCAGCTAGTCCTCGCAACAGTCGTAATTTGGGACGTTTGCGAAACGGCCGAAAAGCTCCAGGCAAATTATGGCATTGGGATCAAGGCCAAGGGCTCGGCAGGACGCGGAAATGTTTTTCGTGAAAGAAAGAAAATTTGTCTTTGTCCATAGGACCAGGATGAGGCACGGGGTGAGCCAAAGGAGGAAAGGACAGAACCACCCTGAACCGAGCGGCAGAGGACATCAATTTTCAAAGGGGAAGGACGTCGGAGGGCTGAAAGAAATTTTATAATTTTGTCCAAGTACGGAACCGGCCGGTTCTACCTCGGTCGAAGGTTCATAATGGACATTTTTTCAAAGGGACGCATGGGACGTGGATAGCCTGCGGACCAAAGCCAATCAAGCAACGTGACACATGTCACAGACCGGATAAGGGACCAGGGAAGGGATTTCTGGCGCGCAATGAGGAATTGGCAAAAGTGTTTGAGAAGGACATCTAGAGAGAAGGATGAAGGGCGCGAGTGAATCAGAGATTGCCAAAAATATGACCGTGTCAGTGGAGCATGGGGAAAGTGGCGAGTTTTGAAATTTTTTCAAAACGAGGTTTTTTCCTTGGACAAGGAATGTGGAGCAAGGGAAGGAGAAGAATTACGCATCCAATCATTTGACACGTGTCATCCAGCCAGATTTTCCATGTTTTTGGGCCTGTTTTGTGCCCTAAATCTTCAAATCGACATATCTTTTGATCCAGAGCTCAGATTTTCACGTTCTTTATATCAACGGAAAGCTTATGAAATTCTCTACATGATTCTGGGGTCAATTTGATTATTTTGGTTTAGTTTGGAGAGAGAAAATTCAAAAATGGTTCTGGTACGTGTAATTGCCAGAAGTGACATTTCAACAACCAGCTTTAATGCACAGAATGGGTCGCATTCTTCTCCAATATGGTAAAAAATGACAGGGTATGGGTTTGTAAGGTCCTCCATTTGTTTTAATGAGATGATTTCCATGCAATGAGAAGTGGTTGGGGAATATTCTGGTTTTTCCTCTCTTTCTCTCTCTCATTCTCGACCTATGTACTTGTAAAAGCTAGATTTGGGCATTTCTTCAAAAGGTGGAACATTTTCTTTTTGGCATCTCCCTTCTTTCACCTCCATCAAGTGAATTTGTAAGTTCGAACCTCTTTTGAACTGTAATACGACTTATACCTCTTAGCATTTGTAGTGGAATTGTATCAATTTTGGAGCAAGGAATTGACAGTGTCTCTGTGAATGCTTCTCACCCCTCTCTGTGTTCATTGTTTGTATCCTCATTTTAAGACCTCTAATTACATCTATCAGTTGTGTATGTTCTTCCCTTGTTCTTATTTCATGAATTTGAATGGTCTATTTACATGGCAAGAATGTTTCACCGTTCCTCATTCCTGGTGCATCACCATCTTTAGTTTAGTTTCATTTTTACATTTCTATCCCTGTCTTCTGGCAATTTAGAGTAGGATTAGGATCTGAACCTCTGTAGTTTTGGAAAATATAGATCTAAATCAGAGGAGTTTGAGGAACCAGCCTCTAATCTGGAGATTCCTCTCTCATTTCACAAGTCCCACACTTGGAGAGAGGTTTCCATGTTGTGCAATCACACTGGATGCCTAAAACATCAACCTAGAAGACCTTGATTTGCATCCAGGGGTGCTGTGAGCCTGCAACAACAGTTACAGTTGCCTGAAGCAGTCCATTGGTGCATGGAGTGGAAAATTATTGGGCAATCAACTCTGTTTAGAGGATTAACCTAAAGACTTAGCAAGTCTTTGGTGAAGGAGGAAGATTAATATTACTGTCAACTGGAAGTTAAGGAGCTGCAAAAATGATATCCATGGACAGCAAAACAGGGTGTGTGCCAAAGCACTTAAGGAAAGCATAAAACCTAACCTACAAAAAGAACAATGTGCACAAGCACTTGGAGGAATGAAAATCTAATCTAATATTTACAAGGTAGAGAATTTCCCTCTAGAAGCAATGCTTGAGATAGATTCCATTTACTGGAATCTGCAGTTCTTCACCATCCAATGTGGGCTAATTGGAAAATGCATTGTTATTCTTACACTTCTTGACCATGTATGGGCCACTCCAAATGGCATCAAATTTTGAATGCCTTCCCGGTTTTGCTCTATCCACATCCCATTTCAACACTAGATCTCCAACCTGAAAAGATCTATCCTTGGCCTTCCTATCAAAGGTCTTCTTGATCAAAGCTTGATCATTTTCCATTGCTTGGGATGCCTACATTTATGATCTCTTGGGAGCTCCATCAACTCTGCATACCTCACCTCCATGGGCTCAAACTCTAGTAACTCTAGTTGTTTCATGAGTTCCAATGTTGGCAACTCAAGTGACATGGGCAAGATTGCCTCTCTTCCATAGACAAGCTTGAATGGAGAGTTACCTGTGGATCTTTTGGGAGTTATCCTATCAGCCCATAAGGCTGATTTCAGTTTGGTATGCCAAGACCTCTGATTCTCATCAAGAGTCCTCCTAATGATCCTCAACAAGTTCTTGTTTGTAGACTCGGCCTGGCCATTACCTTGAGGGTAATAGTTTGATGAAGTGCTTAGGTAGATACCGTTCTTGACAGCCCACTCAATCACCTTAGATCCAATGAATACCAATGCATTATCAGAGAGTATTGTAGCAGGTACACCAAATCTGGTTGTTATCCCCTCATAAAAGTCTAAGATGCTAGACTCATTTGCTTCTTTGAGTTCTACTGCTTCTTTCCACTGGTGAAGTAGTCCGTGGCTGTCAAAATCCATTTGTGCCCTTGGCTTGAATTGGGATTAATGACTCCAATGAAGTCCAAACCCCATTGCATGAATGGCTGGTCAACTGAAATTGGATGTAATGGAAGGGCAGCAAGTCTCTCTTTTCCTGTGAAGAATGCACAATTCTTCCACCTCTTGATCAATGCATAGCAATCACTAAATATTTTGGGCCAATAATAACCAGCCTTCATGATTTTTAGAGCTATCACTCTTGGTGCAAAATGACCACCAGCTGGTCCACCATGGAACTCTTCCAACACCCTTTGAATCTGATTTGTGCTAATGCATCTCAGCAGCACTCCATTCACATCTTTCTTGAACAAAACTCCATCAACAATGGCATATGGGACAGCCTGCAATCTGAAGAGTCTCCTTTGGGTCTTGTTCATCTCTGGAGGGCATAGGCCTGTGCCTAGGAAGTGTATTATGCCTTGGGTCCAGCAAGGAGTGGGGAAAGCATTGTCTTCTTCTTGATTTCCACTTGGCTCATGGCTGTCCTGAACTGTCAAAACAGCCTCTTCTTCATTGCATACTTCTTTTTGCTTCCCCAAAACCAGCTGCTCACACAATCCTTTCCCTCTTACCAGCTTGGTGATCTTGATCTCAATGTCATACTCCATGACATGGGTGATCCAACCTGCCCTTTTCTCATTCAAATCCTTGTTGAGGAGGAAGTCCTTAACCCCAGCATGAGAGACCAACAACTGGATCTTGTTGTTTGAGACTAAATGCTTGAATTTCTTCAAGCTTCTGATTACTGCAAGTACATGCTTCTCAATAAAAGAGTACCTCATCTCATAGTCATCTAGGCTTGGCTGAAGAAGGTCAATTGGCTGCTCATCATTGTCCTTGTTCTGCTGTACCAAAATGGCAGAAATAGTGTCATTACCTCCAAATGCATAGAGGATGAAATCCTTGGAGAAGTCCGGGTTGATGAGAGTTGGTGCTTGAGAGATGGCTTCTTTGATTGCTTCAAAACTCTCCTTGCCTTCTGCTGTCCACTTGAAAGCCATGCTCTTCTTTAACATTTTGGTGATGGGCTTGACAAGGGCTGCAAAATCTGGGACAAACCTCCAAACAAAATTTATCCTTCCCAAGAAACTCTGAAGGGCTTTCTTGTGGCTTGGCAATGGTAGTGCTCTTATGGCTTCAACCCTCTCTGGATCAATTGCTAATCCTTCTTTGGAGACAATATGGCCAAGGAGCTTTCCTTCATGTGCAAGAAAGATACACTTCTTAGGATTCAAAGACACTCCAAATCTCCTACACCTCGTGAAGACTTGTCTCAAATGAGAGAGGTGGTCTACTGCATTTTTGGAAAAAACAGTGATATCATCAAGGTATATCAGCACCATGTTGTTAATCAAACCTTTGAATGCCATGTCCATTGCTCTTTGGAAGGTAGCACCAGCGTTGGACAACCCAAATGGCATTTTCCTGTATGCATAAGTTCCCCATTTGGTTGTGAAGGCTTGTCTTGAACTGGTCTTCTTCCTTCACCATAATCTGATTGTAGCCTGAGTAGCCATCAAGTAGTGAAAACCTCTCGGAGCCAGCCACAACTTGCAAGATTTGCTCCATGGAAGGGAGTGGGTAATGGTCCTTGAGAGATGCTCTATTCAAGTCTCTGAAGTCAACACACAATCTGATCTCTCCACTCTTCTTTCTGACTGGAACTAAGTTGGAAACCCAACTAGAATGCTTGATTGGGAATATGATCCTTGACTCAATCAGCTTGTTCAATTCTTTCCTCATGAGAGGCTCCATGTGTGGATTGACTGGTCTTTGTTTCTGCCTGATGGGCTTAGTATTTGGATCCAATTCAATGGTATGCTGAGCTAAGTTGGGATTGAAACCTTTCAAGTCTTCATAGCTCCAAGAAAACACATCAGGGAACTCTTGACACAGCTGTATGAACTCATACCTTTCTTGTTCAGTTGTCATCTTTCCAATTTGCAATGGTTTGTTCTCTTCCACCAAGATGGATACTGAATCCTCTCTCTTGACCTGAATGTTTGCTTTCTCTTTCCTAAACTGATCATTGGGATTAAAAATGGACTCCAAAGTGATAAGTCCCTTGGGTAGCTTGTTAGTTCTCAGCTGTACCACTTGGTCACCATACTGTTGTTCCAATTTTTCTTGATTCTTAGCTGAGAACTCAGCTTCTTCTTGCAAGAAATGGATGATTTGTTGGTCATTCTCAAACACTTGCCAACTTACATTGTTATCTGGCACTGAAGGCCTCACAATCACGTGGATGTTTGGCTGTACCTTGTCTTGTTGAATGCTTTCCACAATGTCAAAGGCTGCCCCTACTGCTGCAAGCCTGTCAGCAGCTTGGTTCTCTTTCCTAGGAATGGATTTGATGCCAAAACCCTCAAAATCTTCCATGAGGTCCCACACCCTGTTCTTGTAGCACTTGAGTAGATCATTCTTGGTAGCATGTTGTCCCTTGACCTGATTTACAATCAATTCACTGTCACCAAAGACTTGCAAGTTCTTTATTCCTCTCTTGATTGCCCAATGCATCCCTTGCACCAAGGCTTCATATTCAGCAGTGTTATTGGAGCATGCAAACTGAAATCTAAAAGCTGAATAGTACTTTACTCCTTGAGGTGAAACAAGCATGGCTCCACCTCCTGCACCTTGTCTACTCCTTGATCCATCAAAAAACAGCTGCCATACCTCATTGTCATCCTTGTGGTTTGGCTTGGTGATGCTAGGAATAGGCTGATTTTCTTCATGTATGCAATAGACCCCTAGCTCAGATTCTTCTACTTCTTGATAAGGATCAAAAGCATGTACCTTGTTTTCCCATTCATCAAGAGTTAGATCTGGGATGCTTCCAACCTTGGTGTCAGCTTCATCAGTGCTTGGGTGATCTTCTTGATCAAATGTTGAACAATTGGCATTAATCTGACTTGGAGTGTAAGGCTCAATGTGAAAGTTTGCAATAGGTTCAGACCTGATTGTAGCTTTGGTTCCATACCTCATTCTGAACAGCATGTGTGACCAATCAGCAGACAAATATCCTCCAATCTTGGCTGTGAAGTCCCTTGACAAACATAGGGCAAAGAGTGGTGGAAGGTCTATGACTGATACATCTTGTAAAACAACAACATTTGGACATGCATGCAAGGTAAGACTCAAGTTTCTAATCACTCCAACTGTTGTTACTGCTGTCCCATCCAGCTGCACTACCCCTTTGGATATGGTTTCATACTGGAGCCCTAGCTGATCAGCTATTTGTTTAGGCATTACTGAGCTACTTGCCCCGGAATCTATCATGCAATTGTGCACTAACTGGCTTCCAATGATCAATGAAACATAGAAAGGAGGGGGCTTCAACATTTTACCTTGCTATCCTCCATGATTTCCCTTAGGCTAGGCAGCATTTGTAAGTACCTTCTCTTGCCTTTAGATCTATTGATTTGAAGTTGGCCAGTCCTTCATGGCAGCTTGCAGCAGATCTCTTTGGCCTGGGATAGATAGGGATTCCCACATTGATATATTAACATTTGTCTTCTTCATCTGATCAATGATACTGAATGGTGATGAAGGATCTCTTTACTGTCCCTTGGTTTACACATTCACTCCTTGTATGTGGGAAGCAACAACTGGTATTTGAGTTGGCCTAGGGGCTGTTCTCGGCTGTCCTTGTGCATTTGAAATTGGATTTTGCTTGCCAACCATTTGTGGAGCCATGGGAGGTTGTGGATTGGTTGGGGCTAATGGTTGTTCTTCACCCAAATTCCTCCTTTTTGACCTTGTGTTGGCTGCAACACCTTGAGAAACTGCCTGGTTCATGCCACAAAAATCCTCTGCTTGCCAATTTACCAATGTGGTGTCATTTGGGGCTGATTGCTGTTGGAATGTTTCTTGTTGTTGACTGTTTCCTTGACTACCCTCACCCTCCACACCAGTAGTTGTCACCATTAATGCTTGATTCAAAGCACCATTGAAGCACATGGATTGATTATGAGGCTCATTGCATGGAAAACACCAATCATACTCCTGGAGAAATGTTGTTTTGTGTTGGCACCAATGCCTTAGAGGCAGATATGGCATTTGGATTATAGGGCTGAAATGGTCTATTGGCAGGAGGCCTTGTTTGATTTATATTTGCAGCTGGATTAGGTGGCCTTTGTGGTTGGTATGGCTACTTATTAGGCTAAGCTTGGGGTTGATAAGAAGGTCTAAAACCTTGGGCTTGTTGCCTCTTGAGAGTAACCAGCTCATTGCCTAGGTTTTGCAATTGCTTCATGACTTCTTGAAGCTCATTTGGGGCACTTAGAGATGAAGTGGAAGCTTCATTTGAACTCTGATTTCTAGGAGTGGGAGAAGGAGCCAAATTAGGTGCTTGATTGGTGTTTGGACTCTCTAAACTTGGAAATAATGGCATGGGAGGTCTAGGGGCTAGTTTGCCAGCTTGGATCAAACAATTTTCAGCCCTAATGGCAATGCTATAAGCCATAGGGATAGTTATGCCTCCCATGGACTGAATCAACATAGAAATATCAAAATTTAGAGCTTTGAGATAGTAGAGAAAAGCACCTTCTGTTGTTGGCCTGACTGCCACTGGAATTCTCTCCCAAGTCTTTTGAAATCTGAAGTTGAAATCGGTCAGCTGCTCATTGGGAGCTCTCTTGATGGTTGTCAGCTGCTCCAAAAGAGACAAGTTGTCTCCCTTCTCTCCAAATTGCTCATGAAGTGCTATACACAGCTGATTCTAATTTGTGATAGAACCAGCTCCAAGGCTTCTAAACCATTGCAATGCTTTACCCTTGAATGAAGATGCCAGTAACTTGACAGCCACTTGCATCTCATTGATTTCATGGATTGCACAAAGGTTAGCAATGTCTTTAACATGATCACCTGGAGTAGTTTTATTTTCTCCAGTGAAGTAGGGAATGTTCTTCAAGGCTGCAATAGGAATTGGATGTTGTGCATTGAGGGCAAGTGGGCTGCTACCTGTGAAGTTGACATAGGGGTTGTTTTGTGCCATTCTAATTGGTCTTAAAACCCTTGTTGACTGAATGAAAGGCCTACCAGGTGGAGCAGTTGAGAGAGTTCTATTTGGTGGAGATGGAGACCTTTGAATCCTTCTTCCTCTTTGCCTTCTTCTTGGAGATAATTGCAGATATTCAAACAGCACTTCTTCTTCTCCAACTCTTGACCTTGTGGTGACTCTTCTCATGAGTTTTCAGGCCTGCACTGCTGAAACCAGTTGATTCTTCCCCTTGGAGTCACCAGATATGCAAATAATAGATCTTTTTAAGCAAGAAAATTGCAGCAGATGCACATCAACTTTGCTACAGTAAAAATGAGACCTCTAGGTCCCACCGGGCATGCCAAAACTGTTAGTGCAAAATCACAGCACCCTTGGATGTAAATCAAGGTTCTAAATGATGTCTTAGGCATCCAGTGTGATTGCACAACATGGAAACCTCTCTCCAAGTGTGGGACTTGTGAAACTGAGAGAGGAATCTCCAGATTAGAGGCTGGTTCCTCAAACTCCTCTGATTTAGATCTATATTTGCACAACTATAGAGATTCATATCCTAATCCTACTCTAAATTTCAAGGAGACAGGGATAGAAATGCAAAAATTGAAACTAACTAAAGATGGTGATGCACCAAAAAGGAGTGGTGAATATTTTTGTCATGCAAATAGACACAAACCAAAGATTGCAACATAAAACATACACAGGCTGATAAGATATAATTTAGGATCTGAAATGAAGCAAATAATACAAACAAAGGATTGAAACCCATTCACAAAGCTTGCATTATCATTTCCAATGTCAAAACCACTGCATTACAACCTCAGAGAGGTAGAAAAGCTGTTACAATCTTTGAAGAGGTTTGATTCTTACAAAACATACAAAACGTGGTAGCCCATTCCTCATTGACTACAAATGCATTAAAACAGCATGGGGGACCTTACAAGCCCATACCCTGTCATTTTTGACCGAATTGGAGGAGAATACGACTCATCCTGCATTAAATTTGATCGCTGAAAGGTCATTTCTACCCATGGACACGTACCAGATCTGTTTTTTGAATTTTCTCTCTTGAAACTGAACCAAAATTCAAAATTGACCATGAAATCCTGTAGAGAATTTCATAAGATTTCCAATGATATGAATAACGTGCAAATCTGAGCTCTGGATCAAAATATATGAAGGTCTGAAGTTTTAGGGCAAAACGGCCCAAAAAAAACGGATGTCGGGCAAAAAAATTTAAAATTTGACCTTTCTGCATTTTGGAAAAAAAATTGAAAAATTTCCACGCTCCGCCGGTGGGATGGCACGTGTCAGGTGTTGGTTTGCTAAGCAATTCTCTCTCCTCCACCTTTCCGTGGGCTTTCCCTTGAAATTTCGATCTTTTTAACTCTTTGGAAAATTTTCCATTTTTTCCCCCGTGCCCCACCACTTGGGACACGTGGCACGCTTTGGTTAGTTAACAGGGGAGCGGGGGCATCTTTTACCTTTTAGTTTTTTGGCCAAAACTTTTGCTAAATTTTCCAAGTCCTCCCCGAGCTCCGCACTCCCCTTCTCCTTAGGACACGCGTCCTCTTTTTATTGGCTTGGGCCAACGCTCCAAACTTCACCTTTGGAAACTCAGCAAAACATTAAGTAAAAATCTCACCCTTTCCTCCACCACTCCGATCCACGAAGACACATGGCACATTCTGATTCATCGGCGGCTCTTTCGGCTCCCCGCATCCGCCGCGTACTTCTGGCCCGGATGTCCCAAACTGTCTGGGACAAAAATCTCCGAACCGCCCGATTCGGGCTTCCTTGTCCCTCTTTTGGCCAATGACACGTGGCGAGATTTCATTCGCTCTCGGCTCTTTCAGCTCCCCACGTCCCATGCGTACTCTTGTCCCACTTATCCCGGACTGTCTGGGACAAATTCTTCTGATTCACCCGATTCGGCCGGTTCACGTCTGCCACGTACTTCTGGTCCAACTGTCCCGGACAAAACTTGGTGATTTTTTCCACTTTCAGCCGATTCACCCTTTCGCGTCCCAACGTCCCAATTGCTGCGTGGACCGCCTGGCGGCTTTTCGGCTGGTTCGCGCCCCGACATCCCAACTGTCCCAAACTGCCTGGACTAGGACTTAGCCGATTTTCATGATTTTTTCTACCCCAAGCTTGGTTTTTGCAACTTTTTCACCCCTTTTTAGAACTTTCTCTTTTCTTCTTGGACAAGAGAGTTAGAAAAAAGCCGAGGGGACCCCAGAAATATGATTTTTTGCCTTGAATCAATCTATCTTGCTCAGGACCGAAGAATTTAATGTATGTTATCAAAATTACCCTGGGGGGTGAATTTTGGATAACAATACCATGAGCTCAAAGGTGTCCACCATTCCTTAGGGGAGATGAGGATAAAGCTGAAGGATGGTGCACGCCCAGTCAGGAAGAGACCCTACTGGATGAATCCCAATTTACATGTGAAGGTAAAGGAAGAGATAGACAAAATGATAGCATCTGGGATCATTGAAGTTGTTGAAGATTCAAAATGGTTGAGTCCAATGGTAATCAGCATCAAGAAGGATGGGCAGATTAGGATCTATGTGGATTATAGGGAGCTAAATGTAGTTTGTTTCATCGATCCTTTTCTAACCCCCTTCACTGAATAAATCTTGGAGGGAGTCACTGGGCATTAAATCTATTCCTTTACGGATGGATTTTTGAGGTACCACCAAGTCTGGATTGCAAAGGAAAACCAAGAGAAGACAACTTTTTTCCACTAAGTGGGGAAGTTTTGCATACACGATCATGCCCTTTGGGTTGAATAATGTGCCTGTTGTTTTCTCGTGCATGGTGGTACATGCGTTCCAAGACTTCATCCATAAATTTCTTCAGGTCTATTTGGATGATTGGATAGTGTATGGGCTAGTAAAAGACCATTGTGATAATTTGAGGTTGATGTTTGAGAGGTGTCGGCAGTTGAGGATATCCCTCAACATTAAGAAATGTGTCTTTTCTACACCCTTTGGGATGTTATTGGGGCATATCATATATAAGGAGGTACTGCTATTAGATCCTACTAAGGTTGCAGTTATTATGGGGTTGGGGGAGCCTACTAGCCAAAATCACCGTGCCTTTGGAAGAATGCTCAGACATAAAATTTCCTTCCACTGGGGAGAGGCGCAGCAAAAGGTGTTTGACACATTGAAGGATAGGCTCATCACCACAGCTATATTACATTTTCCCTCTTGGGACAAGCCCTTCCATGATCATGTAGATTCCTCAAGAACCACCATTGGAGCAGTGCTTGCATAGCTGGGTGAAGGAATTGTTGATCATCCTGTGTTTTGCAAGTAGGAAGTTGACACCAGCAGAGCAAAATTACACTACAACTGAGTGTGAAGCATTGTCAATGATCTATGTGCTTTTCAAGTTCAAACAATATCTGCTGGTAACTCCCTTTGTATTTTACACCGACCACATGGCGTTAAATTACTTGATAAACAAGCTCATTCTACAAGGGTGCATATGTCAGTGGGTGCTATTATTTCAAGAGTTTGAGTTCATAGTAGTTGTGAAGCCTAGAAAAAGTAATTGTGGGCCTGATCATCTGTCAAGAATTGATTCAAGGAGGACACACAGAGTATTGAAGAGACTATGCTAGATGCGCAACTGTTTAAGTTGTGGCATGCGCCCTCAGATTTGGAGGAGATTGAAGTATTTCTAAAGGAAGGTGTGGCTCTAGTACATAGGGGTTCTCCTTATGGGGTTGGTGCCTCGCTAAAATTGTAGAGGTTGGTGTTCCTTATGAAATGGGTGCTTCACTAAAGAAATCTCTTATGTTGTGTAATATACATATGATTCCTTTGTGTTGAATAATATATGTAGAGGTTCATTGGTTTTTCTTCCCCTTGAGGGTTTACCACTTATATATGGTGTTCATGTGCTCTCTCTTGTTTCCTGCTTATGTGTATGGTTGATATGTTGTTTGATGGTTTTCTAAGATACTTGATATTGCTCATATAATGGATAATGAATGTTAAATGATTAAACACAATTGAAGTAAAAAATTTAAAGGACTGATTTACCCCCCTCTCATTCATTTTTCTTCCAACAAAAATCTTGTCTTCAACTGGTTCCCTTGGGCCTCTGAGCATCTGACTCTTTAGGTATTCTAAGTCCTTATGAGTTACATCACCATCACCCACACTTGGATATGATTAGAACAAGGTTCAAACAGGTTCTAGGCCAAGAAATTTGAACTTTATGATTCCAAAAAATAGTAATATGAGTGAAAATGAAACCAATAGCAACTTCGTATACTATAATCCAAAACTTTCTATTTTTGGTAGGTGGGGTTTAGGAGCTACTATTTTGGGAAAATTTGCCTTTTTGGTCAAATTTTGTCTTTTTAAGCTCCTAACACACTTAGAATTCCCCCATTGATGTTGCTTTATTGTTTTTAGAATGTTTCTATTTTTAGTAAGTTGTTTTTTTGGAAACTAATTTTTCGAGAAAAGTGATCATTTTTCATAGTTTGTTGTTTTCACTATTTTTAAATGTTTTGAGTAGTGGGAGCTTACTATTTTCATAAGGTTACTATTCTTAGTAAGTAGTTGAGCTGAACACTTGATATTTCTATAATTTTTACTTACAAGTGCCCGTTTGTAATGAAAATACCCTCATTGGATTCGACTCTGCACCAGGATCGCATGCTCTAATTTTCATGGTGATCCTTCTGTTGGAACTCTTGAAATTTGAAAAGGAAACTTATGGGATGAGGATTTTATATTTGAATTTTTAAAAAATATATTGCATCATCAGATTTATGGAAATGGTCTTCTCAAAGGGGCCTGGGAGGATGATCTTCTGGGAAAATCTCAGTTGAATCCAATTTCTGGTTTGAAAGTTATGAAGAAATATTTGTTTTCATGGTCATGGCTGCCCTAGAAAAAATTTGGTAGCATGTCTAGTTTATTTTCATGTTTTTGGAGGTATTAAAACTTCAACAATGGAGGTTAGGTCAAACTATGCAAAGGAAAAAAAAATTAAATAAGTTTTTTTTGTTTTTTAGTCATCCTGGCAACTGCAATTTTAACCACGGTTATGAAAGCTGAGTATGGTCAAAAACTAGGATTTGATGGCTTTCTCATGAGAAATTTTTTGTGTCCCCTTTATCCCCTTAGTAAAATGGACACAAAAATGTGATTTTAGCAAGATTTTCACACTTTTCGAAAGGAGGTACAATGTGAGGGAGATTGGAAAAGCATGCCTGAGCACACGGGGGCTGAAAAACGGTCGTAAGAAGAACCTTAGAAGGGGCTGCTTATGGGAAAAATTTTATTTCCCCTCTATCCCTTTTTAAAAATTTATAGGAGGGACACAAAAATAAACTTTTATAAAGATTGTGACACTTGGCATGATCTATTGCAAGCTTGGGAAATGAGCTTAGTCGGTTAAGCATTATGTCGAGCTAAGGAGGGTCACATGAGGGACTAGAGATGGGGCTTGCTATTGGGAATATTTTTGTATCCCCTCTATCCCATTGGAAAAGGGACAAGAGGCAAAAAAAATTGCACCGTGGATCAATAATTTGACATGTGGCACTTCAAAATTTGGCTTAGTATGGGAAAGACACTTTGCATTAGAGAGGATTTGAAAACTTCATTCCCGGAGCTTGGAGGGATATTTTGACAACAAATTTTATATTATTTTGACTCCCAAGACAATTTTAAGATCAATGGAATTATTTTTGGAACCTAATTCTTATTTCATCTCAAAAAAATTCTCCTTTTTCTTCATGACAGAAAGGTATGCCTCCAAAGATTGAGTTGCCTTGAGAAACTCGTAGGTCTTGTGACAAATGTGATGCTTCCATAATGTAGATAATTCCTTAAGTTTTAAAATTCCTATTTTTTTCCTTCCAAATACATACGAAGCTCATGAAATCATCTCAATAATTTCATATTCAAATTTTGACCACTCACTCCTTATGCTTGAAAAACCCGCTTTTGCACAATTTGTCCCTAAACCTCAAAATATTCCCTAAATCATCATAAATTACTTTCAACACCTTATTAACTCTATAATACCACCTCCAAATGATTATGATATTTAGGAACCTTCCCGCATAATGTACACCTACCTTGAAAAGGCCAAAATCAGTCTTTCTAGGCCTACCGGAGAACTAGTCTTCAAAATCACTTTACCGAATGGAAGAATGACCTTGTTACATCACTTTAAACACTTGCACATGATTTTTCAACATATTGGGAAGACCTAAAAGGTTGGGATGAACATTATACAAAATACAAATTGACCAAGAGAGGGCTTCAAGGAGATTTTGAATAAAATTTTCACATTTGGCTTAGTTGTCATGGTTGAAGTTTTAAATTTTTGGGCTTGCAAAAATGCATGACAACAAACACCTACTCTATGATTCACATTGTCATGTGCCCCATATGGGCCACCCTGTCTACTGCATGAAACTCTCTTCATCATCACTAAAATTACTCGATTTGGATTACCTCACAGCTTAGATTCTCTTAATCTCAAATCAGTAAGGTAACAAATGACTTCCACCCTTTACTATTTATAGTAATTTTTATAATTGATTTTCGTTGTGATTTCCTTCGATCTTAAAACCTTCATATATTTTGCCTACAAACCCTAAAAATATTCCATAAATTACATCATTATCATGGTGTCGAGCCGCTCTTTTTGACATTTTACACTTCTTTATACCACCTTTTTACAAAAAAACCTATTTTTCCATCATTTCAACATCAGATATCATCCCTCCCATGACCTTCATAGCTAGGTGATTTATGTCTTATTTTATAGATTATATTTTATTTGTTTTTTTCATACTTACTTAAATAGGGTTGCAAACAGCTATTGCACATGTTGCAAGCAAGTTAAACGATGACGATAGGTAAGTATGAGGTAGGTATATGTCATGTATCATTCATTACTTCTTTTTAGCACTTTACTTTCATCATTTCCTTTCGATTTCATGTTGCATAGATATTTTTTTTAACACTATATCATTTTTCATTGTTTTTACATGTGATGATCTTTAGTTGGGGCATATGTATACATATTTTTTTAAGCTTGTTAGCCATTTCTTTTGTGCATGGGTTGTTGATGCAATCTCCTCTTAAGTAGGTGCCTTAGGGGGCATGTCAGGATTGGGGTATGATTAGATTTGGTCATGTGGGCAAGACCACAACATTTGAGAGGTATCATTATTAGCCTTAGTCACCCTATACTTTCCTCGTTTATTCCCCTTATTCACACATTGCACTCATTATATCTACTTGTACTTAGCATATGGATTTGCACGCATGCAAATGACATGCAACAGTGTGGGAACGAAGTCCCTCCTCAATGAAGGTGAGGCTGGCTTTATTGAAAACCAAAACTGTATTTACATCTGTACATTCAAAATTGTATGTGGGGGGTGTTTTGGAACATCAATGGAAAGAAAAGTGAATGAGGGAGATGGAATGGAATGAAGGAAAGGAATGGAAAAGGAATGAATGGAAGGAACATGCAAGAGTTAGGTAAAAGCAGAGCCTAATATATCATGGAGAAGAACAATAAATAACTAACACAAATAAAATGGAGTTTGCATCAGCTAAATGAGAATGAGTAAAAGGGAACACACATGAGCAAGTAGATAATCAGAGCTTGATCACTATGAACAAGAACAACAGATTAATAATGTTAACAATAAGATCAAAGACAATATTTGCATGCAAGATTCAAACACTAACATCTAATGAACATAAGAACATCAAATGCTATAAGAGATAATGAATGGGACACAAAGTTCATATTTCATTAACTCCAAAATGTCTTCTCAAAAGAACACAAAGTTTCTTTCCTTGAAACAAAGCTTGCACACAAAAGTATTTTCTTCTCCTCTCTCAAAGTCACCCTTACAAATGAGCCCCTAACTTCCTTTTATAACCCAAAAGTTGGTTACAAAGTAGTTAGGATTTTACATGAACATTAAATAGGGCACTTAAGTGACTTTGACTTTTTCAACCAACTTTTAAAAAGTAACTAAAAATAGAAACCACTTAAGTTATCAAAAATTTGCCAAAAGTGAGTTTAAAATACCATTTATAATAAAAGGAAATGGGTACATGTGGACCCCACTTAAATGACTTGGACACACACATAGACATCCTAGTCAGCAATGCCACCTAGATCAAGACACCTAGGATCAGTGCCTTATCCATTGGGCCAAGAGTCTACCTATCCCGGTCGTACGGGAATGAACTCATTGACCGTGCTCCACAATCCTCCAGATGACAAGAGAGTTGAGCTTGAAACTTGAGCAATTCATCCACCTCTCCATTTGAGCAACATCCTGGTGTGAGCAATTTTGTCTTTATTCACATTCACATTCACAATTACACACAATTCTCCACATGCTCTGAATACCTTTCCATGGTGAATTCTTCATTTGTCACGAGACTGTAGTCATTACGCCACCTTGGCTTGTCAGAATCCAACTCTTGATCTTTCGCCATTGAGAAGATCTTCCAAGAGTCAAGATTGCAATTCACTTCCTGGAGTTATGTCTTTTGTCTTTGTCACCATCCCGAAGTGTTGCCATTCTGATCCGCTCATGATCATCCAATTCGAGAACACTCCAACTTTAAGACTGGTCGATGAAGTATTGCACCCACTGCTAACTGAGAGCTGACAGGGACACACTTGAATGATGTGGCCTTGCTTGATGATCCACACAATTGCACTTATCATTGGTCTTGGTTTGTCGATGAATAGATCTGCCACAATGATCAAGTGAAGACAATTGATGTAGACAAGTTTCTCCCATTATCGATCTCTATCGATAACAATGGCTTTTGACTCTGAAAAGATCTCTGCCAATAACTACGACCTATACCACATAATGAGGAAGTCAGAGGTTGATTCCACTTCGGAGCCGTTGGAGTTGAATCACCACACTATGCAGGTGTCATGGTGCATCCATGCAAGTGATGACCAATTCAGAACAAGCGTCAAGAAAATTGTGACTCGCCTTCGGTTGATATGCGATCGCAGAACCGACTTATGTCGACGTGTCCCAAGTTGGTATCGATGATGTTCTCATACTCTGAATGGAGCGTCGAGGTGAGTAGAATGCCCTGGAACTCATACCGCAACATCGCTTTGTTTGAAGATGACATGATTGTGACAGAAGCGTGATTTCAGGCTATTACTTCCTTACTTCAAAACTGCACAAATCGCCTCTGAAACTGCCCTGGAAAAATATCAAATCTTGTTCTGAGAAGCTCTCACTGGATGAGGGAGTCTATTAAGGTACCAAAAGTTTTCGTGTCAAAAAAATCAAATTCTTCAGTCAAATATTAAAGGTCAAAGTTGACTCTTCTGAAACTGCTAAAAATGCAAGTGTAAAACTGTTTCTGTTTGGTGTTAGCATGGGAAAAATACCAAACGTCACCCTGGGAATCTACAACTTGGCAAGGGAGCATATGAAGGTGGGGAGAATTGAAAAAAACAATTATTTTCTCTTGAAAATCATCTGAAGTTCGAAATATCAACTCTTAAAGTGAGTCACCTTGACAGGCTGAAAACTGCATGTGTAAAATCAAACAAATTGCATTTTATTTGGCTCCGTGAAAAATATCAAATGAAGGTGTTGTACATTTGAAATTTGGAAAATAAGTACATGAATGTGGGAAGAATTCAAAGAACCAAACTCGTTTCTCTTGACGATCATCTAGGGCTCAAAATATGGATTCTCAAAGTAGGCCTTCCGACCAAGCTGAAACTGCGCGCGGCAAAATCAGCAAACTGCATTTTATTGGGTTCGTGGAAAATATCAAATGAGGTGTTGTGCATTTGAAATTTTTCAAAAAAGTACATGAAGATGGGGGAGAATTCAACAAACCAAACCTTTTTTCTTGAAAATCATCAGCTTCGAGATATCAAGCTCCAAAGTTGATTACTTCATAGATACAACCCGCGGCACGTTCTTTCCGCATCTTATCGTTTTCTTCATTAAATTCATTTTCTTTGTGCGATATATATCTGATATTTTTGAATATTTACTTCTCACCAATGCGTGAAAATGATTTTTTTTCAATTAAATTCTCTCCGATTCTTGAATCTTCGCGCATTCTCCTTTCACTTCTTTGATTTTGAATTTTTTCCCATTGTGAATTTATTTTTCAAATGCCTGATTTTTTTTTAATGTGAATGCATGGAATGTTCATTCTCAACTGGCTTTATGATTTTTTTATTTTTGTTTGGCTATTTGGACATCATTCTGAAAATGCGTTGGCCTTTTTCCTTCTCAACTTGGCATGGAAGATCCCTCTTTCCTCTTGGAAATTATTCTTTGTTATGTGTGGGAAAAAACTTCTTTGCTATCATGGAGAAATATTTTTTTATTTTGGATCTCCTTTTTTACGTGTATGATGGTTTTTTTGCTGTGAAAGCTGTTTTTTGTGTTGGGAAAAATTTCTTTTATTCCTTTGCATGTTGATCTTCTCCTTACAAAGACATGTGTATGCATGGACTGGTTAAACATGGACCCTTTGTGCTTTTGTTTTTTCAAGATGTTGAAAATTCTTTTTTTATTTTTGGTTTGTTGCTTGGAAGCTTTTTTCTTTGCGTGGGTGTTTGATTTATTTCTATGCACTGGCCTACATTGATTGTATTTTTGATAGGATGCATTTGAAATATTCCTCTTTCACATTTTATTTTTGCTTGATTTTGTAATGCTTGAAAATATTTTTCTTGTTTTTACTGTTTTTGTTTCCTTGGAATGCATGGGGAATTTGGTTGCTTTTGTCTTACTTGCTCTTTGGATTTTTTACTTTGGTGTGGAATTTGCTCTATGTTGAATTGTTCTCTTTCCTCTTTTCCTTGCATTGGAAACTTGTTCCTTTCTTAAACCAATGCTGTGGATTTTTGAAATGTGCTGGTGGATTTTATTTTTTTGCATGCTTTTTCCCAGGCGTGGAAACTTGATTTCCTTTGATTGGCGTGGAAATGTGGTTTTGTTTATTTTGACCTTCTCCTGTACAATGAATGGAATTCTTTCTTCTTCTTTAGCGTGGGATTATCATTCTGGTTGAGCATGAACTGATTTTCTTTTGCAATGTGTATTCCTCCTTCACAATGGCGTGTCAAAACTGAGGAATTTGATAAAAAATTTCTTCTCAAAATGCTTCTACAGAGGAAATAAAAGAAGTTAGGAAATATTGAAAGCTTCAAATCTTCTTCGCATGACTTTTTCCAACGAGTTTGACGGAGAAATGGTTATGAGGATTAAAGAAGCTTCTGTAACCATTTTCTTATTTCCATTTGAATAACCAATTTTCCCTTTCTTCGGTAGTGGGCATTAATTGCCAGGGAAAGATGGGAAAAAACTTGTTTTTTCCAGTGGCAATGGCAAAGCAGGCTGGCAATTCCCATTTATTTCCCCATGTGGGAAATTGGGAGATTTTTTTCCACTTTGCCATCTGGTTGGGTTGGCAATCAGTGGAAGAAATCCTACAAACAGGGAAATAAAATGAATTTTCCAAGAAAGGGGAAAATCCGGGTACGGGAAGCCAATTTGGCATCCCCGACAATTGGAAGCGGAAGCTTATTTTCCCCCCGGCAATAAATAAAAAAATTGTCAATTGATTTTTAATAATTATATATTAATATTTATTTAATTAAAAACCCAAAAATTAATAAAATTGATTTTATCAAATAAAGGGTAATAAATTAATTAAATATTAATTAATTAATTATTAACAGTTTGTGACCTGGCGGGAGGAGTTCTCACCCGAAATGGACGAAACGAAGACCAAAATGATCACAAGAATGAATACGATCACGACGATGGGGATGATAAATCACGTGAAAGAACACTTTTGAAAATTTTCAAAATTTCCATGTTTATTAATTTTTTGAAGTCAAAATTAGCTGATAACAACTGGCTCTAATTGGGGACAAGGACTTCATGACGCAACAACGGACCCAGACCCAAATATTTAATGAACATGATCCCAAAAATGATGGTGCACAAAAACGGGATGACAAAAGAGAGGAAACCAAAAAACACGGAAAAGAAACAAACCAAAATCCTAATTACCTATGTACATACGGGGGACAACCCATTTTCAATTTTGATAGTGCTTGAGATATTGTCCTCTGTAGGGAAAAGGAAAATGAGTTCCATCAGGATATGCCAAGTAATAGGTGTTATCTCCACAGAAATGTCTGATTTTGAAAGGGCCTAGCCACAGTGAATCAAACTTCCCGTGCTTTCCTTTCAGTTCACGTCTCTTGTCCCAGAGAAGAACTAAGTCATTGATTTGAAATTGTCTCTCCTTAGTTTTCCTGTCGAACAATTTCTTCACTTTGGATTGGTGTTCCTCGATCTTGTTTGCCACTTGACTTCTTTGCTCTTTGAGCTTGCTTAGGAACATGATCCTTTTATCCAACGCATTGGCGAAGCATTCATCGTCAACTGCTTGAGCCAATCGTAATGCTGGTAACTCCAATGTGATGGGAATTTTAACATCGGTTCCATACAAGAGTTGGAATGGAGACATCCTGATTGCTCTTTTGGGAGTTATGCGGTCAGCCCACAATGCATCATATAACTTTTTGTGCCAAGTTCTTTGATTTTCTTCTACTAACTTGCGCACGATAGTAATGATGTTTTTGTTACTGGATTCTGCTTGACCGTTTCCCTGCGGGTAGTAATCTGATGAATGAGATAAAGATATCCCATACCCATAACAAAAACCTATCATCTCTGCAGAAGAAAAATTGGAGGCATTGTCTGTCACGATCTTGTGTGGAATTCCATAACGAACCAATATATTCTCTTTGATGAAGTTACAATTACCGCAGTAGATGTTTGTTTCACCGGTATAGCTTCTACCCACTTCGTAAAGTAGTCAGTTGCAGTGAGCACGTGAGTATGACCAGCACTAGAATTAGGATTCAGAACTCCGATGAAATCTAAACCCCATTGTTGAAAGGGTTCTTCAATGACAACTGGCTTCAAAGGAAAAGCTGCCAATTTAGGTCTTCCAACAAATTGTTGACAAGCTTCACATTTTGCTACCCATTTCTGAGCATCGAAAACATAGTGGGCCAGTAATAATGTGCTCGCAAAATTTTATGAGTTGTCACTGGGCCAGAGAAATGACCACCGCAAGCATGATTGTGAAAGGCTTCAAGCAACCTAGGTTGTTATTCCTTATCAACACATCTGAGGAACATGCCATCAATTCCTTTCTTGAACAATGTGTTGTCCCAAATGACGTACCTGACAGCTCTTAATTTGATAGCTCTCTTTTCCTTAGCTGTCAGATTCTCAGGACATTCACCATATGTGAGAAAGTAGGCTATATCAGAATACCATTCATCTGTGGTACTGACAAAAACTACCAGTGGTAAACTTTCTTCAACTGGTTCTTCTTCAGAGTCATCTCGTGGCTCATTCTCTGCGATGAGTTGGCAAAGTCCTCTTCCTCAAACTAACTTGGTAGGCTTGATGTCCAAGTCATATTCCTGGATCTTGGAGACCCAGTTACCTCTTTTAGATCCTGGTTCTTGTTGTGTCAACATTGATTTAACTGCAGTGTCTGGAACTAAGACTTTGGTGTGAGAATTCAACACATAGTACCTGAAATGTTTCAAGGCTCTCACCACCATGTACATGCCTCTCAAGGGGAGTGTAATTGAGTTCATGTTTCTTGAATCCAAAACTCATGAATGCAATAGGAGATTCAATTCCCTCTTGATTGTGTTGAGTCAGGATGGCAGAGATCATGTGCGGCGAAGCATAGCAATAGATTATGAAATCCTTTTTAAAATCGGGACACACCAATGTAGGAGCTTTTGCAATAGCACCCTTGATTTGTTCAAATGCTTCTCTACCTTCCTTCGACCATTTGAAGGATTCTTTTCCTTTCATCATATCAGTGATTTCTTTGGTTAGCTCAGAAAAATCTGGCACAAACCTTCTCAAAAAGTTCACCTTCCCAAAGAATGAGTGGACTCCAGGCTTACTTGTAGGTAAGGAAAGATTCTTGATAGCTTGAACTAATTCAGGATCGATCTTAGTTCCTTATTTTAAAACTATATGACCTAGGAGTTTCCCTTCCGTAACTCTGAACACAGACTTCTTTAGATTCAGGAGATCTTATGAAGTCTGCACCTTTGCAATATTTTCTCCAAATCTCTTAGGTGATCTTCTCGCTTCTTTGAGAACACTGTCAAGTCATCTAGGTATATCACGATGATCTTGTCTTTATAATCTATGAATGCCATATCCATAGCCCTTTGAAAGGTTGCACCAACATTGATCAAACCAAAAGGCATTCTTCTATATTTGAACGTACCCCAGGGGGTGGTGAACATGGTTTTATGTTGGTCTTCTCTAGCCACTTCAATCTGATTATAACCAGAGAAACCATCTAGCATGGATAGCATTTCTGATCCAGTTACTGCCTGCAGAATATGGTCCATGACCGGAAGTGGATAGTTATCCTTCAAGGAAGCTTGATTAAGATTGCGGAAATCCACACAAATCCTAATTTCTCCATTTTTCTTGTGAACCGGTACAATATTAGCTATCCAAGTTGAATGTCGAATAGGAAAAACTATTCATGCATCTAACATCTTTTGAACCTCATGGAATATTGTCCCTGCTATCTTGGGATTATACTGTCTTTGCTTCTTCCTGAATGGAGTTGCACCAGGTTTCAAGGGTATGGCATGCTCCATTTCCCTAGGTTGGAAAGACTTCAAGTCTTCATATGAGTAAGCCAAGACGTCAGAATATTTGGTAAGGAGGCTTACAAATTTCTTGCTCCTCAGGTGAGAAACACTTACCAATGTTGACCAGGTGAGGTTTGTCCTTGGTACCAATGTTAACTTGCTCATAGTCAGCAGAATTCATAGGTCCTACCTACTCTTTCTCTTTGATAAACCTGTCATGTTTATCAAAAAGTTCTTCAAGTGAAACCAATCCTTTTGGAATTTTATTTCCTTTGAGTTGAATGATGCCATCACCAGGATCCTCATTCTCAACTCCTTCTTGAATGGGTGAGGTCGTCGATTCACGAAATGTAGAATCACTTCCTTCAAAGTACAACTGTTCAAAATTATCTCTCTTTTCCAAGAAGGCAATAATTTGTTGATCATCATTGAATACTTGCCAATTTTCTGCATTGTCAGGAACACTTGGCCTAAAAACCATTTCAATGGTGTATTTGTCTTGATCAAACTCTGAATGAGGGATCATTAATGAAGCTGAGACTGCTAGAGAATTGCTTTGTCATTCTTTTCATGAGGGATGGATTCTATGGAAAAAGCATCGAAGACTTCTATCGCATCCCACACTTTATTTCTGTAGTGTCTCAAATGATCATTGTTTACTTGAAACTGATTTTTAACTTGTTTCACGATCAACTCTGCATCTCCAAAAACTTTCAAATTTTTGATCCCTTTCTCTTCTACAACTTGGAGGCCAAGGATTAATGCCTCATATTCTGCAGTGTTGTTAGTATTTGAAAATTGGAGTTTGTAAGAAAAAGGAAATATTTTACCATTTGGAGATATAAGCACCACTCCTGCGCCGGAACCTGTTGAGCAACAACTTCCATCAAACTCAAGAGTCCAGATCTCATTGGGATCTTGGCAAGTGACCTCAGGTGCATGAACCTCTGTAGTCATCATATAATTACCCATACTTGAGTTTTGAAACAGGACCTGTGCACGGGGATCATCAGTTTTCTTTACGGTGAACTTTTCCTGAGTTTTTGGCATTAGCTTCTTCATTTCTCCACTGATAGGGATCATAGCATGAGACCAGTCCATTTGAATCTCACCACCCAGATCTCTGCAAAATTTCCTGCTCAACAACATACCATATGAAGCATGAATGTCAGCAACTAGAATGGTTACCTTGACTCACTTTTGAGGAAATTGAGATAAATCCATTTGAGCATCTTCAATCTACCCAATCAGAGGAACTTGTCTTGTCTCCATGGAGTAACAAGATCTGAATGTTCTCATATAAGTCAACCCAAGAGCATGTGCTACTTTTGCAGCATCACATTATCCGAGGCTCCAGAATCTATAATGCAATTACTTAATTTGCATCCGTTGATCAGAAAGGACACAAAGAAAGGTTCAATCTTTTCATTCAAAGGTGTAGTGGCCACCACAATATTTTGAGTCTTCCCATCTTTGGGAGTTTTCAGAATTCCTTTAGAGGAATGAACAGTAGAGTCACCTTTGATAAACTGGACCAATTTCTCGAGTTGATCCTTATTGGACTTCAAGTACTCTTCCTGTGACATGGAAATATTTGTTTTATTGATATGATCAATAATATCAAATTTGGGCAAAATGACCGTACTTGATGTCTCAGATACTAGTTCTTTCAAACTTGATGATGGCACACTTTTGACCTTTGCTTCGGGCTTGGTTGATACTGATGTGGAAGAAGAAACTTTCTTCGTAGCTGATTTATCAACTGATTGACTTGACAAAGGCCCTCCTTTCTTTAAGATAGTTTTGACCTTGGAAACCTCAGTCGCCTTGGACTCTTTAGGAGTCTCATTTGTCTTGGATTCTTTGGAAGTTTCCTTAGTCTTAGATTCTTTAGGAACTTCCTTGGAGCTCTTTTTATCTTCCACCTTAGTGGTACTCTGCTCCTTTTTCTGAGAGCATGTGAAGACAACGAAGGATTGACTATTCATATCTTCTATAATTTCTTCATATTCATCTTCTTCTTCTGAACGGTACTCAAAGAAATGATTATTACTTTCTCCTTCAGGCTCTTCAACTTCAGGTTCAGATGTTCCAGAGTCTGGCTCTTCTTCGTCAACCTCAATGACCTCAACTTCATCATCACTTTCTTCAACGACATCACACTTTGAGTTAGTTGTGGGAGCCACTTCAATAGCAAGCCTCGTCAGAGCACCTACAATTCTGGATTTGTTGGGAACATAGCCTTTTCTTGGGATGTCTTTGTAAGGAGCAGGTTTACTACTTTGAGCAACTTGCTTTTTCAAAGCTAGCACATCATTAGCCAACTTAGTGAGTATAGCCTCTGAAGCATTGGGGGTTTCTTGACTCTTTCCCTTGAGGGAAGTTTTCTTGAATTTTCCCGCCATGATTAAGTCATCCTCAATTTCTATGGCCAAGGATTGAGCAAGTTCCAAAGTAGCCACTCTAGCCCTTCTCAGCTGATAGCACACTTCTGGTTGTTGTGCATTAATAAAGAAACATTTTTGTCCATCAGGGTTCAGGTGAATCCCGGTAGGAACTTTGTTCACCATTTTGTTGAATTTAGCCACGAAATTCCTCATGGGTTCTGTTGGCTCTTTCTTCACCTGAGATAGTTGGGCAAGAAGGGCATGTTCATCTTCTGTCATCTTGAATCGGTCTTCAAACTTAGTTTTCATATCATTCCAGTTTGTAATGCATCCATTTGGTAGATGATGAAACCAATCTGTGGCAACGTCATGCAATGTTTCAATGAAGAGGTGAATAACAACATCTTCATATTCCACTGACAAAACTACACATGCAACAAAGAAGGCAGAAATGTGGTCATCTGGTGATGTCTTCCCATCTCCATCAAACTTGGGAAGAATCTTCCTCGATCCTCGTGGGAGGTCATGTCGAGCTGGTAAGGCCAATGGGCCTATGGCATTTCCCCATGGTACATTAACTGCCATCTTGGGAAAGGTGGTATGCGAAGGCAAAACAACATGAGCAAGAACAAGTGCTTGACTTGTAGTGATTCCTTCCTTGCTTGCTCTTTCAGGACTTGATGCAAGGCTTACAGATCTACGGGGCATGTTCCTCCTTGGAGGAGATAACTTGAAACCAAACTTTCCTTGAAAGTAAAAAATGGGATCTGATTGACCTTTAGCTTTTTCTCCTCGTGTAAACCTCTTTCCTGCCAGTTTGAAATCTTTACTGTGAAAGGATCACTGACATGTTCTGATCAGCTCTTGCCTTTTCTCTTTGCTCTCTTTCTTGATCTCTTTGCGACTGAATGACTCTAGCAACTCTCGCAGCTTGATCTTCTTCGTTATCTAGTACTGATGCAGTGAGATGAAAATGATAGTTTCTCGTGCACTTTTCCCAAATAGCTTGCCTCAAATCTGATGATATGTCTTCTTGAGTATCTGCAAAAAGAAGATTTGGTTGCAAGATAGGTGAGTTACCTGTAATAGTCATACAAATTATTGCCTTGGTGGAAGAGGGCCACGTCGGTGAACAACGATCAACACATGTCCAGGAGGTCTTCTGGCCACAAGTGTGGGTGCTCTTCTTCTAAGGTCTTCAATGTAGATTTCTCTGTCAATGGCTCTATCAACAACCACAAATTGTTGCAAGCTTTCATGGTTTTCCCAAGCTACTATTCGAAGGTTGGCAACAATGTCTCCTTGAAAATATTCATTGGGCACAAGATTCGGTTGAAGAACTGGAGCTTGTGCAGAGGGGATAGTCATAAAGATTTAACCAAGCACTGGTTAACGATTCCTGAATCCCCAGTAGAGTCACCAAAAACTGTTAGCATATGGATTTGCACGCATGCAAATGACATGCAACAGTGTGGGAACGAAGTCCCTCCTCAATGAAGGTGAGGCTGCCTTTATTGAAAACCAAAACTGTATTTACATATGTACATTCAAAATTGTATGTGGGGGGTGTTTTGGAACATCAATGGAAAGAAAAGTGAATGAGGGAGATGGAATGGAATGAAGGAAAGGAATGGAAAGGAATGAATGGAAGGAACATGCAAGAGTTAGGTAAAAGCAGAGCCTAATATTGCATGGAGAAGAACAATAAATAACTAACACAAATAAAACAGAGTTTGCATCAACTAAACAAGAATGAGTAAAAGGGAACACACATGAGCAAGTAGATAATCAGAGCTTGATCACTGTGAACTAGAACAACATATTAGTAGCATTGACAATAAGATCCAAGACAATATTTGCATGCAAGATTCAAACACTAACATCTAATGAACATAAGAACATCAAATGCTATAAGAGACAATGAATGGGACACAAAGTTCATATTTAATTAATTTCAAAATGTCTTCTCAAAAGAACACAAAGTTTCTTTCTTTGAAGTAAAGCTTGCATACAAAAGTATTTTCTTCTCCTCTCTAAAAGTCACCCTTACAAATGAGCCCCTAAATTTCTTTTATAACCCAAAAGTTGGTTACAAAGTAGTTAGGGTTTTAAATGCACATTAAATAGGGCACTTAAGTGACTTTGAATTTTTCAACCAACTTTTAAAAAGTGACTAAAAATAGAAACCACTTAAGTTATCAAAAATTTTCCAAAAGTGAGTTTAATAACACCACTTTATAACAAAAAGCAATGGGTACATGTGGACCCCACTTAAATGACTTGGACACACACATAGACATCCTAGTCAGCAATGCGCCACCTAGATCAAGACACCTAGGATCAGTGCCTTATCCATTGGGCCAAGAGTCTGCCTATCCCGGTCGTACGGGAATGAACTCATTGACCGTGCTCCACAATCCTCCAGATGACAAGAGAGCCGAGCTTGAAACTTGAGCAATTCATCCACCTCTCCATTTGAGCAACATCCTGGTGTGAGAAATTTTGTCTTTATTCACATTCACATTCACAATTACACACAATTCTCCACATGCTCTGAATACCTTTCCATGGTGAATTATTCATTTGTCATGAGACTGTAGTCGTTACGCCACCTTGGCTTGTCAGAATCCAACTCTTGATCTTTTGCCATTGAGAAGATCTTCCAAGAGTCAAAATTGCAATTCACTTCCTGGAGTTATGTCTTTTGTCTTTGTCACCATCCCGAAGTGTTTCCATTCTGATCCACTCATGATCATCCAATTCGAGAACGCTCCAACTTTAAGACTGGTCGATGAAGTATTGCGCCCACTGCTAACTGAGAGCTGACCAGGACACACTTGAATGATGTGGCCTTGCTTGATGATCCACACAATTGCACTTGTCATTGGTTTTGGTTTTTTGATGAATAGATTCTTACAATGATTAAGTGAAGACAATTGATGTAGACAAGTTTCTCCCATTATCGATCTCTTGCCGATAACAATGGCTTTTGACTCCGAAGAGACCTCTGCCAATAGCTACGACCTATACCGCATAATGAGGAAGTCAGAGGTTGCTTCCACTTCGGAACCGTTTGAGTTGAATCACCACACTGTGCAGATGTCGTGGTGCATCCATGCAAGTGATGACCAATTCAGAACAAGCGTCAGGAAAATTGTGACTCACCTTCAGTTGATATGCGATCGCAGATCGACCTACGTCGACGTGTCCCAAGTTGGTATCGATGATGTTCTCATACTCTGAATGGAGCGTCGAGGTGAGTAGAATGCCCTGGAATCCATACCACAACATCATTTTGTTTGAAGATGACATGATTGTGACAGAAGCGTGATTTCAGGCTATTACTTCCTTCTTACAAAACTGCACAAATCACCTCTGAAACTGCCCTGGGAAAAATAACAAATCTTGTTCTGAGAAACTCTCACTGGATGAGGGAGTCTATTAAGGTACCAAAGTTTTGGATCAGTCAGAGGGTTTTTTTCCAATAAAATTATTCAGTCAAATATTAAAGGTCAAAGTTGACTCTTCTGAAACTGCTAGGAAAATGCAAGTGTAAAACTGCGAAAATCTCGTTTGGTTTTAGCCTGGGAAAAATACCAAACGTCACCCTGGGAATCTACAACTTGGCAAGGGAGCATATGAAGGTGGGGAGAATTCAAAAAACAATTATTTTCTCTTGAAAATCATCCGAGTTCAAAATATCAACTCTCAAAGTGAGTCCCCTTGATAGGCTGAAAACTGCATGCGCGCAACGAAATCAAACAAATTGCATTTTATTTGGCTCCGTGAAAAATATCAAACGAAGGTGTACATTTGAATTTTGGAAAAGGAGTACATGAATGTGGGAAGAATTCAACGAACCAAACCATTTTCTCTTGACGATCATCTGGGCTCGAGATATGGATTCTCAAAGTAGGCCTTCCGCCAAGCTGAAACTGTGTGCGCGCAAAAAATCAAGTAAACTGCGTTTTTTTGGGTTCGTGAAAAATATCAAATGAGGTGTTGTTCATTTGAAATTTTGAAAAGAGTACATGAAGATGGGAAGAATTCAACGAAACCAAACCGTTCTTCTCTTGAAATCACTCAGCTTCGAGATATTGAGCTCCAAACTTGATTACTTCGACAAATATAACCCGTGGCACGTTCTTTACGCATCTATCGTTTTCTTCATTAAATTCATTTTCTTTTCTTTTGATATACATCGGTAATGACATTTGAATGTGATGATATTTTTCTCTGAATACTTCTCACCAATGCGTTATGAAAATGATTTAATTATTTTGATTTTTAATGACTTCTGCCCAATTTTTAATGCTTTCTTTTATGAATTTTTGTTTTTTTTTTTTAAATTGTATTTTCTTGTGGATATTGCTATGAACTATGATCCTTTTTTGTTTGCAATTGTGGAAATTTTTTTTTCTTCTTGCAAACTGCGTTTGATTTCTTTCTTTGGCATGTTTGAATCTTCCTTTTTACAATGTGTGAATTTCTTTTTTTTCCAATGGATTGTGTGATGGACTTCCTATGTTTTTGCAAAAAAACATGGAAATTTGCAAATGTTTTTATTAACATGGGATTCTTGATTACATGGAAAAATTTTTCTTGTGCATTGTCTTTCTCTCTTTTGCAATTTGCTGGCTTTGTAAATGGGTTTTTTTTTTTTGCTTTATTTGGACTTTTGGCCTTTGCCTTTTTTCTTGGATTTCTTTTTGGCTTGCATTCTTTTTTAAACTTTTTTGTATTTTTTGCCTTTCTCAAGCTATTGGTTGTGGCTTTGTGGAAATGTTTTATTTTTTTTTTAAATTGGCATTGTTGTTTTTGGCTTTGA
Source organism: Taxus chinensis (assembly GCA_019776745.2). Classification (NCBI taxonomy): domain Eukaryota; kingdom Viridiplantae; phylum Streptophyta; class Pinopsida; order Cupressales; family Taxaceae; genus Taxus; species Taxus chinensis. The sequence continues at coordinate 321,446,615 of CM034157.1, read as the reverse complement.
TTTCTATGCATGTGGTGTTTTGGGGATTTTATTTTTATTGCTTTCCTTTCTTCCCAACATGGATTTTTTCTTTCTGAAATGCATTCTACAAAACTGCTTTTTTTTGCTTTTTTGGAACTATTTTTTTCTTTTTTTTGCTGGCAACTTTTCTTTGGAATGCTGGGAATCCCTTGTTTGCTTTCTTTGTTTTAATCCTTTGGTTGCTTGGAAATTTAAATTTGTCCCTTTCTGTTTGTTGCATTTAAACTTTTCTAATTTATTCAAGTGCATGGAAACTTGTTTTTTTTAATGGCTTTCCTTTTTTCCTTTCCCAACACTTTGACTTTTTTTCCTCCAAAAATGGCTTGGCATACCCTTTTGAACAATGCTGTGGAATTTCTTTCTTGGGCTTCCTCCTGCGTGGGATCTTCACTTGTTGAGCATGAACTGATTTTCTTTTGCAATGTGTATTCCTCCTTCACAATGGTGTTCACAGTAAACTAGTATTTTTTTTAGGGATGTGATATAAATATTTTGAGGAAATAAGAAGAAGTTAGAAATATTGAAAGCTTCAAAACTTCTTCGCATGAATTTTTCCAACGAGTTTGATGGAGAAATGGTTGTGAGGATTAAAGAAGCTTCTGTAATAGTTTCTTATTTCCGTTTGAATAACCAATTTGCCCTTTCTTCAGGTAGTGGCATTAATTGCCAGGGAAAGATGGGAAAAAATTGTTCATTTGCCAGTTGCAATGGCAAAGGCAGGCTGGCAATTCCCCATTTATTTCCCCATGTGGGAAATTGGGAGATTTTTTGTCAGTTTGCCATCCGGTTGGGTTGGCAATCAGTAGAAGAAATCCCACAAGCGGGAAAATAAGAAGTATTTTCCAGGAAAGGGGAAATCCGGGTACGGGAAGCCAATTTGGCATCTCCGGCAATTGGAAGTGGAAGCTTACTTTCTCCCCAACAATAAATAAAAATTTGTCGATTGACTTTTAATAATTATTATATTAATATTTATTTGATTAAAAACCCAATAATCAAAAAAATTGATTTTATCAAATAAAGGGTAATAAATTAATTAAATATTAATTAATTAATTATTAACACAGTTTGTGACCTGGCGGGAGGAGTTCTCACCCGAAATGGATGAAACGAAGACCAGAAAGATCAAAAGAACAATACGATCGTGATGGGGATGAGAAATCAAGTGAAATAATACTTTTTGAAAAAATTTAAAATTTTACGTTATTAATTTTGTGAAGTCAAAATTAGCTGTTACGGAGTTCAGAGTCGGTAGAGGAATCAAATGTAATAGGTTACAAGTACAGATGCTACTAGTCAGTAACAAGGAAAAATATTGCCGGTCAACACAGTGAAAATGCTATGAGTCGACACAAGGAGTGGAAATACATCTCCAACACTTAAAAACGTAGTATATGGTAACTCAACAACCAATCTTAATGAGGTATGGTGCCCCTTCTTCTTTTGCAAGAAAACTACCATTGGGAAATGAATTTTTATGGTTCCCCATACCTCTTTTTAGAGATTTAATGAAGGTTGTCGGTTGGTGGTAGAAATTTTGAGTTTCCTTCTCTATATGATTTAAAACCCCCTCATTTGAAGGGGAGATATTCTGAAACGTGGAGGAACTCTATCAAAAAAATTCCAGAATACTTTTTTGAAATACAAGCCTCGGATTTGAGCATTATGCAAAGGATTTTTACCTTGTTTCTACTTTGTAATGGATTGTGCATCCTTTTGAGCAATAAAATTCATGTTTTGTGGTTGTTTTTGCCCTAGTTTGTGTTATATTGCATTTCTTTCCTTTTATTGCATTTGCAGGTATATTGTGCATACTGTGTTCTTCTTGTAGGACCCAAATCTATTGTGCTCCATGAAAATGGGGATTTTAATGTTGTTTTGGACTGTTGCACTTTTTCCTACCCTCTCCTAAGTAGTTTTCTTCATGTTTTCACTCTCTTGGAATATCTCCACCCCTTATTCTTGGTATTATCACCTTCCTTAGTTTAGGAGTTATATTTCATACATCTCTATCTTTTTCCCTAGTCCCTTGGAGTTTTAGGTTAGTGTTAGGTAGATGCATTTACCTTTCTATCAGTAGTCTTAGCATTAGGAATAGGTAGAGGAAGTTGAACTTCTCTAGAGGTATGTGTCAGTTCAAGTCCCACAACTTGGAGACAGTCTCATGTTGTCTCAAGCCCCAAGTCAATCTAATTTGGGACAAGTGTATATTTGAGCTCCAACAGTTTTGGCACACCCGGTGGGACCAGTGTTACTTAATTTCATCTTTGTTGAGTTTTGGGGTGTAACTCAGTAATTTCCAACCTTTGGAGGCTTGTTTCTACACATCTGAAAACTCTATTGTTCAAATCAATTAGTTCCAGCGATTTTTGGGCCCCTAAAATATTGGCAAAATACACAAAGATGCATGGGCACGCAAGGCCTAGGCCGAAGATGGGTGCATAAGGAGAAGGCGCACAAGGAAAGGTTCTAGGAGGGTTTAGAAAAGTTGTGTTGTATGCCGGAAGACAAGGTCTCGAGACTTATCCATATTTGGCATATCAGGCAAGACACGAGAAAAGCATGACCTGAAAGCAAATGAGGAGTGGATAAGCTGCCATCCTGGCAATGTGATGCCCACAAAAGGAATATGCTTAGTGATAGAGGATTTCATGACACCATCATTACAAGGAGCGGAGAGCTCGGATCTGATGGAGAATGTTCCCATGGAGGACCACATTCAGACACTTGGCACCGGATCTGAGGCCGCAGAAGGATGAGTTAGCACTCAGGGATGCCTATAAATACAAGCACCCACAAAAGAAAGGAGAGAAAATCAGATATATGATAGAGGAGAATATAGAGAGCGGAGCTCTATAGAAATACTATGAGAACTCTATGGGATTGGGTAGAGGCTATATAAGGGAGTAATGTATTAAGGGGATGGGATATAAATTTTTCTTTGTATGGATGAAGGACATGATCCCTGCTATGATGTATGACTTCGGTCTGATCAAGTTGTGGTAGTCTAATGGATCCATTAAATGTAATGAGGTTATAAACATGAATGAGTATGAATGTAATTGATTCAGTTCATATCTATATCTTTTCATTTCTATTCATGGATGTTATGGAATAGATGTAAATCCTTATGTATTTTCCTTTCTGTTGTAGTTCTATCTGTTATCTGTAAGTACCCTCTATTTGGAATGAATACATTTGTCTAGAGGTCATTTCTGAGCCCTATGATGATTGTATGTCTCATTTCCACCTTTATTCATTAAGTTCCTGACATAGATGATGGTTTCCCACTTAACTCACATAAAAGAGAGACTTGGCACCCACGCGTGCCTCGAGTGAGCACCCAGCACCCACTGGGTGAAAGGTCGGTGCATATGGGATTCCCTTGTTCTTTGGTGGGTGTAAAAATGACTACATCTTGGTTCTGTTGCCGGGACCTCTTTTCAAAGTTGTAGTGGGAAATGGCATGCATCATGGTTTGGATAATGAGTAATGAAAAAACGTCTAACTTTGGAGAGTGTTGAATCTTGGTTTAGGAGCACAGAGGACAAGTTTTCTCAGAGATTCAATATTGGGCCCGAGTTTGATGCATGGAGGTGGGTGGAAGAGAATCTCTACCATGAACTCTATGAAACTTTTTTCTGTTGTTTCCTAGTAGAGCTGTATGAATGGCTCTCAGCATATGCATCCGGAGCAAGTTGGTTCTATAGAGTGCGCGTGTGGACACAAGAGGACTATTAGAAATTGCAAGATGTAGATCTGACCTGGACATGTGTTGTTGATCAGTGGTGGAAGAGAGTGTTGGCCAGCTACACTTTTGAGTATGTCATTTCGACATATACATGCCCTAAAGTTGTTGAGTTCAAATTTCTAAGGGAGCCCAGAGGATCATTTTTGTGGGTTATTCCTTTAGTAATGAAGATCTTGATTGTTACCTTGGATTTAGAGGCATTTCTGATGGCCGGTTAAACCATTTTGAGCACTTGGTGAGGAAGCTAGGGTGGAGGAAGATGGTAGATATTACGACAGAGAAAGAAAGGGAGGAGAGACAACTCAAGTATAGTGAAGCGCATGAAAGGGAGATTGCTAGACAACGTGAGGTTGTAGGTGTGATGGATCTATGGAGGCAGACGTTGCGTGAAGGAGTTGAGGTTCATGCAGAGGACATGGAACCTGAGCAGTCTGTGCTACCCCATCTTGGAAAGTGCATAAGAGAGACCCCTTTGATTCTGATAAGAGTTCTTCACATGGAGAGAGAAGAGTCATTAGCGCACATCTGAACCCACCTAGTGACCAAACCCTGGTGCTTGGTTTTCTAGATCAAGGAAGGAGTATTGCTGACCCAGTTGGTAACAGTAGAAGTGATAGATCTTCACCCAAGAGATACAATTTCTCATTTCCCACTTCTATGGCTATGCATACTATTCCATTATTCAAAGGAATTTTTGGACAAGGAGCAAGTACACAAGCCTTCGGTCTCGTGTCTGGGAGTGGAGCAGGGTACACTAGTGGTAGTGGAGCATTATCACAGACCGTCGGCGCATAGTTCAATGGAACTTTAGGGACCCTTAGCATGACCACTATAGGACCTAGTGGACCTGGTGGACCTGGTGGATCAGGAGGAATATGACCTGGTGGATCTGGTGGATCTGGTGGTTCAAGAGGCATAGGACCTGGTGGATCTGGTGAATCTGGTGGAGGAGGAAACACCGAAGGAAACCAAGGCTCTGACTCAAGAGGACAAGGGCCCCAGCCACCTCCTCAAGTCTTCTTTGAGATGTCTTTACAATTACCAGATTACAAGGGTATTGAAGATGTTACAGAGCACATTCACAAGTGTGAGTTTTTATGGCATGCAAAGGGAATCACAACCTCGGAATGGAAGGCTAATCAGTTTGTAATGACATTGTAAGGACGCGCGCATAGCTGGTATAGGAAATATGACCCTCATCAAATGGTGGTGGATTATACTACTTTAAAGAATGCCTTCTTGGCAGAATTCCACATCCCTGAGTTTGAACAGAAGAGCATCAATGCCCTAAAGGAGATTCAACGTGGAATGGAAGAGAGTGTGCAGGAGTATGATGCATAGTTTAAGACTCTCCTGTCAAAATTGTCATATGACATTCACCCTTCATAGCATGCTCAATGGTTTTTTGGGGGGTTGATAACTCCATTTAGAAGAGCTTTATCTCATAAAACTTTCACATACCCGCGTGAGGCATTAGAAGCCACTCTATGCACTGAAGCTGTTAGAAGTGTTGATACTGGTGTTAGCCCATTTTTGGAGGCTCAAATCACTATTATGGCTAAGCAGTTGGAGAATTTGTCTACGAACTCATCCTATGAGACTCACAGTGGTATATGGTGTATAGATTATGAAGTAGAGGGATGTTTCAAGGATAGTTGCCCCCATAGGATAGTACACACCGTAACAGTAGACTGTGAGATTTATCATAGGGACCATGATGTGAGTAGATGTCCCCTGTTGCAGTGCATGATTCATAATAATGTGTCCTGTTACTATAAGATTTTCACCTCTACAACCCATGATACTAAGGATTGTAGGTTGATTAACCAAATCCATGAGGCCATTGATCATGGTGTGCACCAAACTAGCATTGTTAGTAGCTCCAAGGAGGATGACCACCATTATGAAGGATGCACAGATGGAGGAGCATGTGGAAAGGGTTTTCACGGGGGATTCCATGGTCATAATGGTCACGAAGAAGGAAGAAGTGATTTCCCTCGAGGAACTTGTTACAATTATGGGTCCACAGAACATTATAAACGAGAATGCTCTGACTTATTGCAATGCTCATGGTGCGGGAAGAAACACAAGTATGAGGAGTTCCCTGAGTTGTTTAAGCACATGAATCAGCAACACCAAAAAGAAAAGGGTGCTACAATGGTAAGTATCAAGAAGGTGGACACACAATGGATGCCACAGGTGACACGTGATGTAGGCTTAGAACCTGTTATGGTAACAACAAGAGAAAATGTGGCACGCGTAAAGGAAATACCAAGGAAAAAGAACCTAGTTTCAAGGGAGGAAGTTCTGCATGAGAAGTATCCAGACCCTTCCCATTAGAAGGAGGTATACCAGGAAATTATGGATGTTATAAGTAGCTTGTAGGGAGAAATCCAGTGTCTTAAGGAACAGTCCAGGAGGGAGGAAACAAAAAAGGAAGGTCGAGGCGCCAAAGGATGACCTAGATGAGGTCAACGAAGTATGTAAAATGCTAAGGCAAGAGAATATTATTCACTTGCTAGGAGCATGGTTGAGAGAGAAGGTACTATGCGCCAAAGAAGAGCACGAAAGGTAGGTGTTACACGCAAACCTCCCCCCCCCCATAGCTTGGATTATGACAAGGAGATTACACTGAATGGAGTCGTGGATGGATGGCTCATTAGTAATATCCTCATTGACACAGGCGTGGAGGTCAATGTTCTCACCTTAGATGCATGGCATTAGATGGGAAGGCCTGCATTACAGCCATCTTCGAATGTGTTGTATATGGCAAACAAAATGAAGGCAATGCCCATTGGTGTCTTAAAGGATGTAGCTATCACCATTCAGGGGGCTAAGTTTACTAGGTACTTCAAAGTCTTGGTGCTCACCGAGGCAAACAATTTACTAGCACTACTTGGGTGCCCATGGTGCTATAAAAATAATTTTGACCTACGGTTCAATAAGGGGTACATTAGCTTTAATAATGAGGAAGAAATGGTTATCATTCCCCTTGCAGATGGGAATTCAGCACCATACACAGAGCCCTTAGGAGAAGAGGTCCTTGATCAAATTTATGTGTGTTCTATTCGAGACCCAGAGATAATCCATCCTACCAACGGAGTTATCTAGTTTGAGGATGCTCAGTCGGTAAGTGACACCACTAGTCTAGCATGTGACAATTGGGCGCACAGAACTTATGAGTTGGTTGGGTGATAGCTGAAGGGCCTTGTAACCAAAGCACCTAATGTGCGCTCACTTAAGCACCTAGGAGGAAGGAATTTACCTAAGTATTATGGAGGGGCTTACACTGAGACCTTCTTGTAGGAAATGGAGGTCCAGTGGAGAAATGAGAATGAAAGAAGAGAGATGTTAAGCTATGTCTTGCTCGGCACTACAACACAATGGTGGGCGACACACCACAAGAGCTTATCAGAATGGTACGAAGTGAGAATTGCCTTCTTTGTTCAGTTCTCTAGAAGTAACGTGCCCACAACCATAAAAAACTACCATGGTAAGGATCCCACCACTTTCCACATCCAAGCATGTGAGAGATCTTGGAGGGAAGGTGCAAAAGCTTTGCCACCATCCCTCTAGGTACACAAACTATATACTACACTATAGGGTTGTGCACGTGCATGGTACATCCACTCTGAGACACGCCGCCAAATAGGGAATTGAAAAGAACTAGTGGCTGATCTCGTCTAAGCATTTGAGTATCGAAGCACCAAAAAATCAGAGGATAAGGCATTGCAGGAGGTCAAGTACCTTACGAGGGGGGATAGTGCAAAGGTAGAGGATAGGCTTGTAGAAATTTTATGAGAGCCATGCTTGGAGGGACAATTTGGTGAAGATGAGTCTGATGAGGTGTAGTTTGAGTACGTGTGCGTAGAGAAAGAAAAAGGCAAGATAGTCTATGTCATAAACGGTGAAGAGATGGAAAATTTGGAGGTTAACCATTCTCTAGGCTCACGCAAAGTGATGGATAGTGATGATGAAAGAACGTGTGCCTACCATGAACCTTTAAAGATAAAGAAGGTTAACATTGGCTATCATTGGAGACTATTGGTCAGAGAAGGAAGTCTCCAAGATCATTGATCTTTTACATGAATTTGAGGATTTATTCCCACACAGGTATAATGATCTTAAAGGCATCCACCATTCCTTGGGGGAGATGCGGATAAAACTAAAGGAAGGTGCACACCCAGTCAGGAAGAGACCATACCAGATGAACCCTAATCTGTGCATGAAGGTCACAGAGGAAATAGACACGATGATAGCGTCAGGAATCATAGAGGCAGTAAAGGAGTCGGAGTGGATAAGTCCAATGGTGATTATTATCAAAAAGGATGGAAGAATAAGGATATGTGTTAATTATAGGGATCTAAATGCAGTGTGTATCATTGATCCCTTCCCAACCCTGTTCACTAAAGAAATCTTGGAAGGAGTTACAGGGTGTGAAGTCTACTCTTTCATGGATGGGTTCTTAGGCTATCACCAGGTGAGGATTACAAAGGAAGACCAGAGAAAGACAACCTTCACCACCAAGTGGGGAATTTTTGCCTATACGGTCATGCCTTTTGGGTTGAAGAATGCACCTGCTGTGTTCTCATGCATTATAGTGAAGGCCTTCTAGGACTTCATCCATAAGTTTCTCTAGGTGTACCTTGATGATTGGACCGTGTATGGACTGGTCAAGGACCATTGTGAAAATTTGAGATTGATGTTTGAAAGGTGTCAGAAGTTAAGGATATCCTTCAACATCAAGAAGTGTGTATTTACTACCTTGTTTGGGACCCTGTTGGGACACTGTTAGTACAAAACACCAACACCCTCTGGATGTTCTGTCAAATTTCTAGTTTAACATCTCAACATCCAGTGTGATTGCACAACATTGAATATTTTCCCCAAGTGTGGGACTTGTAAAAGTGGGAAAAGAATCTCCAAATTAAAGGTTGGTTCCTCAACTCCTCTGTTTAAGTGTGCATAACATTCTGTAGAGGGTTTACCTACAACTTAATCAAACTTTTCTAGGGAGACAGGGGTGAGAAAGTGCAAAAAATAAACCTAGTCTAAATAAGGTGATGCACCAAAGGAGTGTTAGACACCTGCTGCTACAAAACATACACAATCCACAAGAAAATATAGCATAAAACATGCACAAATTGCCAAAATGTAATGAAATATCAGGAAACAATGATGAACATATGAAAGGATTGGGAAGATTTAATCACAGAGCATATATCATCATTCCAGGTCCAATACAGTGCCTTACAATGGCCAAGAGGCAAAAAGAAGTGCAGTATTTGCATGGAAAGGTAAAAACTCCACAAATCTACTTGATTAGGAAGAAAAGGGAAGTTGCAGAGCTAAAAGAATGTCTAACTTTTAAAATTGAGCTCATTCTGGCTTTTATAATGCAAAAAAATGAGCTTAGGAGAGAGAAACATGGGAAAACGTGAGAGGAGCTTCAACCACTAACCAAAATGTAATAAAACAGCATGGGCATCCTTAAAATTCCATCCCGTGATGTTTTTGACCACACTGGGAGAGAATGCGAGCCATGTTGCATTAAAAATGGTGGTAGAAATGTCATTTTTGTTCATTTCCACATGCCATGGGCGTTTTCCAATTTTCTCTCTACAAACTCCAAAAAAACACATAATTTACCCTAGAATCATGTAGATAATTTCACCATCTTTCCATTGATATAAAAAATGCCAAAAACCGAGCTCTGGATCGAAAGTTATGCTCATTTGAAAATTTAGGGCAAAACAGGCCCAAAAATGGTTGTCGGGAAAAAATTTAAAAATTTTCCCACTTTTTGCATTTGGGAAAATTTCCAAAAAAATCTCTGCACCCCACCAGTTCAGTGCCACATGGCACCTTTTGATTGGCTGCGGGCCTTTCCTACTTCTTTTTCCACCATTTTTGCCTTTGGAAAATTTTCCAAAAAATTCTCTGTCGACGAAGCCCCAAGGACACGTGGCATGATGTGATTCATCGCGGGATTTTTTCTCTATCATTTCCGTCATTGTTGACCATCTTCCCTGAGCTGGACATGTGGCAGAATCCCATTGGGCACGGGCCTGTCTTCTTCATTTTTCTCTACGGGCCTATCTTGCATTTTTTGCCGCCACTGGACACATGGCATGATCCTATTGGCTCAGGTTTTGGGGGGCGGGCTTTCCCTTTGAAATTTTCCTTTGATTTTGCTTTGGAAAAATTTCCCAATCTCCCCCCACACTCTGTTGGTCTGAGAACATGTGGTGCGATCTCATTTGTTGCACGGACCAAAACTTAACTTTGCGCCCTCGCCAAAAACTTTGCCAAATTTTCATATTTTCTCCACCTCTCTGAAATTCCTTTGCCCTGAGGACACATGGCGTAGTGTGATTAGGTGCGGGCCCTCGGGCTGAAAATTTCCTTTCTGAATTTTTCCAACACTTGGTAAAAATCTTGAGTTTTCCTCTGCCTCCGCCCTCCCAAGGACACGTGGCCTCACCTTATTGGCTCGGGCTTTCTATGGGAAAATTTCCCATTGCACCAACACTTAGAAAATTTTCCAAAAATTTTCTCCCTCCTCTGCTTTGCTCTGATGCTGACGTGGTGACTTCTGATTGGCTGGCGGGATTATCTTGGGAAAATTTCCCACAAAAACTCTGCCAAGCCATAACTTCAAAAATACATGGAGTTAGGAAGAAAACTTTACCTTTCTGGAAAGCTGAGAAGGAGCTCTATCCAATGGTGCCATTTCTAGAACATCTTGAGTGCCTAAAAAGTAAAAAATTCTGACTGAGGCACAAGGGAGGAATGAAATGAAGGGAGTTAGTCACAAAATGAGCAAGGGGCTCATTTTGGATAATAGACACATCATATGCAAAGAAGGCTTACTGATGGATCTTGCCAAAATTGCAGTAATTGTGGGATTGGTGGAGCCAACTAGTCAAAGCACAATGCACGGGTTTCTTAGACATGCAGCCTACTATTGAAAGTTCATCAAGGGGTATGCCAAGATCGTTGTGCCTTTAGAAGAGTTGCTCAGACATAAAAGTGCCTTCCATTAGGGAGAAGCGTAGTAGAAGGCATTAGAGACTTTAAAGGATAGGCTTATCACTGCACCCATCCTACATTTCCCTTCTTAGGATAAGCCTTTCCATGTTCAAGTAGATGCCTCCGGAACAGCCATTAGGGTAGTGTTTGCACAGCCTGGTGAGGGAATTGTTGATCACCCCTATGCTTTGCAAGTAATAAGTTTACACCAGCAGAGTAAAATCATACTACGACTGAGCACAAGGCATTATCTATGATCTACGTGCTTCATAAATCTAGACAGTATCTACTGGAAACTCCCTTTATCTTCTACACTGACCACATGACATTAAAATATTTTGTGAACAAGCCCATCCTACAAGGGCACATATGTCAGTGGATGCTATTATTCCAAGACTTTGAGTTCACAGTGGTTGTCAAACCAGGTAAGAGTAATTCCAGACCTGACCATTTGTCTAGGATTGATTCGGGGGAGGACGTACAAAGCATTGAAGATACCATGCCAGACACGTAGCTATTTAGGTTACGACACACATCCTTAGACTTGGAGGATATTGTTGTGTTCCTTAAAATGGGTATGGCGCCAGAAGGGATGAAGACATTAGAGAAAAAACAACTAGCCATACACGTTGTGCCCTACATGTTGATCAGTGGGGACTTATACAAACTAGGGCGTGATAAATTTTTACACAGGTGTGTACTAGAGCATGAGTGCTTTGTCATCATAGAGGAAGCACATGAAGGAAGTGCAGGTGGACATTATGTAGGTGACGCCACCACACGTAAAATATTAATGGCAGGATTGTGGTGGGAAACTATGTATAAGGATTACGAGGAGTATTGTAAAGCATGTGACCATTATCAGCACGTTGGCAAGTAAGGACAGAGAGATGAAATGCCTTTTCTCCTTATTCCTAGCGCTAAACCTTTTGAGAAATGGGCAATAGACTTTGTAGGCCCTATTGCACCAGTAGCACATAGGACTGGATCACGCTATGTAATCACTTGCACGGACTATTTGACAAGGTGGGCAGAGGCAGCCCAAACTAAAGATTGTACAGCAGCTGAAATAGCAATTTTTTTGTGGGAGAGCATTATCATGAAGTATGGATGCCCTTTAAGTTTAACCAACGATAGGGGTACACATTTCTTGAATGAGACCGTGAGGATCTTGTTAGCAGAGTTCATGGTGGATCATCACAAAACTACACGTTATCACCCATAAGCAAATGGAACCGCGGAAGCATTTAACAAAATACTGAATCATACCCTGAAAAATATTTGTGATGTTGGTAGATAGGATTGGGATGACAAAGTATTATCTGTTCTTTAGGCATATAGGACAACCTACAAGAGGTTGAATAAGGCCACACCATTTCAATTAGTGTTTGGTGCGGAGGCTATCTTTGAATCCCAAAAATACATTTTTTTGGGATTCAAAGATACCCCAAATCTTTTGCACCTTTGGAATACTTGTCTTAAATGAAAGAGATGGTCTGCTGCATTTTTTGAAAAAATAGTGATATCATCAAGATATATCAGCACCACATTGTTAATCAAATCTTTGAATGCCATGTCCATTGCCCTTTGGAATGTAGCCCCGACGTTGGACAGCCCAAATGGCATTTTTCTATATGCATAAGTCCCCCATTTAGTTGTAAAGGTTATCTTGAACTGATCCTCTTCTTTCACCATAATCTGATTGTACCCTGAATAGCCATCAAGTAATGAAAACCTCTCAGAGCTAGCAATAACTTGCAAGATCTGCTCCATGGAAGGAAGTGGGTAATGATCCTTGAGAGATGCTCTGTTCAAATCTCTGAAATCAACGCACAATCTAATTTCTCCACTCTTCTTTCTAACTGGAACCAAGTTGGCCACCCAACTAGAATGTTTGATAGGGAATATGATACTTGACTCTATCAACTTATTCAATTCTTTTCTTCATGAGAGGCTCCATGTGTGGATTGACTGGCCTTTGTTTTTTCCTGATGGGTTTAGCACTTGGGTCCAATTCAATAGTGTGTTGAGCTAACTTGGGATTGAAGCCTTTCAAATCTTCATAGCTCCAAGCAAACACATCAGGTAATTCTTGACAAAGCTGTATGAAATCATACCTTTCTTACTCAGTTGTCATTTTACCAATTTGGAGTGATCTGCCTTCTCCCACCAAGATGGGCACTGAATCTTCTCCCTTGACTTGGATGTTTTCTTTCTCCTTCCTAAACTGATCATTAGGATTGAAAATGGACTCCAAAGTGACAAGTCCCTTTGGTAGTTTGTTGGTTCTCAGCTGTACCACTTGATCACCATATTGTTGTTCTAACTTTTCCTGATTTTTAGCTGAGAACTCAGCCTCTTCTTGTAAGAAATGGATGATTTTCTGATCATTTTCAAACACTTGTCAACTTACATTGTTTTCTGGCACTGAACACCTTATAATCACATGAATGCTTGGCTATACTTTGTCTTTCTTGATGCTTTCAACAACATCAAAGGCCGTTCTAACTGTTGCAAGCCTATCAGTAACTTGGTTCTCTTTCTTATGGATGGACTTGATGCTAAAGCCCTCAAAATCTTCAATAAGGTCCCACACCTTATTTTTGTAGCACTTGAGCAGATCATTCTTGGCAGCATATTGCCCCTTAACTTGGTTGAAAATCATCTCACTGTCACCAAAGACTTGCAAGTTCTTTATTCCTCTCTTGATTGACCAATGCAATCCTTGTATCAAAGCTTCATATTCAACAGTGTTATTAGAACATGCAAACTGAAATCTAAAAGTTGAATAATACTTAACTCCTTGAGGTGAAACAAGCATAGCTCCCCCTCTTACACCTTGTCTACTTCTTGATCCATCAAAGAACAACTGTCCATACCTCATTGTCATCCTTGTGGTCTGGCTTGGTGATGCTAGGAATAGGCTGATTTTCTTCATGCATGCAATAGACTCCTAGCTTAGATTCTTCTATTTCTTGATAAGGATCAAAAGCATGCACCTTGCTTTCCCATTCATCAAGAGTCAAATCTGGGATGCTTCCAACCTTGGTGTCAACTTCATCAGTGCTTGGATAATCCTCTTGATCAAACGCTAAACAATTGGTATTGATTTGGCTTAGAGGTTGAGGCTCAATGTGAAAGTTTGCAATAGGCTCAGATCTGATTGTGGCCTTAGTTCCATATCTTGTTATGAACAACATGTGTGACCAATCAGCAGATAAGTAACCTCCAATCTTAGCTGTGACGTCCCTTGACAAACATAGAGCAAAGAGTGGTGGAAGATCTATCACTGAGACATCTTGCAAAACAACAACGTTGAGGCATGCATGCAAAGTAAGACTCAAGTTTTTAATCATTCCTACAATTGTTACTACTATCCCATCCAATTGCACTACCCCGTTGGATATGACTTCATATTGATGCCCCAACTGATCAGCTATTTGCTTGGGCATTACTAAACTACTTGCCCCGGAATCAATCATGTAGTTGTGTACGAATTGGTTTACAATGATCAATGAAACATAGAATGGAGGGGGCTTCAACATTTTACCTTGCTGTCCTCCATGATTCCCCTCAGGTTGGGCAGCATTTGTGAGTACCTTCTCTTGCATTTGGACCTGTTGATTTGAAGTTGACCAGTCCTTCATGGTAGCTTGTAGCAAATCTCTTTGGCCTGGGATGGATAGTGATTCCCACATTGATATGTTTACATTTGTCTTCTTCATCTGATCAATGATGTTGAATGGAGATGAAGCATCTCTCTATTGTCCCTTGGCCTGCACATTCATTCCTTGCACATGGGCAGCAATAACTAGCATCTGGGTTGGCTTGGGAGCTGGTTTGGGTGGTCCTTGCATGTTTGGAACTGCATTTTGTTTGCCAACAGTTTGTGGAGTGGTAGAAGGTTGTGGATTACTTGGAGCCAATGGCTGTCCTTCACCCAAATTTCTCCTTTTTGACCTTGTGTTGGCTGCAACACTTTGAGAGATTGTTTGATTCATACCACAAAAATCTTCTGCCTGCCAGTTTACAAGTGTGGTATCATTTGGAGCTGATTGTTGCTGGGATGTTTCTTGTTGTTGGTTATTTCCTTGACTCCCTTCACCCTCCACACCAGTTGTTGTTACCATTAAGGCTTGATTTAAAGCACCATTGAAGCACATAGACTGGTTGTGAGGTTCATTGCATGGGAAACACCAATCATACTCTTGAGCTATGTTGTTTTGTACTGGCACTAGTGCTTTAGAGGCAGATGTAGCATTGGGATTATAGGGTTGAAATGGTCTGTTGGCAGGAGGCCTTGCTTGATTTTGATTTACATTTGAATTGGGTGGTCTTTGAGGCTGATATGGCTGCTTGTTAGGCTGAGCTTGAGGCTGATAAGAAGGTCTAAAACCTTGGGCTTGCTACCTCTTGAGTGTAACCAGCTCATTACCTAAATTTTGCAATTGCTTCATGACTTCTTGAAGTTCATTTGAGGCACTAGAAGATGAAGTAGAAGCTTCACTTGAATTATAATTTCTAGGAGTGGGAATAGGAGCTAAAATAGGTGTTTGACTAGTGCTTGGAATTTCTAAATTTGGATACAATGGCATTGGAGGCCTAGGAGCTAGCTTACCAGCTTGAATCAAATAATTTTCAGCTCTAATGGCAATGTTATAAGCAGCAGGGATAGTTGTGCCTCCCATGGATTGAATTAACATAGAAATATCAGAATTTAAAGCTTTAAGGTAATATAGAAAAGAACCTTCTACTGTTGGCCTTATTGCCATTGGAATTCTCTCCCAAGTCCTTTGAAATCTGAAGTTGAAGTCAGTCAGCTGCTCATTGGGAGCTCTCTTGATAGTTGTCAATTGTTCCAAAAGGGACAAGTTATCCCCCTTTTCTCCAAACTGCTCATGGAGGGCTATACATAACTAGTTCTAATTTTGGATAGAGCCTGAAGCAAGGCTCCTGAACCATTGCAAAGCTTTCCCTTTGAATGAAGATGCAAGTAGTTTGACAGTAACTTGCATCTCATCAATCTCATGGATGGCACAAATATTAGCAATATCCTTGACATGATCACCAGGAGTGGTCTGATTCTCTCCAGTAAAGTATGGAATGTTCTTCAGTGCTACAACTGGGATTGGATTTTGTGCATTGAGAGCAAGTGGACTGCTGCCAGTGAAATTGACATAGGGGTTGTGTTGTGCCATTCTGATTGGCCTTAGAACCCTTGTTGATTGGATGAAAGGTCTACCAGGTGGAGGAGTTGATAGAGTTCTGTTTGGTGGAGATGGAGACCTTTGAATTCTCCTCCCTCTTTGTCTTCTTCTTGGAGATAATTACAGATACTCAAACAATACTTCTTCTTCTCCAACTCTTGACCTTGTGGTGATTCTTCTCATGAGTTTTCAGGTCTGTACTACTAAAACCAGCTGATTCTTCTTCCTTGGAGTCGCCAGATGTGCAATTCAGGGCTCTTTTAAGCAAGAAACTTGCAACAAATGCACATCAATTTTGTTGCAATGAAGATGAAGACCTCTAAGGTCCCACCGGGCATGCCAAAACTGTTAGTGCAAATCAGCAGCACCCTCTGGATGTTCTATCAGATTTCTAGTTTGACATCTTAGCATCCAGTGTGATTGCACAACATTGAATCTTTTCCACAAGTGTGGGACTTGTAAAAGTGGGAAAAGAATCTCCAAATTAGAGGCTAATTCCTCAACTCCTCTGTTTAAGTGTGCATAACATTCTACAGAGGGTTTACCTACAACTTAATCAAACTTTTCCAGGGAGGCAGGGGTGAGAGAAGCATGCAAAAAATAAACCTAGTCTAAATAAGGTGATGCACCAAAGGAGTGTTAGACACCTGCTGTTGCAAAACATACACAATCCATAAGAAAATACAACATAAAACATGCACAAATTGCCAAAATGTAATGAAAGATCAGAAATCAATGATGAACATATGAAAGGATTGGGAAGATTTAATCACAGAGCATATATCATCATTCCAGGTCCAATACAGTGCCTTACAATGGCCAAGAGGCAAAAAGAAGTGCAATATTTGCATGGAAAGGTAAAAATCCACAAATCTACCTGATTAGGAAGAAAAGGGAAGTTACAAGAGCAAAAGAATGTCTAACCCTTTAAAAATGAGCCAATTCTGGCTTTTACAATGCCCATCCAAGCTCAGGAGAGAGAAATGTGGGAAAACATGAGAGTAGCTTCAACCACCAGCAAAAATTCATAAAAATAGCATGGGAATCCTTAAAATTACATCCCCCTGATGTTTTTGACCATGCTGGGAGAGAATGCTAGCCATATCTTCATTAAAAATGGTGGTTGAAATGTCATTTTTGTTCATTTCCACATGTCAGAGGTGTTTTCCAATTTTCTCCCTCCAAACTCCATAAAACACAAAATTGACCCTATAATCATGTAGATAATTTCACCAACTTTCCATTGATATAAAGAACACCAAAAACCAAGCTCTGGATCGAAAGTTATGCCCCTCCGAAAATTTAGGGCAAAACAGGGCCAAAAATGGTTGGCGGGACAAAATTTTAAAATTTTCCCACTTTTTGCATTTGGGAAAATTTCCCCAAAAAATCTATGCACACCACCACTCTGGTGCCATGTGGCATGTTCTGATTGGCTGCAGGCCTTTCCTGCTTCACATTTTCCATTGTTTTGGCCTTTGGAAAATTTTCCAAAAAATTCTCCGCCGACGAAGCCCCGAGGACACGTGGCATGATGTGATTCATCACGGGATTTTTGCTTTGTCATTTCCATCACTGTTGACCATCTTCCCTGAGCTGGACACGTGGAAGAATCCCATTGGGTGCGGGCCTATTTTCTTCATTTTTCTCTGTGGGCCTGTCTTGCATTTTTTTCCGCCATTGGACACATGGCACGATCCTATTGGCTCAGGTTTTGGGGGGTGGGCTTTCCCTTTGAAATTTTCCTTTGATTTTGCTTTGGGAAAATTTCCCAATCTCCCCCCATTCTCTTTTTGGTCTGTGGCATGAACACGTGGTTACAAGCGAAATCTCCCCTTAGCAAACACTTTGGTTGCACGCTCTACCAAATCCCAAATTAGTTGTGCATATTTTCTCTACCTTAACTTTGCGCCCTCGCCAAAAACTTCGCCAAATTTTCATATTTTCTCCACCTCTCTGACATTCCTTTGCCCTGAGGACACATGGTACAGTGTGATTGGGTGCGGGCCCTCGTGTTGAAAATTTCCTTTCTGAATTTTGCCAACACTTGGTAAAATCTTGAGTTTTCCTCCGCCTCCACCCTCTCGAGGACACGTGGCCTCACCTTATTGGCTCGGCCTTTCTATGGGAAAATTTCCCATTGCACTAACACTTAGAAAATTTTCCAAAAAATTTCTCCTGCCTCCGCTTTGCTCCGATGCCGACGTGGTAACTTCTAATTGGCTGGCGGGGTTATCTTGGGAAAAATTCCCACAAAAACTCTGTCGAGCCATAACTTCAAAAATACATGGAGTTAGGAAGAAAACTTTACCTTTCTGGAAAGCTGAGAAGGAGCTCTATCCAACGGTGCCATTTCTAGAAATCTTGAGTTCCTGATGTAAAAATTTATGACTGAGGCACAAGGGAGGAATGAAATGAAGGGATTTAGTCACAAAATGAGCAAGGGGCTCATTTTGGGACATATCATATGTAAAGAAGGCTTACTGGTGGATACTACCAAAATTGCAGTAATTGTGGGATTGGTGGAGCCAACTAGTCAAAGCACAGTGCACGTGGTTTCTTACCACATATGGCCTACTATCAGAAAGTTCATCAAGGGGTATGCCAAGATCTCCATGCCTTTAGAAGAGTTGCTCAGACATAAAAGTGCCTTCCATTAGGGAGAGGCATAGTAGAAGGCATTAGAGACTTTAAAGGATAGGCTTATCACCGCGCCCATCCTACATTTCCCTTCTTAGGATAAGCCTTTCCATGTTCATGTAGATGACTCCGGAACGGCCATTAGGGTAGTGTTTGCACAGCCTGGTGAGGGAATTTTTGATCACCCCTATGATTTGCAAGTAATAAGTTTACACCAGCAGAGTAGAATCAAACTACAACGGAGCACAAGGCATTATCTATGATCTACGCGCTTCATAAATTTAGACAGTATCTTCTGGAAACTCCCTTTATCTTCTACACTGACCACATGACATTAAAATATTTGGTGAACAAGCCCATCCTACAAGGGCGCATATGTCAGTGGATGCTATTATTCCAAGACTTTGAGTTCACAGTGGTTGTCAAACCAGGAAAGAGTAATTCCAGACCTGACCATTTGTCTAGGATTGATTTAGGGGAGGACGTACAAAGCATTGAAGATACCATGCTAGATGTGTAGCTATTTAGGTTGCGGTGTGTGCCCTCAGACTTTGAGGAATTTTGTTGTGTTCCTTAAAATAGATATGGCATCAAAAGAGATGAAGACATTAGAGAAAAAGAACTAGCCATACGTGTCATGCCCTACATGTTGATTAGTGGAGACTTATACAAACTAGGGTGTGATGAATTTTTACATAGGTGTGTACTAGAGCATGAGTGCTTTGCCATCATAGAGGAAGCACATGGAGGAAGTGTAGGTGGACATTATGCAGGCAATTCCACCGCACATAAAATATTAATGGCAGGATTGTGGTGGGAAACTTTGTATAAGGATTGCAAGGAGTATTGTAAAGCGTGTGACCATTGTCAGCACGTTGGCAAGCCAGGACAGGAGAGATGAAATGCCTTTGCACCCTATCCCTAGCACTGAACCTTTTGAGAAATGGGCAATAGACTTTGTAGGCCCTATTGCACAAGTAGCGCATAGGACTGGATCACGCTATGTAATCACTTGCATGGACTATTTGACAAGGTGGGCAGAGGCAGCCCCAACTAAAGATTGTACAGCAGCTACAACAACAAGATTTTTGTGGGAGAACATTATCATGAGGTATGGATGCCCTTTAAGTTTAACCAGTGATAGGGGTACACATTTCTTGAATGAGACCATGAGGATCTTGTTAGTAGATTTCATGGTGGCTCATCACAAAACTACACCTTATCACCCACAAGCAAATGGAACCATGAAGCATTTAACAAAATACTGAGTCATACCCTGAAAAAGATTTGTGATGTTGGAAGACAAGATTGGGATGACAAGGTATCAGCCATATTATGGGCTTATAGGACAACTTATAAAAGGTTGAATAAGGCCACACCATTTCAATTGGTGTTTGGCACAGAGGCTGTCCTACCAGTTGAATTCATGTTACCTTCTCTATGTATAGCACACGTAGGAGGATTGGCCGATGAACAAGCACTGGAAGAAAGAATTGACAAGTTAATGCAATTGGATGAAAGATGATCACTCGCCAGGTGGAGCCAAACAACAGAAAAAGTCAAAACAAAAGGCATGGCATGATCGTCACATTAAGAACAAGAAGTTTGAGGTTGGGTAGATGGTCTTACTATATGATTCTAAGTTTCTACGCCATCCTGGGAAGTTAAAAGTGCATTGGTTGGGTCCCTACACCATCTCGTACATCCTTGATTCAGGCATGTGCCAGTTACAAGTGTTGGATGGGATGAGATTGCCAGGACACTTCAATGGGAGTAGGCTGAAGCCCTACTATAAATAAGTCTTCTTGGTGTTTGTAAATAAGGCAGTATTGCCAGTTAGTTTAGGATTTCCCTTAATGCATTTTCTTTTCTTGTGTTTCCCTTTCTCGTTGTTGTTTTGTGTTGTACCTTTGGCGTAAGTAATCTCATTACTTTTTGAAGGTTGTAACTGTGCAGAGGACCGCACATCATTTTAGTGTGGGGTAGAGTAAGGTGGAAGAACTTGAAGTGTGAAGCACCAGGAAGGATTGCATTGGAAAGCCTGGTTGAATGGCCCTGTGAAGGAAGTACATGCAAGGAAAGGTGAAAAAGGATGGTTGGTGTCAGGATAAGGCTACATTGGGGATCCACGTACAAGAGAGGAAGAAGCGCAAAAGCAACACGAGGTAGGCGAGAGAAAAAATCATGTAAGGGATGGAAGAAGTGCCTTCGGCACTGTTATGCATGCATAAGAGTCTTTTGTCAGAGATGGATTGGTTACATGCCAGAAGGTTGGAGAATTATTTGTGCAAAGTTGAGCACGTGAGTTAAAGTGCTAAAGTCGAGTTTGTTTGAAAAATCCACATTAAGTGTTAAAGTATGGTGGTAGGTGAGGTAGAATTTAATGTTACAAAGTGGGAAAAACTATAAATAGAAGGTTGGGCATTTCATTATTTACTTTGTGAATACAAAGAGAGAAGTGCTTTTGCATCATTGCAAACTAGGGCTTCCAGAACTGATCCGTGTGAAGAAAAATTTGAAGAGTTTGAGCATGAGTAACTAGTTTGGATTTGTAAACCAGAAGGAAGGGATTTCATGGGCGTAAGAGAAGTTGTGAGAAGGCATCATCTTGTGAAAGAATTATCCCAGTTAGGGTTTGAAAAACTAGGGCACGGGTTTAAGAGGTTTTCTTCACAAGTTTGAGATCTAAGGTTGGAAGGAGTGGAAGAGCAGAGTAACAAGAAGAGATTGAAGTGATAAGAGGACCTAGACAATGGCACCCAAGAAACCAACCATGTCACCCAAGAAGCCCAAGGGAAAGGGAAAGGGCAGAGAGCCAGCAACAACCACCACAAGCATGAATGAGGAGTGGTATGTAGAAATGTAGTACCCAGATGGAGTTTTTCTTGGGAAGGAGTGGGAATCCCATTTGAGAAAGATGGCAGTGAGTGATTATAACCATCACACAAACACAACAGAGAAGGAAATGGTGCTGGAGTTAGTGCACCCGACGAACAAAAGGACACCAGAGGGTTTTCCCATCTATAGTGATGAGGTAAAAGTGAAGTTGGAGAAGGCAGGGTTATTGCAACTCTATGAGTTTCCCTACTTTGGAAAGCCTGAGCACCTCTATCAGTGGCTAATGTCACCATGTATGAGGACCACTTTTACTTCATGAGGCGCAAGATGCACATAACCCCTCAGCTGATTTCGAAGTTTACAGGCCTCATCTATGAGGGAGAAAGATATAGATGATGACCTGAGTGACAAGGAAGCCATCAAAGAACATCACTGCATATGATTACAAGAAGGGGTCAAGGTATTTTGACATTGCGGAAATCCTAGATCCCGTCATGAGAATGGCCACGCACCTAGTCACAAAGTTAAATGATCAAGAAAGGTGGACGCAGGTGAATAAGGCCTGGTTGAATGTATGTAGAAAAATATCAGAGGGCACAATCTACAATTTATCAGCCTTCATTGTAGATGAGATAATCAACAGTGCACAGGAAGGAGACAAGATACTCTTTGGAAATATCCTCCTGAAAATTGTATTTTTGGAGATAGGAGTGCCTGACGTGGTAGACAAGTTTGTTTGGGAGTATCCGGCTGAAGATCCCTCACCTGTGAAAATATTTGCAAAGTATACATGTGAAACAATGACAGCCTCCCACAAGGCACACCTGGACAAGTGGTATAAGTGCTTAAGGGATGCATTTCGGGGTAGAGTGGAGAATCCCAGAGAAACTACCAATGCTTACAGAGGGAGAAGCTAAGTTTTCTGTGTACCAACACTTCTACATAGGTAGATTCAAGTTGGTGGATGAAACCATGAGCCCATGGTGTAAACTCCCATTCTCCTTCACCACCCAGTACTTCCAAGTGGGAGTTAACAGGTTCAAAGAAGAAAAGAGACTAAGGTTTGACCTTAGTGAAGTTGATCAAGACCACAGGGAGATGCGCAGGACAATTGGTCTACCCCAAGAAGCATGCGTACATGGAAAAGTACATAGCGCATGAAGTCAGAATGATGAAACCCCTGACTCTACCAATTGTAGGAAAGTCTGTGGCACGTGTATATCTCCACATTAGGCCAAAGTTCAAGAAAGGAGCATACCTGGAGAATGATGTCTCCATACCTGAAGATCCCATGGGTAGAAGAAATCCCATGCTCAAGAAAAGGGAGAGAGAAGAAGAAAAAGCACCAAGTGTGCAGACTTCCCAGCCAGTAAGCACGCCGGTGGCAAGCACCAAACCTAGCACCTATGCACATAGGAAGAAGTCCCCGGTAAAGGAGAAGACCCCAGAAGAAGAGGTGCCAGAGCAACCCCTCACCAAGGAGAAGTCACCAGAGGAAGCAAAGAAGGTTGGATCCCCTGCGGAAGAGTCACCTCTCAGAAAGAAGCAGAGGATAGAAGAGGAGGCCGACTCGGAAGAAACTGAGAGCTTGGAGGCCTACATAGGTGAAAAGGATGATGATGATGAAGAAGATGATCCTGAAGGAGATTAAGAGCCACTTGTCTTCAGCATGCATGATTCAGAAGAAGAGGGTGGAGAAGAAGAACATGAGTTCCTTTTCATGTGGTGCAAGGGTAGCCAGGAGGAGGAAGGTGCATAGGACATGGGAAGAAGTGAGGAGGTTGGCACGTAGGAGTAGAAAACTCCAAGCCTTACACAGGAGCAAGTAAACGAGGTGGTAGAAAGAGAAGCAACGAAAACAATTGAGGCCTTGGTAGAACAAGAATTGGAGCACAGTGTTGACATAGTAATGGAAGAGGATAAGGAGGAAAGCATTGAGAAAGAACAAGTCAGTGTGGGAGGAGGTCCCAGTCTAATGGTGAGTTTCCCCAAAGCCACGTGCTCGAGAAGGAAGAGCCTTGATATAGAACAAGGACAGGTCATGGGCTATGTTGCTGACCCAAGGAAGGTGCTACGTGAGTGCTTCTAGAGCACTATACCCATGGAAAAACTTCTAGCTATGGCATCATTTGATGAGGAGGGTGCATACCCCAGGACAAGGAAGATGCTCTCTTGGGCATTTGAGTCCCATATTGACGAGCCAGAGTTTGAAGTATACCAAGGGGAAATCATGCCAGTACCAGAGTCTAAGGGAGCCAACCCCTTGGTAAATGCCCAGTAACTCTCAAATGAGCAGTTATGTAATGCACTCAACAAGGTCACGGTTGAGGCTGAGGCTAGGCTCTTTGGAAGAAATGACAAAGTAAAATTTCTAGAGGGAGAGCTAGAAAAGAAGGAAGAGGAGCTGGCTGAGAAGACTAAGGGCTTGAAACAAGAAGAGTTGATCAGCACGCAGCTGAAGCGTGAACTAAGGGATGAGAAGGTGAAGGTGCATGAAGTATACAAAAAGGTGGAGTCTATCACAAGCACCATTATGTTGAAACATCCAGACCTAACACCACCCACGCAGAATTATGGATCCGCTCTTGAATGCTTAGAAGATCTGACATGCATCCTCACCATGGAGAGACAACCATTGGCCCTGGAGTCCATGGAAGAAGTGGCAGCATGCTTGGTGAGGGAGGAAAAATTGAAAGTGGTAGCAATCATTGCTGAGTATAGCAAGGTACTTGCGGATGTCAAGATTTCTACCCAATCTGTTGAGGCCACATATGATAATTACGTAAAGACAGGGATAGAGTGGCGAGCATCTTGGTCACCACTCACGAAGTAGAGCTGAAGGAGTTTCAAGAGAAGAATAAGGGAAATAGGGTGGAAAGGGACAGAATCCTTTCCGAGGTCAAAAATAAATCTGAGGCCATTGAAACCTTAAGGGGTTCAATCAAAAACTGGTTGAAGGAACTGTACCCACAAATCACAAGAAGAATGGATGCACTTGAGGACATGGGAAAACAATTGGAAGGGGTAGTTGAGACTATGAATACCCAAGGAGATGGGTTAAGCTTTAAGGAAGTGAGCACCTTAGTCAGTGACCTCTGCCAGAGAGCACAAAATGAAGTAGATGCCTGGAACAAGCTGGAGGCTGACCTAAAAAGGGACTTCCCACTCCTTTTGCAGCAATAATTACCCTTCCATTATTTTATTCTTTCCCATTCCTTCATCCCCTTATTCTTACTCTTCCCAAATTATTTCATTCTTCTGGAACATATTGTAATTCTTTACTCTTGAAAAGATGTTTCTAAGGGAAGAGAATAGGTGAAGTGTGGGGTGATGTTGGGCCCCTAAAATATTGGCTAAGTACAAAAAGGCACATGGGCACACAAGGCCTAGGTTGAAGAAGGGCGCGCAAGGAGAAGGCGTGCAAGGATAAGGTTCTAGGAGGGTTTTAGAAAACCGTGTTGCACGCTGCGGAAGACAAGGTCTTAGACTTAGCCATATTTGGCATATTGGGTAGGACATGAGAAAAGCATGACCCGACAGTGAATGAGGAGTGGATAAGGTGTCAGCCTGGCAACATGATGCCCATGAAAGGAATATGATTAGCGATAGAGGATTCCAGAAGACCATCATTACAAGGAGTGGAGAGCTCTGGATCTGAAGGAGCATGCTCCCATGGAGGACCACATTCAGTCACTTAGTGCCAGATCTGAGGCCACAGAAGGATGAGTTGGCACTCTGGGATGCCTATAAATACAAGCACCCACAGAAGAAAAAGAGAGCAGATCAGATATATGATAGAGGAGAATATAGAGAGCGGAGCTCTGCAGAAATACTACGAGAACTCTGTGGGATTGGGTAGAGGCTATATAAGGGAGTAATGTATTAAGGGGCTGGGATATAAATTTTTCTTTGTATGGATGAAGGACATGATCCCTGCTGTGATGTATGACTTCGGTCTGATCAAGCTGTGGTAGTCTAATGGATCCATTGAATGTAATGAGGTTACAAACATGAATGAGTATGAATGTAATTGATTCGGTTCATATCTATATCTTTTCATTTCTGTTCATGGATGTTATGGAATAGATGTAAATCCTTATGTATTTTCCTTTCTGTTGTAGTTCTATTTGTTATCTGTAAGTACCCTCTATTTGGAATGAATACATTTGTCTAGAAGTTGCCATTCTGAGCCCTATGATGATTGTATGTCTCATTTCCACCTTTATTCATTAAGTTCCTGACATAGATGATGGTTTCCCACTTAACTCACATAAAAGAGAGACTCGATCCCTACGCGTGTGCCTCGGGTGAGTGCCCAACGCCCGCTTGGGTGAAAGGCTGACAGCGCGCATGGGATTCCCTTGTTCTTTGGTGGGTGTAAAAATGACTAAACAAGGTCCAACAACTGGTGACCCAAGGCCGTATCATTTCAAGTATCATACCCACATTCATCACTTCTTATTATTGAAGATTCTGAAGGACATTATTCATCATGTTCTACCTTTTGTTCCAAATAAGAGCTCTGTAGAAATCCTACAATAACTCCTGATGGGCACTTGGGTAGCATGCTATTAGAGGGAGTCAATGCCTATTAGAAGGGGCTGGCAAGAAAATATACCCTTTGCCTAGACTTTCTATGGGTAGGACATGTCCCTATTGCTCTGTAGTGACCAGAATCAACCATTCAAGTTGTAGTAGTCTGAACATGCCTAACCGTTAAATGTACCTTAGGTTACAGAACCATGGAGCTACTTCCTATTGTACCATTGGATTCAGGATTATATCCATATCTTTTCTTTGTTGTTCATGGATTGTTGAAAAGATAGTTGTAAATCCTTTGTATTCTTCCTTCCTACAGGGAAAATCTCTATTTGGTTCGTCAAATTTGACAGTACCCTTTATTACTAACTGGAATACATTTAGGCAACAGGCCATTTGCTGATCCCTTTAGATGACTTACCCCACCACCTAAACATTTCTTTGCTTACAACAATTTACTAACCATCAGATGACGGCTACCACTGATCTCACATAAAAGAGTAGACTTCAATCTATGATAGATTTCACGAAGACCTTGGGTGAGAATTACCTAGTCTTTGGCTAGGAGAAAGGACAACTTCATGGGATTCCTTTTCTTTGGTATAGCAGATCTTTAAATGACTCATTTTTCTTTTCACGATTCAATATGAGGGGCTGCATGTATTTCCAAATCGGGGCCTGTGAATACGATCCATTGTGACCCGCAGCTTTATTTTGACAATATAACCTCATGCATTTCTATACCTGTACACAATTAGTTTTTCATTGCCTTCTAAGTGTTAAATCACACATTGTGTTTTTTACCACCCTCTATTTTGCCACTTCATTTAGTGTGTTAGCTCTGAACCCTATAACTTTCTTAATTAAGACTCTTAACTCCAATGGTCCCACACCTAGGACCCATAACCTAAGGACCCCTTTCTCGCACCCAAAACTGACCTTCCCTAGTCACTGTCGACCGAGCCCGCAACTGTTAACTCTTTAGAGAATTACCTATACAGGGAAGGTGGGCTATTTTACTAAAAATTGCCTACAAATTCCTTGAACCTTCGAAATGCCGGTTCTTTCTCTAAAGCCGTCGTTTTTGCAATTTCAATCGTTTTCCTGTAAATGGGCTCTCCAAGTCCAAATTTTCGGACTTCAGAGGTCTTCTTATTTCATGGGTTTTCTAGTCGGAGGATTGTCTGGAACAACATTTTTGTTTAGAGCATTGGGAGCTTTGAGAATTTGAAGAGTTAAGATCTTTGGAACTTCGGACTTTCGAGTTTCGGAGTTCTCATTGGCATTTTCATTATTGTTTACATTGCAAAGGTCTTTGAGCTTTGAAACCTCAAAAGTTCTAAAATTTTGTAACTTCAGACTTTTGGGTGTCCTCAAAGTTATCATATTACCTATGCTTCTTGGATATTTTCAGTCCTCCTAAATCCGTTTCTGAAATTCCGGAACTTCACCCTTTCGTAGTTTCGGAGTTGCATCTAGTATTTTATCCCTTCAAAGTTTTAGATCATCAACTTTCAGGGTTTCCTAGAAGTCATATTTCATAGTTTCAGGGTTTACAATTTCAGAGCTTCCATAGCTACCAATTTAATTTCCTAGACTATCCCCACACATGTCAACTTCTGAGCATTAATTCCAGGGTTTCCTATATAAACGGTTATCAATTTGACTTGTAATTTTCACTTGGATTCCTCCAATTTAACACCCTAATTTTACCACATCATTTCCCCTACCCAGTTCAATCGAAACACTTTCAATTGATAATCTTTTAGGTCTTTTGTCTTAATTTTTATTAGTTTATGGGAACTGACCACCTTCGAAAGGAAGTTTTATATGTTCCTGTGCCTAAGTTTATTTGCTCTTCTTTTCTTGTCTTGGCATTAAAGATCCTATCATCCATGTGTTCATATTTAACCATGTCATCTGATTCTTTTCTTAACACTATAAGCTTCAATTCATGTAGGCAGTCTAGTCTCATCAAATCTCAACGGTATTGTGCAACAAGTTCCTTTTAGATCTCCAAAATATTTACAGGTATTCACTCTCTCAGCCCCTGTACCTTTCAACAATTTCTAAAAGTTACGCATTGCATTTCAGAGTTTTGGAGGTTCACCTTTTGGAATTTCAGGTGGTTCACTTTTTGGGGTTACGGAGGTTCACTGTTTCTGGGGTTTTGGAACTGTGAGGTCTTCAGAGTTTTAGGAGGTCGGACTTAGCAGTTGCTGCTTTTGTCATATATTTCACTTTCAGAGTTTCTCTATGTTTGTACTTCAAAGTTGAAGACTTTTCGTGAGTTGTTATCTCTCTGGACTTCATCAAACATAAGTGTTTCGGAACCTTTAAGGTTTATTATAAACTTTTCAAAGATAAATTGGATTCCAAATTCCAAATTCATTTTAATTTCCTCAGTCAAAGGGCGTAGGATTAAGTAATTAAGTACGTACATTCGTAGGAGTGATCTCCTCACGGTCATTGACAAGAAATTAATCTTGGATTCACTGGGGAATACATACCGAGATCACTTGATCAATTAACACAACAGCTGGAACATGCTAGACTTCTCCGCGGAAAAATTCCTCCGCCCCTAATAAGGTAACCTTTGATGCATGCCATATTCAACAACTGGACATTTCTCCTCAAGTCTGTAATTTTTAGGATTCCGACATGCATTTCCTTGATTTGTCTAAAGGCCACAATCACCTCGATAATTGATAAGGATTCTGAATCGGTAAAGTTTGATGATGACAAGGTTGTGATTAGTGCATCTTGCTAATGTTCTGTCAGTTCTGTTATTCTAAACTTCTCATACCCTGTCTGAAGTGATATGCAATAATTTGACTAGAGTATACAATTGAACATTGGGATGAATACATTGAACTATGTACAAAGGTTATGCATGAAGAGTTTACTAGGCTAAGAATGTCAGCCCAGACTTCCTACACCAACATTGGTTCTACTCAGACTTCGACGTCGGCAAGATAGTATAACCGACATCGGTTATTAGTACCGATATCGAGTAAATGATCTTTTCCAATTACTGACAAACCAGCAACCTGCCAGATTTATCGGTCTGAGTTTGTTTCTATGTTCTTGACAGATTGAAACCCTACCTGTGTGAACTTCTTGTCCATGGTTGTTAATCACTCGGAAAGCAAGCGGCCGCTATGGTTTCACATGCTTGCTCTGTTTCTTTTCCTGAATCACTCCCTTCACATTCTGTGGGAAATCCTACGGATACCAGTGAGGTTCCTAAAATTCCTGTGGGAGATAAGGACTTTGCCAAGTTTCTGGATGCTAATTCTAGCGCTATACAATACTATTTTTCTCATACCCCTGACCGTATGCCTGATGGTCAGCTCCTTGTCGGTATGCCTATCAGTATAGCTACTCATTTAGCTCCTACTCCTCCTGATAACAATACCTTACTTCCTGCATCACTAGCCCCGTCTCCCAATCCGACAGCTTCAGAGGTTCATACGACCCCGATTAGCTTTCCTTTGGTTAACCTTGGACCCCACGTATCGCTACCACCAACTGCCCCTATCTCATCTCTCTTTCAGACTACTCCATTCATGACTTACTCTCTGCCACCTATTCAAACGAGCTTTCCTTCTCAAGCTCCACCTACCTTTTCATTCCCATACACGTATCCAGTAACCTCAAACACCTTATATGGGACATCCCTATTCTGTGGCACCATCATCTCATCCAACCACAGATTTCATCAAGCAAATGATGGACAAAATGCAAAACCTGGAGGCTTCCGTTTCAGGAAGTCGTAGTGCCTTGACATACGAGCAAGTTTGTCGGGAGCCCATTCACCCTTCTGTCCCCCTTCATTCATATCCTCCTCAATGGGAGTTGCCAAAGTTTACTCGTTTTTAACAGTAAAGAGGATCCTCAACAACACTTGCGATCATTTAGACATGCTTGTTATTTGATTGCCCATGATGATGCCTTGTTACTCCGCACCTTTCCCATGTCCTTATCAGGGCCTGCCTTGGAGTGGTACAGTGCTTTAACTCAGCACTCAATCTTCTCTTTTAACCAACTAGCCCAATCTTTCTTGGATCATTTCTCCATTAACATTGCCAAGAAAGTATCTATCACTGACCTCTATGCCATCCGACAATTCGAAGACGAATCTATCGTAGATTTCGTTGGACGATGGCGGGGCCTTATCAACCAACTTATGTATGCCTTGCCTCAAACCGAACTTATCGAACTATTTACGCGGGCCTGCACTAAGCACATCTCCCCTACCCTCCAAATTCAAACTTTCCGTACATTCGACGAGGCCTTTACTATGGCTCGAAAATTAGAAATTCGAGCCTTAGAGGAAGAGAAACTGCGGTTGCGCAACAAGAACTCCACTTTCCGAACTCCTGATTCCTACCAATAAACAAATACCACCACTTCTCACGCGTCCACCTCTTCTAAATCAAAAGGAGCTGTCCACGCAGTGATGGTCAAATCCCAACCCACCGTCCAATACTCCACCAAAAACCACCTATAAATAAAAGCCGAACCCATCAGCTACACTCCCTTGGGAGAAACCTATGATGTGATATTGGAGAAATTGCTCAAAGCTGGGGCTATCACCTTGCCCCCTGTTAAACCTCACTCTGGGTTTGACTCCACCCACGCAATACCTTCCTGGTACAAAGAAAATGACTTTTGTAACTTTCACCGCGTAAAAGGACATAGTCATGAAACTGCAAGATGTTGAAAAACATAGTGCAGGAAATGGTTGATGCAGGGGATATAACACTCGATAATCCTAATGCCCCTGCTAACCGAAATCTGAAAATTTTCAACAAGCCATTCCCGAATCACTCGTCCCAGCAGTAACGTCAACCAGGATATCTTAGCCGAGGAGAGTGTTCATGAGATCCATGCAGTATTCGATACCCAGCCAAAAGCCTCTATTGAGAAAATTTTGAATCTAGACTCTTCACTAACAAAGGAGCCCGAACCTCCTTTACCACCATCAAGCCAAAGCGACATCGTTCCTTTACCCATAGAAGAGTTAACTGCCCAAGCTTTCCCTTCCCATCAATGAGTCTTCTTACACCACATCCCTACAAGATTGCGAGCGGATGTTGTCTAATCTATCTATTTCCCAAACGTCCCCTTCTACCACTCTGCTACACAAGAGGAAGGCTCACCACTCCTTTTGACATCCTTAGAGGAGAAATCTCTCGCACCGACATCATTAGATTCTTTAGCCATGACAGACCCCCTCCAACA
>CM034157.1:321233014-321415205 GCA_019776745.2 Taxus chinensis | reverse complement strand
TTCCATCTATTGTAGCTAATAATATTTCTATTTATGAAAATGATCCTCCTCTTTATATCCAAGTACACATCCATAACTTTGGTGTTAAGCTAACTTTAGTCAATAATGGTTTCGAGATCAATATTTTTCCTTTATCATTCATTCAAAATATAGGCCTTTCCATAGCTAATATTAACCCAACATCTATTTCTCTCTAGGCATATGATTCTACTATGCGTACATGTCTTGACACTATTATTTTTCCTGTCACAGTTGGGCCAAAAATTTTTCTTACAGTATTATTTGTTATTGATTTCCCCATTCCATATAATTGCTTACTCGGCTGGCCATGGCTTCATAAAATGCAAGCAGTACCTTCTATAGTTCACCGGTGCATAAAATTCTTACATGAGGGCTTTGAATATTCAGTTCCCGTTGATAGTACCCCATTCCAATATTGTAACCTAGACCCAACTACTGCATTACCTATTCTGAATTATGCTACTATACATCCTGAAATTGATCCATGACCCACTGGATTATCTGAGACAACTTGCCTCCACTCGAGGGAACCATTTGTGCATTAGACGTTGTTCCATCCACTCTAGTATCACCCCCTCCTACTAATGCTATGGTGCTTTATCAGGGGTCTGTCCATACATCAGATGTCATACCACATTCATTGTCTTCTCATGAGCAATCTACATCTGCACTTCCTCCATTCACATGCACTCTCTTCATGAATAATGCTTATTGGCCACACATTCCATTCAATCCCACTTTCTCTGACACTATTTACACACATGATGGCTTGGCTCAGCTAGGATTCACTTTAGATGATCTCATCCCTACATCACATGTTCCTTAGTTATAACATGGATACATTTCATTATTGTTGCTTATGGCCTCCAAGTATTTCATCTATTGGTCTTTGTTGCACGCACTCTGCGCATTTCACCACTTACTCTTGACAATCTTGGCTTGACTATATTGGTGGCACTTTAGATCCTGATCATATCTAACATTTCATTCCCCATGCCCTTTCAGTCGGGTTTTTATTTATCAATGATTCATTTCCTAGCTATTCACAAAATATTACTCGTTGGTATGCATATGGATGTCCATTACCACCTTTCACTGATGAAGAATATGCAATGGGCATGTATAATCTGTGCCATAATGGCTCCTTACTTGATCAACCACATACTATTGCTTACCAAGTCTCAGATGCATCTCCATTTCAGTTTTGACCATGACAATGACAATCTCTTAGATGATGTTACTTGATCACATTTCTCTCATACACTTGGGGGGCATCATACTTATTCTCCCCCTTTCTAGCATTCTCAGGTGTCTCACAATTTTATCATTTCACTTCTTCTTTCACATATAGTCTTTCATGTGTGTCTCACACATCTTGATACACTTGTATCATCACTACCCAATGACACACTCTTGTGCTACAGTTCACACTTGACTATTGAGGGCTCACTACATTCATGAACCTCACATCATACACACTACACATTTCACACTCGACACACTACATTCACGACACATATTTCTATGCACACATTCACGAACACACTACCCTATGATGCACTCTAGTTCCATGGTTCATACTTGACTGTTGAGGGTATCAATCTAAAATGAACCTCACCACTACTCACTCACTCTCTACACTCTATGCTTTATTCAATCATATCTTTCTAGCACACAATTCAAACAATTTCCCGATGACGCACTCTTGTTTTATGGTTCATTATTGACTGTTGAGGGGGAATTTATAAATGAACCTCATCTCATGCATACTCATTCACATTCACTTGGGGGGCACACTGCTCCTATCACACTCACTTTGCATTCCATTCCATTCCACTCACACTCACAACATACTGCATATCTTGGTTGCACATTGTTCTTGCTTACTCATACTCGCATGTTACACTTTGCTTACTATGTTAGACAAGATATTTATATGTCATTATCTTTTCTATATACACATGTGTGTTCACTTGCCTTCTAGTTGTGAATGCAAAATTTACATAGATCTATTACACACAACATGGATGCTTGGCACTGTACCTCTTACCAGCCCCATAATGGCTCCTGGGGGCATCTACTTTCATATACATACACTAGGTGCTATTGTTTCATTTTATACTACTTCATATTTTACTAGCACACTACTATATTGGATCATACATGTTTTGACATACTTTTTATCTTTCTAACATGCTAATGGGTGCTTCATGTGTAACATTTTCTTTGCAGGAACTATTTTCACCATGGTTGTCTGTTACTCTTGTTTGTCACTATTTGTCATTGTTGTTATTTGTATGTCATTGTTTGTGGATTTTCCCTTTGTCTTGTGTGCACACTGTATGCTTTTGGCCACTTCATCCTTGATTGTCTTGTGACATTGTGAGTGATGTCCCATGTTTGAAACCCACTTTTCACGGTCTACATTGTCTTCTTTCTTGCTAGCTTACATATTGTCTTCTATATGTGTATTTTTCTTATTTGCACTAACACTTGTTTTCCTAGCCACTTTGTTTACATGTGTGCCTTGGTTTCTACCAAGCACACTCCCCCCTGCAGGGCATCAATTTTAGATCAATGTCTGGTCCTCCTTTGGGCCGCATTCTCCTAGTGATGTCACAGCATGCACCCCAAACAAGGGGGGAATCATTGGGTGAATCAGTCACCCCATTCAATAGTTCACAATCAAATTACAACACATTTCAGTACACAGATACAACACATTCTTCAGTTTCAGAAACGGCCTAGAATCTGACTTGGGTCCTCAACGTACAACACAAACACCAACGCCCAAACAGACATGAGTTCCTAGGTACTCCCCTGACCCTTCCTGGGTGCCTATGACTAGGGGTAGTTACAATTTTTTCTCATATCAACACATTTACAGCAATCTACACAACATTTTATAGGACACACAATCCTCCAACAATCAGCATGCATGCTTACACCTTTTCTCTTTTCATGTTGGATCAAAACGGATCAAATTTGAACAAAATAGGATCACACCATCTGTAGTGGTGTATACATTTTAGGAAGTAGTCAGAGGTTAGAGAATAACACTAGACCTTTCTCCCTACACTTCTTCCAGATAAAAAACTCAACTTGGCACAACTGGCGTGAGATCACTAAAAAACTCACTTCTTGGCATGAGATCACCCAAAAAAATCGTTCTTCTACAAAAAACTCATTTTCAGGATCCTTTCTATCTCTTTCACTCATCACAGATCAGGTGCACATGTTCCTTTTCACATTTTTTTACTTTTTACACACTTTTTACATTTTGGATCAATTTTTTCATATACACATATTTGACTACTCTTTTGTTCTTCTCTTTTGCATAGGTCCTCCTTATGGGAAGCAACAATCACATCATCAACACATCAAGCATCAAGCAATAGGTACAATAGGTACATATACACATACACATATGCTTCACCCCTAGGGTCATCTTCCTCCTCTTCTCTAGCTTCCACGCTTCATATTATTCACTTCCACACTTTTTCTTGTCTCCTCAGGCATGCTTTTTGCCATCGATCTACATGGTTATCAGGTATGCATCTCTTATCTACTTTATGTTATCAAGCATTTTCTCAACAACATAAAGTGGGGGAAAATGTAGACACTAAATCATGCACTTTGGGTATATTTCTAGGTCCTAATCACATACCACTATTCATATGATTCCTAAGCAAGAAAAGTACTAATTGACCATTGTCTTTGGCCTCTTTGCTTTCTTTTTGGTTTCCTTCTTGGTCTTACACACCCTATTTCCCAGTATGACTTTTGATACTTAAGCTTTTTTAGGTCTGGACACCAGCACCCAGCCAGGACGCCAGCGCCCAGGTGCCCCTGTCCCCTCTGGGCGCCCCTGACCTCTTTGTATCTTTCTCACATCTTTTGGGTCTTTTCTAGTTATTGGGCATCTTATATTTATTGTGTTCAGCATTTTAGTGGTTAATTACAAAATTAAAACAAGGGAATCATATAAATACAAAGCTATGTGATCATAATAAAGGACCAAGCACTAAGCATCTACTATCATCACCTAAGGTTGCATCCAAAGGCATTACAAGAGCATCAAAGCATCCATCTAGCATCCATTCAAGGGACAAGGGACTACATTCTTATGCATACACTTCATAGGAGGGGAAGTTCATTTTTCCATGCACACATCTATTTACATTCTCTACATCTAGCTATTGCTCACTATTCAAGTGCATTTTGCACAAGAGCCACCTAGGGCACGATTCTACACACACACATGAGAACTACATGGAGTCTGAAATGTAGTATAACACCCAGATCATAAGTTCACTCAGTCAGGTGACCTTCAGGGTCAGTCTGACTCCCCATTTACATATTTTAATTTTTAGGATTTGATGTGTTTTTGGGTTTTGTAGGTGCTTCTTTCTTATTGTAAGGTTTAGGCAAATAACAGTGAGGTCCAGTGAAGTGCAGGCGATAACCAATGAATATCTCATAACCCTACAAAACTACATTTTACATATGCTGAGCAGTCACAGGCACCCATAATAGGTCTCTAGTGCACCCAAGAATGCCTGACCCTACATAGATGTCATGGTCCTTACATTTTTGACACTCCTACAATTTTTTAAGCATGCATTATGTATATCTTGCTTCTCTGTTCCAATAGTCTTCTAACTTGGCACAACTTCGACATCATTGAGAATTAGCTAAGTATTTTAGCCAATTCCATTTACAACTTTCAAATTTAAATTGTTTATCTGTTTAGTACAAATATATACTTAATTGTTTATATCATTATTTTGGTACATATTTAGATTAAGCATTTATTTTTTTCAATGTTTACTTAATCAGAAGCATCTTTGAGATGTTGGATTTCAATTTAAGAGATGTAATATTTGCTTCCATAGCTTGAATTTTATCTTGAAATAAACATCGTAAAGTTATGAATTAAATCTAATATGGGTTTATTTGATGGAGGATTAAGACCGATAGAGTGAGTAGATAATGACCTAAAATTGCACATAACTTTGAGGGGGTGGCGTATTGCGAGGGAGATACATAGTGTCTAGGGATTTTTGGAGAACAACCTTGCAAGGTGGATGCATTTGAAGTAGGTCATGCAAAGAGATTTGAGGAATTTGAGGAGCCATGAAAGAAGATTGGATAGAATAAGAAAATTGAGGATCCAAATGTATGATCATGAGTGGGGTACATGAAATGATTTAATTTAATTTGAATTAAATCTAAGTATTGCAGAGTAACTACTGAAATAAATGATGTACAAATGTTAAAATATAGTAATGTTACACAAGAATAACTAAGATGTTTCAAGTATAAAACCCTAAGAAATAGAGGGAAATAGATGCACTTAGCTAATTTCTGAATGGACAAGAAGTGATTTGTGTAGGGAAAAGTGATGGACAAGATGCAAACAACATCATAATTGATCTCTGTAAATTCTACAACTCACGAACAATGATAGACATGAGCGCTTGGGCACTGGTGACCAGATATAGGTGACTATGAATACATAAAAGTTATCGATCTAGTTTTTATCATGCACAAAGGTTTTTTAGTTTTTCCTTGTTTATCACACTGATATTCACATTATGATCAACGAAGGTACCTGTAACCTACAAAAGAGATATTGACCTACGCAAGCCCACAAACCACATCAAATTAAAATGAAAATTGTAGAATGGGGAGTCAGACTAACCCTGTAGGTCACCCCGAAAGTGGAATTATGACCAAGAGTTTCACTACATTCAAACTCCATGTAGTTCTTGTGAGTGTCTGTATGTAATTGTGCCCTAGGATTCCCTTGTTAATTCTTGCACTTTTTAGTGGGTTGTAGCTAGAATGTAGCAATGTAGTTGAATGTGTGGATGGAACAAAATGAAATTTCCCTTATTATGTTGTGTTTGTATAAATATGTACCCCTTTTCTCTTGAATGCATGTTATATGGATGCCTTCGATTTCTTTAGGTGCCTATTTGAATGTAAAATTAGGTGATGATTGTAATGCTTAGTGCTTGGTCCTTGATTTTGAACACATAATTGTGTATTTATATGATTCCCTTGTTTGAATTTTGTTAATTGACAACTAGAAATATGACCCATAAGTGAAAAAAATGCCCAAAAGATAAAAGAGACCCAAAAAGATCATAAGCTAGAAAAGGGTCAAGGCACCCATAGGGGACATTCTTGAGCATTGTAAAACTTGCTGGGCGTAAGTCATAAAAGATAAATTAGTAAAGTTTCGATTGGGTTTTAGGGTGTGTAACACCAAAATAGAAAACAAGAGACTGTGTATCTAGGCCAAAGATAGTTGTCAACCACTAGTTTTCTTGATTAGGAATCAAAATGCTAGCATTATTTTAGGACCTAGAAATGTACCCAAGTGCGTTATTTTTTGACTACAACAGGAGTTCCCTAGGTGCTAGTGACTGATCTGCATGCCTATGTCTATTCATCTGCTTAGAACATGGTATTTTTAGGTCCGAAGATCTTTGTTTTTAGTTGCTCTTTGTCACTCTAGTTTCACATTGTTTGTCATACCTATACCTATAAAACAAGATGACTACCTACACATGCCCACAAACCACATTAAATATAATTAAAGAAGATGAAAAATGGGGAGTCATACTAACCTTGGTGGTCACCCGAAAGAGTGAACTTATAAATGAGTGTTGTACTACATCTTCTCAAATTCAACGTAGTTCTTTGTGTTCGTGTGTATCTTTGTTATGCTCCCTAAGTTTCCCTTATGCAAGTTGTACTACGATAGTGGGCTAGATATAGATTGTTCCAAATATGAAAAATGTGTGTGATGGAATATAATGAACTCCCCTCCTATGTTGTGTATGCAGACCAATGCAACCCTTGTCCCTTGTATGAATGTGCTAGATGTATGCTTTGTAGTGCTCTTGTGCCTTTTGGAATGCAAGCTTAGGTGATGATAGATAATGCTTATAATGTTTGGCCCTATATTTGAGAGAAGTAACTAAGTATATATATGATTCCCTTGTTTAATTTTGTAATTGACAACTGAAAATCTTGACCCAAAGTGTTAAAAGGTGACCAAGAAGTGAAAAGGACCCAAAAGAATAAGAAGAAGAAAGATATGGACATGAGCGCCTAGGCGCTTCTGGTCTAGCTAGGTGTTAGTGATTGAAGCCATTAAAAGGTAAATAAATCAAGTGATGGGAGGAGCTGTAAGATGTGTAAATGACCAATCTTTAAATTTCAAGCTTCTAAAAAGATAAAGTAAAAAATTCCAAAAGGAATTTTCAACCACTAGTTTTCTTGCTTAGGAATATGTATACATTAGTATGTTTCAGGACCTAGGAATGTACACAAGTGCATAGATTTTGTGTAATATCCCAAATATTGCTTAGATATCATCTCAAAAAAATATTGACTCAATCTTGCAAACCATGTTTTCCATTAAGTTGATCTTGTAAATCAACTGATGTTCTTCCAAATAATTCACTTGAATCAGTAAAATCCACCAAATTTTGGACATCAATAGATCCATATAATGCATATGTGTGACATTCAAGGCACTGTATCCTTTCACATGAAGCCAAATGTTATTACTATAATATTCTTTGCATTTAGGTAGCTTCCTGATAAATAAAGGGTTGTCAACTGAACATGTTCCATTTTGAAAGTGTTCGATTTTAACCATACACATTAGCTAGTACCTTACATGTTCCACTAAAATGTTAAAAATCATTGCTAAGATAACGAATGACACTTATCATGATCTACAAGATTGTGATGGAAAAATCCTATTATATTCTTCTAAAGCTTGTGTGATTCAATCTTCAAAGCATGCCAACGTAGAATGAGCTATTTTACATGAACCAAAACATTGACAAAAATAGTGGGCAACATTTTTATAAAATGTTGTGCAAAGTCTAGCCACGTAAATTTCACACTGTTCAATCCTCAATGTTTTTTTCACAAATGATATCAGTATCAATAATGATTTCTTGGAAGCTAAGATATGAGATTAGAATCTTGTCAAGTCCAAATCTAGATAGAATGTACTTCCAATAATTGCAATTTTCATTATTCATATGTGTAACTAAGACTTGGTATTACATAAAACAAGTGTGAGAATTTTGGCATATAAAACCAGTGACTATGAATTATCATATTCTTTGCTAGCACATGTTAATTCAATACATCATGGTACATTTTAAAAAGCTAGTCTATTTATTTAGTACATATATCAAGTGATAATGAAACTTTATTCTATGCAACTATGGCTTATTGGAGCACCTATGTGTTATAAATAGCTAGTCATTTCCTTGTAGGCTGTCTCTACGGAGATTGAAATATGGTTACAATTTCCATCTTATTATAGACAATTAGAATTTGCATGATCCAATTATAAGATGCTATTATGTACTAAACACATAAATGCTATACATTATCATGGCATATTCCACTTTATGCTAAGCTTTGAAATTCATGTAATTGTTTTAAAAAGTGAGTGATACTTTATATTATCTTGTAATACAATATTATCTCAATGTCATTCTAATTTTTATGTAAATAACAACATGTGTTATCCTAGCAATACGAAATACACTATATGGCCAATGGTTGTGCCCCTAGTAGAACTCTTCGTATGGGATTCATAATGGATTACATTTTGTTAAAAATGTGGAATGACAAATATTGTTTGATCATGTAACCATGGAGTCGTTATTCAACTATTAAAAGTGACATGGAGTATTTGCACAAGATGTGGTAATAGTACAAAATCTTTGCTTCATCTTGACAGGGTCTATGATATTAAGAACGATGAGTTGTTCTATCCTTCTTTATTGTATCAATACAAAGGCATGGAAGAGTAGAGATGATGAAATATAAGGTTCCATGAATTTTCAAAGGAATGGTTGTAAAGTATAAATCAATATTACTGTTTAGGATCGTTTGGTAAAGGAGCAAATAAGAACTTGAATACAATCTTAGTTCATCTACAATGAAATCCATACTACACAAGTTCTCAAGATGCTCATGACAGGTCTTCTTGTAACATAAAGTACTTCATTTGATAGGCAATAAACCACTAAATAATCCATTGAATCGAATGAGGTAATTCAAATGAAAATTCTGTGACATTTGACATAGGCCTAATGACTGACAGGAAGTGGAGAATTAATTTCTACAAGTGAGAAGTGTTTGACAATTTGTACCTTCCAAGTTGTACAGTATTGCAGACTGGATCATAAACCCTTACCTAAGATATATTTATAAGTCAATGCAAAAATATCTTGGAAGGGGATATCTTTAGAAAGTACATGTTTATAAACTCTTATTTCTCTTACATCTAACACAATGATGCCAACTTGTAAAATACTTGCTATGGTAATCTTGTGTACTAATGTTAATATCTATTGTTTCCTAAACCAACATTGTTAGATGATAAAATATTTATGTCCAGATGACATATTTGGTTGATATAAATCTTTAGTTGATTATGAATGAGAGTCCCATTTTGATTGCCTCATAAAGGTTATTACTAAGAGACACATCCATTTTCTTTTTTACTATTTTTCATGTTTTATTTCCCCAATATCGCCTTAGTGAGGTTTTCACTATGGGATATTTATTTTTTCATTTATTTTATTTTATTGTATACAAGGAGAACTGAAAAACTAAATAAAACTTAAATAACAATGTAATGTAAACCTTCCTTCAAGTCCTCTTGCAAGCTTGGATGAGATAGCTAAGTGTGGATTGATCTACATTTATGTTTTTGCTTATCCCTAACACTATTATCCTCACCATTATCGTCTCCCAAATATTAATCATAAATTTTAATATGTTGTATATGTTCTCTCCTTAATACATGAAAAAATATTTCTTAGGTGTTCCAATTCCACTTCTACAGGGGTTGCGATTCTAAACAATAGGGGATTTGGATTCATATGAATAGTCTTGTATTAATATATTTGTACCGCTTGCTTACTAACCATGTTATAGTTTTTATTTTGTGATCATTGTGCTTCGTATATTTGAATGGATTGATGAAATCAATAGCCAATTTTTTTTGGAGGATTCAACAACTATGCCAATCGGGAGGTTGAAGGATGGTGGTAATGTCAACAGATCCATTGGGGTATGCTCAGGGTGTGAAGGAAACTAGATCTAATATGTAATTGAATCAACTAATATCTATTACTTAATTGAATCAATAACAAGGCATCTACATAGGTTTTCACATTCACAGACAACTTTTCAAACTATGTGAGATTTTTAAGCAACCTTAACATATGGTAACAATAACAAACTCTTATTTCTCATTTTTAAAGATGATTGTCAACTATAATGTCACAGTTAATTTGTAATTAGACGACGGGCCTTTAATCTCTTAAAAAATTGTAAATCATTTTTGTTCAATATTTTTTAAATTTTATAATATTTATAAGTGTCTCCATTGGCCAAGAAGCTTAGCCATATTTTAGGTCCATTTGGTAATTGTAGTGCCAACATTACTGGAATGCTATATATTTGAATGAAGAGTTCATGTTAAGTTGATTCAAGCATGGTTACACGTGTGTTGATAAAGGTGATATGGACAAAAAACGACATACAAATTCTGAGCACTTGAGCACCATCATGTTGATGAAGGTGATATGGACTACAAACGACATACAAATTTTGAGCACCTGATCACCACCAATGGCATAATGTTTCCTTGTATATGATCAATAATTATTATTACATGACACACTCTATACGATAAAATAATTAACTAAGAAATTAAGTAATTAATAATATAGTGTGGATAGATCTTTGGTCAAATGGCATCCCCCTGAATCCAATTGGTTCAAGCTGAACTTTGATGGTGCCTCTAAGGGGAACCCTGGAACAGCTGCTGGAGGAGGAGCAATACGGGACCATAAAGGTAATTTGATTGTTGCATATGCTGGAAAAATGGGAATCCAAACCAATCATTTTGCAGAAGCTTTATCTGTTCTCTGGGGTTTGAGAGTTGCTCGGGCCCAAAATATCCAGAACCTCATTGTTGAAGGGGACTCCCTTAATATTATTAATCTGCTTAATCAGTCCTCTTCTCCTAGCTGGAATATCAAAGATTTTATCTCTGAGTCCATAAGCATCAGTCATACCTTCAACAACATCAGAATCATACATACTTACAGGGAAGGTAACAAGCTGGCCGATGCAATGGCCAATTATGGCATTAATATAAATTTCACTATTTGGGATAATGATGGTATCCCTAATCAGCTTCACAACAGCATACATGCGGACCTTCACACGGTAAACAATCTCTAAAGATATGCTTTAATCTTTGGAGGAAATCCATAAATTCTTCCACAGGTGCTGTTTTAGTTTATTTGGCATGGCATATGATATCTACTCCAAATGATGGCAAGATTTTGTTTTAGGAACTTCAAGTGGAGCCGTCTAAATTTAAAAACAGTGCACGCGGGAAGTACAATAGCTTTGTTGATATTCGGTTGCCAAGCTCCGCGAAAACCGAAGATAACTACAAGGTGAAAGCTGACAGGGATAAGGGTTTTCACGCGCGACTTCCACGCAGACTCAGATCGGCAATCAGTACAGCCGTTCGTGGGAGGACCAACGGGCTACAGTTCCCATTTTTATGCGACCCGCAACGGCGAGAAACGAACCACTCTCAACGCCCCAAAGGTATTTTGAAAATTGTTGTAACCAGCACATTCATTGTGAAAATGGGAGGGCCTCCCTGCCAGATTGAGCCGTGTGCAGACCCTGACTGGAAAGATAAACACTGAGCTATAGAACATTCTTAGTATCGGCGGATTCACCAACTTTGTGGGAGAGAGTGCAAGGACATGATCAAAGCATCTCTGTTCACTTTGCCAAGGATTGGAATGAGAGGATGGTCGACTATGGAGGGCAGAAGATTCTTATTAATGACGAACTCATAGCCGAAGCA
Organism: Taxus chinensis; assembly: GCA_019776745.2. Lineage (NCBI taxonomy): Eukaryota > Viridiplantae > Streptophyta > Pinopsida > Cupressales > Taxaceae > Taxus > Taxus chinensis. The sequence continues at coordinate 321,403,231 of CM034157.1, read as the reverse complement.
ACTGGCCTCAGCTTGGAAGGATACCGCTTCTTCAACAAGAGGGTTATCAAAGAGGCTGAAGAGAGAAGATTTGTGGAGGAGGAGGAGAAGCTTATATTCAACACCGCGGGTCTGCTTGTTAATTCAATTCCTTCTCCGTATGATGAAGTCACCCGCATGATGATTCGCTACATATCCTTGGAAGGCAGGTTTGTTACTGTCCCTGCCAAGCACCTTGTCTTTTTGAATCACTTTCGTAGGAGTAGGTTGGTTTGCTTCCCCACTATCTGTTAAACTCTCTTGAGCGCTCCATTTTGGAGTTCCAGAAGCATACCCGGGCGGTTCCCTTCACCAAGGGCTTATTCTGCTTATTCACAAGCACTGCCTTATTAAATTCCCCGGTCTCCCTTCCTCTCCCGGCCTGGCTTTGTTGGGCTCCGTTGCTGCCAGTCCTGTCTCCCCTGCTGTCCCTGCTGCTGCCCCCCGCCTCCGGTGCTGATGCCCCCATGCAGGCTGCTCATGCTTCTCCTTCTTTTCCTCCTGCTGCTGCCCCTGCCACCCACACTGTCTCTACTTCTAAACGTGTCACCAGGGCTTCTAGGAGACTCAACCTTGAGTCTACTGCTGAGGGGGATGAACCTTTGGATGACATTGCTCGTGATCTGCTGAACATTAGTAGTGCCAGTCCCCAGGCGGCACCAACGGATAACCCTTCTAGAAGATTGGAGGCCTTAGAGGCTGAGCTTAAATTGCTGAAGGATGAGGTAAAAAATCTTGCTAAGCAAAAAGGCAAAAAAAGCATTGAGGGAGAAGGGAGCATTGGCAATAGCCAGCTTGATGAAATATACAAAAAACTGACCTCCCTAGACTCCCGCCTTGGGAAAACGAAGACTAGGCATGAGTATAATATTGCAGCATTCAGGGCCATAGAGGAATTCATCGAAGGTCATGCAAGAAGTGTTTCGCATCTCAGCGGTGTCCCGATGACTCTTTGGGGCAATGAGAAAGAGAGCAAAAGAACCAGAGAGGAGCTCGATAAGACGGATGCTGCTCATATGACCACGCTGGGTATGTACCATGCTTGGAAAAAAGTAAAGATGAGTATTGATCAAGCGGCCAAGAAGTAGTCCAGTTTTACTACTGCTTCTTGGCTGTAGGCTTGCTGTTTTGTTGCCGTTGTTTTGCTGTTAAGTCTCGTTTGTGTTGCTGTTTCTAGGCTTCGGTGTTCTTTGCTGTAACTTTTGTGCTTTGATACAGCTTCTCTGCTCCTCTCTCTTATTCAGGCTTTTAGGCCTCCTTTTGTACACAAGGGTATAGTCCCTTTCAAAAAACTATTTACCAATATTAAAAAAAAAAGTGTAGGAACAAGAAATTTTGAAGAGAGATAACAATATATACTAAGTGGTGAATTTCTTGAGATTATTTGCCACCAGTCAGGAGAACTGAAGAGTCCTCTACATCCATGAAACCTCAATTTTTTTTCCCAAGTCATTTGGAGCCCAAACCAATCAAATATCTCCCATTGCTCTAGGTCTAGGGTTTAACTAGGGTTTTAGACCTACATGGCTTGTTATTGAAGAAAAATTCATAAATACTTTAGTGTATAGACGACCACTTTTTATTTTCTTGTTGTTTTTACATCTAAATGTGTTTGTGTTGGTATGCTTCTCGATAAAAACATACAACATAAAGTGTATTCTAATGTCCATAGTAGAAAGCTAACACGTGTGAGGTGAGTAATGAAGAGTTGGACCATCCAAGCTGGATTTTTCTTTAAGGTGAAAAACTTGGTAGAGCCCAAATAATGAGTTTTAGGAATACATATGTTTATCACTTTCTTAGGGTTGAAATTTATACCCAAAGCATTGTAGAAACTTTCTTGAAAAGCTTATCCAACTCTCATGGATTGCCATGCAATCCAAATCTCTACAAACATATTAGGTTTGTGCATCACCCATCCAACTAGCATTTATCTATCCCTATATTTACCCTAATAGGATTTGGTGCATAAGCAACTCAACACCTGAATAAAATCTAAACATAATAGGGAATCCTTGTCCAGACTTGTGCATCATCCCCATCACCCAAATAAATGGTTCCCTATAGTTTACTATGTTACCTACTATAGGAATTTCTCAGATATATAATCATCACTCCCCCTCCTCAAGGAGGATGAAACTTTAGAGTATTCCATACTTCTTGTCAACACATTTTAGACAGGATTTTGACCCATCTTTTTATGAGACACTATTTAACATATTCGAGTACACTCTTGGAGCCCTTCATTTGATAATTTTTTGAGATATATAGAGAGCTTGGTAAATTATGATGGATTACCTAGCTATCTTGATTCAAACATCAACCATTGTATAGTTCGTTCATCATGACTTACCAAGATCTGGACATACCTCATTTCCAACTGAGTTGTTTCTTTCCATGAATATCCTAAATCACTTATTAAACATTCCATAAAACCCTAATCAACCTCAGTCACCAGTGTAATTCTTCCCTAAGTCACCAATTGAACTGGTATGGTGTATCAAGTATTTTTCCCAACATTCTCCCCCTTTCCAACTTCATATAGTTTTGACAACCACCCTAAAAATCTAAATTTAGATGGAGTACCATATCATTTTTCAAGGACTCCCCATATAATAAAGATGTTACTTAATGTCATACTTTTTATAGGTTAATCACCCTCAATGACTCTACCCATTTATATCATTTAGGTAATCTTGACCATAACTCCATCCTTGCAAAAATAGAGTCCTACAATTAGAATCCTTTCTTGTTTCTATCTATGCTTTTATACCAGATGACAGGATGATCTATGAACATCCATAAAATCATGTCCAGATCTATTTTTTTCACATTTTTTGATCTTCTCTATTATAGTCACTGTCGATTATCTACGGTTGTCATCGACCATGTATAGTTTTCTCCTATTTAACTTAATTTATTATTATCAACATTACCATCTCATATTTTATCTATGTTATATCTCTAAATTTTTGATGTTCTTACTTTGTGTGTGTTATCTATTATTCATTTTTAATCAATATCTCGAAGAAAAGTGGGTTCACGTCCTCCCTAGGAAGTTCATCACTTCTCAGAGATTGCCATTGTGAAGAATCCCACCATATAATAAACTAATATTTTTCATTTCTAGTTGTCCTTTGTTTTGCAGGTTATCAAGATCACTATGGAAAGGATTTTCATGCTCATATAGCTCATCTTCATCATCATCAACACATCAGAGGTAGCCTTAAACCCTCCCATATTTTGGAGTTTCTTGTTTTCTTGCATACCATTTAATTAACTTTAAATAAGAGTAGAAAACTCATCAAACATTCAAGACACCCAGTGGGATCTACATATCTTCTATGGTAAGTTTCTTATTTATTTTATTTTTTATTCGATATTATATTTTCCTCTTTCTACTAACCATGCAGGTTGGATTTTTTTGCTTTCCTACTTGGTGGGTTTTATTGCTTGCTCAAAAATGCATGCATTTAATTTGGAAAAAGGTAAAAAGCATTTCTCCAGCTATTCTTCTTTTTATCCTTATTTTCTCCTTTTTGCATCATTCCTCCTTCCTTTGATTGCTTTTTCTCATCGAATATGACATTAGATTTGGATCTAAAAACAAACACAGTTTCATGCTTGCTTGATCACATAGCTTAAGTAGGTGGTAAACATTTTTACATCCACATATCTTTTCACATAAAAGCAAACCACACTCACAATATTTAACATGTAAACATATCCTACCAAGTGGAACTATTGGGATTTCATCACCCAATAAAGAAGATACCACAATGTTCTATCCATGTAACAATTTTTTTAACTATTGGTATATCGGCTAAGCACTTGACACACTTATCATTGTGGTGCATGAAGTGCTGGGGTAAGACCCCTATATCAAGCCATGTACTAGTAGTCATAAAAAATTTATGCCTCACATACCTTCAGGTTATATCATGAACTCCATCCTTAAACTACATGAAACTATATATAAGATGATCCACTTCTTTAGGTTCCTTTTGATCCTCTTTCCCCTTTTCACTTCTATAAATAAACAAGATAAATAAAAATTTGTGTTATTTATTTTATTGTCGCATTAATAATCTACATAGGTTATCTTCCTTGTTTATTTCATGCCCGATGTCACTCATTCCTAAAGCCAAGAGAATGGAACAGTAAACCTCTTCAAACAAGATCCCCATCTCAAACAATCTTTTATAACAAACATCCTCACTTTCCATTGTTTCCTCTACACCTTTGATCATGTCATCTTTGATTTCCCAACCATTATTTTCTATTATTCCTCCTCATGTTCCTCATATGATTCAAAAATCCACTAACATGTTGAAATACCAATCGACCCTTTTTTTCCTCTACTATCACCTCATTTTTCATTATTGTTTCCCTCTAGATGATATGATACACCTCCTTCTTCTAGTTCCTTAGGAGAATTTGGACCTCGCACTATCCCTCATCGGATACTTGTAGTTTCAAGAATCTCCTTGATTCTAATACCATCACTCTCCATGACTACCTAGCATTAAATACATAGATATCCCTATTTATGGACCCCCTCTTCAACAAATTTATGCTTTATCCCCCACATTCTCAATCCACTGAGGTTCTTACTTCCCAACTTGTCCATTTCTTTCCTAGGGCCATGAATGAGTTAATGTTAGCCCAAAATGAACATGTCCCTCATGATTCTTTAATCATAGTTCCCTCAAACCCATCATTCCATAAAATAATGGTCCCTATTCCACCTAATCTACCTCATATTAATACCATCCCTACATCTTCTATCCCGATATTCTTCTATATCTACCATTGTCATTAATACTCCTACCCAAACTTTTCAATCATCAAACCTACTTCCTTCACCACCCAAGAAACATGTTCAAACTTGGTGCCTCTTCTTCACATCTCCATAGTCCATAAATGTTGTTACCTCACAACCGCACCCTTTAGAGTCAAATCAAAATCATCAGCCTCCACTGCGGAGCATCTTTCGACACATATTTCCCAATCAACCTAGCCAAACATCTCAATCACCTGATATACATATCCCAACTCATCCAACATAGACCAATCCAATCCCCACATCACTAGAGAAACCATCAAAATTTTCCAATTATTCCCCACACATCCTACTTCGTAGCCCATCAATCATATAATTTCAATAATGTTACCTCCTTATCAACCACCCCCAAAAACTCCTAACTACACACAACATTATAAATCTTACCCACAGAACCCAATCCATATAATTATTACAATCCATCACCTCATCCTCACACATCCAATGATCCCATGTAAGCCTTGCTTTAGTAGAATGAACAACCTAGAGGCCACTACCTTGGGCCATAAGAGCACATTCACCTATGAGAAAATTTTGAATGAACCATCAACCCATTTGTACCCATCTAACCATATCATCCACATTGGGAGCTTCCTAAATTATCCAAATTCACATATAAGGAAATACCACCAACAACATCTTCATGCCTTTGGGAACTCATGTTATCTCATTTCCCATGATCAGCATCTCAAAATTCACACATTTCCCACATGTTATTGGTTGGACCCCTCTAGACTGGTATAATGGAATTACCTCATACTGCCTATTCTCCTTCACTCAACTTGTGAAAACTTTTCCATGAAAAATTATCCATCAATATATCCGGAAATATGACCATAACAAATCTTTACGGCATAAAACAATTTGATGAGGAATGAGTCACATATTTTTTGACTAGGTTGTGCGACATTATCAATCAACTATCCTTTTTTCTACCCCAATCTGAACTCATTAAGCTATTCTCTAGATCATGAGACAAACATATCTCATCCACCCTCCAAATTCATTCATTTTAAATATTTCAAGGAATATTTTACCATGGCTCTTAAATTAGATCATTAAACAAATGTGCCCTTGAGGAAGGACATGTTATCATCTTCAGTCCAAAAAACCCAAGATTTAATTCACCAAGTCATTCATCACATAATGATAAATAATTAATGAACAAATTCAAACAAATTCCATTATTTTCAAAACATCTTCCACATCCTCACCTCCATGAATATCCTTGGCTAATCACTTGATATACCAAGAGAGCTAGAATCCTTCATCACTCTTCCTCTCCAAACTCATATTTAAGCCTTCACATCCTATCGTATGCTGACATGTGGTGCCTCAATCTAAACCCACACATCATGAACATTATCCATAATATTGTCACAATCATGGCCCATACGCCAACTGAGTTAATTATAAGCTACATTGTATGCATCCCTTCTGTAAACCTAAACCTTGTTAAGGAAGAATTGTAACATATTATTTCTGTAAACTTCATCTGACATATCGATTCATCCTCAATGGGTTTCTAACATTGTACTCATTCAAAATACATACATGAAGCTTCAGTCATCTATGTCTATGAATTGTTGAGACTTGAATCTCTCTTGTCCCAACCCAATGATTTCCCCTTCATGACATCTAATCAACTTGTAAACATAACTATAGGCCACATAAATCTACTCCAGCCACTTATGGATGGGTTTTCTTATCACAATCAAATTCTTATTACATCAAAATACCAACATCCAGACATCCTTAATCACCTCTTGAGTAACCTTCTATTATCATGTCATGCCCTTTGGTATGAAAAACATCGAGGTGCCACATATACCAACATGCCATGACCTATATCTTTCATGATCTCATCCAGAAAACCATGGAGTAATATTTTGATGAGCTCTTGGGTAAATCTAAGTGTCGGCATGACCACCTTAGAGTCCTTGAAATCCTCTTCACATGCCTTATCTAATACTTCCTTTTCCTCAATCCTACCAAGTGTGTCTTTATATTTTGAACTCGAAAACTCATTGTCTTCATCGTTTCGATCAGGGGTATCAAATTTGACCCCACCAATATTAGGGAAATCCTTGAGATGCCTCCTCCTATCAATATAAATCAAATTGATAGTCTCCAAGGCCCACTTTAATTAGTCATCCGCTTCATCAAAAAAATATCTAATCATTGTCAACCATTCCATCATCTCCTCTGAAAAGGAAACCACTTAAAATTGGATGCCAAATTAAAAAATTCCTTTGATGAACTTAAGAATTATCTTATATCATCACCTGTCCTCACGCCTCCACACAAGGATGATCCATTCTATCTTTACATCTCTACCATCAATCATGCTCTGGATGCCATGTTAGCACACTGTGATGAGAAGGGAAGGGAGTAATAAATATATTATATTATCCACACTCTTCATGAATATGAAACCCACTACATCGAAGCCAAAAATATATGTTGCACTCTATACTTTTCCACTTCCAAGATTTGGCATTACCTTCTCAATAATAAGACATACACTGTCACATGATTAAACCCCTTTAAGAACATATATTTTAAACCATATCACAATGATCACATCACTTGATGGCTCATTCTCATGACTAAGTTTTACCACAATTTTATCTCAAAAAAATCAATCAAGGGCCATTTTATCGTTGATCAACTCGTTGAAGCCACCCTCTTCCATCCACCATCTCATCCACATCTAAGCACAAACCTTAAATAATCTAAAAATACGATCCTTCTAAATTTGGTCCACCATTCAAAATTTGAATACATTAATCTACAATCGATCATGAACTCTATCCTCCTTCCAAAGTGGTCACTTATCTTTTCACGGTTGTAATGTTTTTGCAAGTGTCTAATTCATCATCATTCCTCCTTGGAAAAATCTTATCCCTATCACCTACAAACTCAAATTCCAATGTACCAATAACATGGCTGATTATGAAGCCCTTATATTGGGCCTCCAAACTACTATCATGCTAGGAATCCAAATACTTAATATATGTGGTTATTCCTAACTTATTATGAACCAAATCATAGTTATTATATCAATATAACAACGAATTCCTTCAAAAATACAAGGACGTCATCATTTTCTCCTCAAATATTTCAATCAATACACTATATAAATCATTCCTAATTCATCCAATTACTTCATAGACACAATGGAATCCCTTTTGTCACTCGTCCCTTGGAAAATTGAAAATTCTAAAATTTTGGTGCTTATGCATCACATTAATCAGCGATCTCAAATCCCTGATACTTTCCTTGAAGACAATGATTATCCTTTTTTCTTTTGTATACCTAGCTCTTTAACTACCTCACTAAATCTAAAATTCCCTCCGTCCTATCTAATAATTATATGAGTTCATTCATTCAACGTACAAATAATTATACTATCTTTGGTGGAATCCTCTATAAATGTGGGTTTGACAGTATTTTACTTTGATACCTTAAATATTATGAATCTATCTGAACCATTCAATAATTCCATTACAAGATCTGTGATGTGAAATTTAGCATTTTTTCCATCACTAAGCACATTATTCAAATGGGATACTATTTCCACACCCTCAATTAAGAGTATAGTGAATATGTTAAATAGTGTGTCATGTGCTAGCAACATTCCAATCTTATATTTATCTCTAGCTAGGATTTGCAGTCATATCTATATCTTTGTCCTTTTTTACAATGGGCACTGGACTACATTGGCCTCATTAATATGGGTTCTTATCAATGTCATAATTATATCCTCAACACTACCGAATACTTCACTAAGTGTGTGGAATTCATTCAACTCACATCAACCAAATCTAACAAAATCGTCAACCTTTTTATCAGTATATCATTTTTCAATTCAAAATTCTTCACAAAATCATCATGGACAATGGAAATTCCTTCAAAAACAAAGATATTAATAATATTTTCAATATCTTCAATTTCAAGATTAGATTCTCTTCTTCATACTATCCTCAAGATAAAGGACAAGAAGAATCTACTAACAAAACTCTCTGCAACATTCTTTCCAAAAATATTTATAAGGCAAGTGAAGATTGGCATCTTCATATCCCATTTGCTCTTTGGGATTATCAAACTAGAATCCATACCTCTATGGGAACCACCCTTTCTCTCTTTTCTATGGCTTTGAAGTCATCCTTCCTCTTTAAGTTCAAATCTCATCCTTGTGTGTTTCTCTCCATAAACTTCATCTCTGATGAGGAATATCACCAAGAGCATCTAGCACAACTTGAACTATTAGACGAACATCACTTAATCACTCTCCAACATCATCATGCCTATCAATAATGAATCAAACACACCTATAACAAACATCTCAAATAATGTAACTTTAACATTTGTGACCTTATCTTAAAAGAAAATTAGAACATCACTACTCAAGAAAGGATCCAACGTGAAATTTTTCTCCAAACTAGATTGGACCATATATTATCACTCATAATTATGGGTCTGGGGCCTATCATTTAGCTTCCCTTGATGGTAAACTAGGAATGGAACCTCTCAATGCCTTCACTTGCAACCTTTCTATTATTAACACACCTACCAATGTGATTTTAGTCACATTAATGATTCATTTCCATCATTAACCTTTTCATCTTCTCATCATAATGATTTGGAATCATGTGGTCTTTGTCGCTATCATATCTATGACCTTGAATATGGGACCATGGATCTACTCATAGCATATTCCTTATAGACAAATTCCTCCTTCTATGTGGGAAACCCACAATTATTACATCCATCTCCTTCTTATCTACCTACTAGAACCATGAAAGGGTCCACACTTTACACATTACTTTCCCTCCCCAAGTGGTGTAATAGGCTATCCTCAACTCAATCTTAAAAATAAAAAATCATAGATGTTCATATCAAAGTTATATTATCTAAAATACAGACTTCTCCCTCAAAGGACAACTATTCAAATAACACAAATATTATCAAAAATATATACTAATCCCTTGAAGGATAAACTATCATGTATCTTATCCTACCATCTAAAATCAAAATCCAAAATCCAAAACAAAAATCCTTAATTGTAGACCACTCCCTTGAAGGATGGATACTTTCATATATCATGGCAGTAAAGGCTTCCCGCATTGATTAGCCTTTTAAAATATCGAAAGAAAAATGAATCCATCCAAAAGCAAGCATCCTAAGAAATTTTCCCGCATCAATCATCTTTCCTATTAAAAGAAAACTTAACATATTGATCAGTTTGCGCTAATATTTCTTAGAGTTATGGCATAGACCTAGACAACCACCTAAGGAGAAACTATTCCCCCATACAAGCTACATCTTAACCCCTTTTCGTGTCTAAAGTAGGTGTATAATAACACCTTCCATATTCCCCTCACGATATTATATGTGACTAACTATCATTGGTTATATGTTAACACCTTACCATATGGCTGCAAGTGCATTGTTTTGTTTGTGTTCCTCTTTATCACGTTTTACCTCCAATCTAGTCCCAAATCATCTCTCCTACGTGCACTCCTTACTATGATGTAAAGTTTAATTCTTATATTTAGGTCACCCTAACAAGGTTGCATTCTATTTCTATCACATTTTCATTATCCAATCCACATTCATTCACATTAACATGGGTTTCCATTTTGATCTATATTCAATATATCACATCTAATCTAATCCAATACATCATCTTATCTTAATTCAATCCAATTAACATCTACATCTAATCTAAAATCCATCACATCATATCTATATAATTACATTATAGCATTTCTAATCTAATCTACATCCATATCATATCTATCACATAATCTAATCTAAATCCATATCATTTCTATATCTAATCCTAATCAATCACATCGGTACAATTTCTAATCCAATCAATACGTCACATCATATAAATTAATCACTCTATTACCTAGAAAAGGAGCCATCATGTCCTCCTCCCGGCCCGCCATCTGAACCATAACATTGTGCCTAGACTGTGTCTACTCTACGTCGTGCTCCTTGAATCCAACACATGCCACGTCGATATCCTCTCCCCATCTTATTTTTCATCCTTCATCTCAAATTTTGTATACATTTAGTAATAGGCCTCAATTATGTTTTCATCAACTTCGGACTTATAGTGTGTCACCCATAACACACCATTCCTTTCCCTACTTGAGCATATCTCCTGTTATCCACCATGGACCAAAAGTTATCTTGCATATCCTTTGATCTTATCCCTATAGCCCACTCGGTGGCCATATTTTTGTTCACTTACACTGCATTGGAGCACTATATCTCATCCTAATCACTATGCACTTATAATATGAGATCATTTTTTTCTTTCCATCCCACGAGGACACGTATTGGCTCATTTCCTCATATTTGAAGGACAACACATCCACTCTCTTGAACCCACTTTGTTGTCTGGCATTTTTTCAAACACATTTCCTTGACCATACTCACATTATTTCACATAGTTTTGACGTATGTCATTTGACCCATTGGGCCCACGGCTTGAAAATCCATCTAAGAGGATTCCCATTGGATTCCCTCAATATTGCAATGATATTTTCCTACTTTTTTGTCACGGATCCGTAGGACATTAATGTCACCTCCGTTGAAGGCCATGTTATTTGTTCCCTACCAATGTGTTTCTAGGGTTGTGCCATATTTTTCACATTTTTAATTTTAATTTTTAGCTTTGAGGCTATTTCTTACAACTTCATAAATACTGAGCTTATTTGTAATACTTGGATTTTTGACTCACGGGTCAAAAGAGATTAACGTCACCTCCGTTGAGGTTGTATGATGCCTACTTATGTGATTCCAACTCCACTATATATTTTTTATTTCTTCTTCTTGAAATGGTCATTCTTTGGGGCATCTTTTCTCTTCTTTTCTTTTTCCTCCCTTCCTCCATGTATCTTTGTCAACCTAGTAATTGATTATTTTCATGTCATTGATCCCTAGTTTGAGGGGGAGCACCTCAACCATCATCATCTTTCATCACCATCTATGGTTTTTGTCTTACGGTTTGCTTAACACAAACCACTTGACAAAAAGGGGAAATGTAGACACCAATTTTTGGTACATTTTTCCCTCATCCCACATTCACTCACCTCTTCATCATCATCATGCACATTCGTACCCATATCCTATTCAAAATCCCTTTCCCCTCCTAAATCAATTTATTTCCTCTAATTTCCTATTTTCCTATCTTAATCCTATCCCATCCCATCATTATTTTATCCCTCATTATTCACCCCTAATCACATTTAATTATCCCTAAACATGTTTATCATCTTAATCACATCCCTAAACACCCCATTTATCATTTCTAGAACCATCATCTACCCTCATTTAATGTTTTAAACCATCCAACCACTTTTATCATCCCTATGCAACCCTAACCCACTAAATTAACTCAAAACTGTAATTTAACCCTAATGAGGCCTCTTGTCTCGAGTTATGCATCATCCCCATCAGCAAAATCAATAGTCCTCCGCAGTCGATGGCAACCCTAGTAGGTCATTGGCAACCTATAAATATGTCATCATCTCCCCTCCTCAAAGAGGATAAAACTTTGGGTATTCTGACTTCTTACGAGCTTTTCCTTCATTTTATTCTCTTCTTGTGAGTTGTTATCAACATCTTAGAGTCATCTTGGAGCCCTTGCTTATCATTTTTGGATATCTAAAGCTTGGAGTTTTCTTGGAGCCCTATCTTGTTTCATCATCTTTTCATTAGCTTTATAGACTCGTTCATCATCTTGGAGATCTAGCCATCATCAGCCACTCTTTTTTCTTTCTCATAGTTTTTTTTTTCCATCCATCACCCTTCATTAAACCCTAATTCAGCCTCAATCACTATCAATTCTTCCCTGGTCATTGTCGACCCAATTTACATCAGTTATATTTTCTGCATTATGTCCCCTCTTCCATTTTCCCATTCCCATATTTTACATCATCTAGATCTTTTTGTTTTATCCACCTATCTGACACCCAGGATCTCAACTTTCTTTTTCCCAGTCATTGTCGACTGTCCCATATCTTCCCCTTGTCATCATTGACCCGAATGCATCTCTTACATCCTTATCTATCTACCAACAATTTACATCCTTTCTATTTCCAGTGCCTCTATACATCAAATCCAGGACATCTTCAGCATCCAAAAATTAGTTCCAGATCCACTTTCTTCACATATTTTGATCTTTTCTACTACAGTCGCCATCGACTCATGTGTCTGTCTTGGGTCACCTTCGACCCTTTCTAGTTTGCATCTTTTATCTCAATTTATCATTATCAGATCAAATCTTTATCTTAGCATATCTTTTCATTTTTCTCTATTTTAATTATTCTGCATGTTATCTATCCATTATTTTCAATCAATATTTCTAACCAAATGGGTTGACATCCTCCCTAGGAAATTTCATCACTTCTTAGGACTGACTTTGTCAGGCAGACCACTATATAATCTACTAATATTTTTCTTGTCTAGTTTTCCTTTGTGTTGTGCAGGTCCTAAAGCTCATCGTGGAAAGGATTTGTGCACGCATATCTCATCCTCATCATTATCACACATTGGAGGTAGTCTTAAACCCTCCCATATTTTGGAGTTTCTTGTTTTCTTGCATACCATTTCAATTTAAAAAGTTATTTTCGAAATCTATTATATGGTTAAGTATGACAATATCATACGTTAATTATCATTGTAAATATCAAACAAAAACCAAATTTAAATGTATAACTTCCAAATTTAATGATGTAAATTTACTGGACATATTTTTACTCTTGAAATATTTACATAAAAAATTGTTGAATGCCAAAATGTTATGTATTAAACCAATTACATATACTACATTATTCATAAAAATAAAAATGATGATAATTATAAATTTAAAAATGCTTTATTACTAATAAATCTAAAATTACTAATTCCTTAATAAATTAGAATTGAAAACCATGTATGTATACACATGATTCTACTATCCATCTAAATTACAAATTTGAAAATATGATTTACATAGATTAGTATGCAAAGACATTTAAATAATGTGTGTATAAATTAAAAAGAATCCATAAATGGTATTCAATAAAAATGAAATGGATTACAATTTTTTTTTGGGTTGAAGATATGATATTCTCATGTATTATAAATCAAGCACTCGTAAAACTTAACATATTGGTGAAGAAAGAAAATATGAATCATAATAAACATGAAATACACTCTTGGAATATTTGTTTTGTTTTGTTTTTTAGTATAGATTATTTATAAAAGCACGTTCAAAGTTTCATTGTGATAATAGAAATTGTATGTCAATTAATTGGTAAAAGTGATACAATTTATTCATGTTCATCATCATCAACTATGTGTTAATTGACATGTCTACATTATTTTGCACCAATAAACACGTGCATATTGACCTTTCACAAGCACATGACACATGTTTATTGCTAGCATATAGAGATTCATCATTTTTTTTTTGAAGAAGCTAAAAGAGGGCATGCTTTCCCAAGTGATTTTCTGCTCCATACCTAGTGAATGTTGCCAAATTTTAGTAGTAAAATTTTAATCTTGCATTGGCACAAAAGCATAAAGGATGAATTTATGTATGTTTATTTCCAAAACAGGGATTCAATTTATGTAGGCATGATGAGTATGCTGGTGACTGAAATTTCCAATTTTGGAGGGGAAACCAAATCTATACAACGATAAATAGATTTTGGAGCCCCTGCGAAGCACTTCCAATAAAATAAATATATTACCTACTCGTGAGGAAAGTGATGGGCATGTTTTCTGAAAGGGATGGAGTTAAAGATCTGGTGAATAGGCAGCGAATGATTAAATTACAAAGTCTTTGAAAGGCCGAAAGAGGGCGTCGAAATCTGAAGCCATGCACATCCAACGTGGACGCAAACGGCCGTCGCCGTGTTCGACGCAGACGACGGGGGGGCAACAGTACAAGCTCTGCGGCTTCCTGCATGCAGCTCTTGCCGTCAACCATCCTTCCCCCGAATTGACGCCTTCTTTGACGGGGTGCGAATGTTTCTTTGACGGGGAGGCCCCTGTTCTCCGCCTCGGCTCAGACGCCGGGGCGACGCTTCTTCCCATTCATTCTTCTGACGACGTTATCTGTCAAGAAAACGAAAGCCCTAACCCTAACAATAACAGTAACAGTAACTACACTGGCGGGGACAATGGCTGTAAATCCTCCTCCGGGAAGAAGAGGAGGAGATTAGGGCTTGTGAAGGGGAGCATGAGTATAGTGCATCAGCTACAGGCGTTGGTGACAAACAGGCGCATGCAGGTCAAGGGTCTGGTTGTCGGGATTTCGAGGCCTAGGCGAGGGGAGTTGAGGGCAGTCGTGCTTTTTGATGTTTATTTGCCGCTGGCATTGTGGGCTGATCCGCAGGTCTGGAAGCCTGGCTTCACGCCTGCTGCTGTTCTCAGTCATTTGAGGTATTATGCTTCTTTTTATGAATTGTTTCTACCACTCTAAATGCCACGCCTTTACAAAATTGCACATTTTTCTAGCTGTATATAATCTGTTGAAGGTATCAAATAGGGGACTCCCTTGTTTAACACGAGTGTATTTCCTTTGACCAACTTTGTCCACCGCAAAACGTTAACCAGTCATGGTATTAACGATCAAATTTTAAGGGCTTCCCATATTTTAATTTGAAGGGCTAGGTTAAGCTTGAGCCTTCGGAAGTCATAGAGTAAACAATACATTACCTTTCAATTGAAAAAAGAAAATCTTAATTACCTTTTAATATATATTTGATTATTTTATATAAAATAAAAATGAAAAAGTCAAAAATTACTAAATATTTAATATTCAACCAAAAAACATGAATGATACTTAAATTCGAAAAAGTAATTACATGTTCAGCTTGCTTCACTCAAAGGAAGGGGTTTGTGGGATCTCATTTTTTTCTATTCTTCATATACCCCATTCCAGTCTGCTATATCCAACTTTTGAGGTGGAGAAAGAGATAAAAACATGAGCATATCTAATGTATTGAAACAAAGTCTAGACCTTTCAATAGTTTTTATACAATTTGACTTAGAAAATCCTCGTTCACATGTCAATGTACTTGCTGGAAGTGTGAGAACTATTTTCCATAATTGCATTAAAATAGGAAATGAATCTTTCCACATTTCATCTTCTGCACAGTACTTCCATGTCTTAAACATAGTCTTCTTCAGATTTGTTTTATGTAGATTCACAACAAAATTGTCCAATCGACCTAACATTTGTTCTGTATGAATTATCAAAGCATCTCCAACATCAAATTTTTTACACAACTTTTCTAAACACCTTTGTATTTCTATGTCTTGCCCATTCCCTTCATCAAAGTAACAACAAGGACTAAAAATCTTTGTAGCATTAAAGATTTGCATGTCGACAAACCTAATACTAAGGCAATCGATTATCTTTTGAAGAAGTGCATGACCCAAATGAATGCAGTCCTCCAAAGTGCCACATCCAAGTGTTTATGGAATAGATTCAAACATTAAGTTATGTACATGTGAAATACGTATGCAATTAACAAACTCCAAACATCCATTTTGAGCCTTTTGTAAATATTTAAAAACATATCGAGAACCTGTTCCAAAGGTGTACTTTAAAAATCTTTATTTAGAAAATAAGTACATCTAATTGAGTGCTAATGATAACTTGATATCAATATTCTCTTCTTGAAGTCGTTTACTTAGCTTATTTAATTCACTGAAAACATCTGCAAGCAAATGCATACAAAATTGAACTTGGAATATTGATACCATTCATACAATTTTGTGTCAACATGTTTGAATTCTTGTAGTAATATTGGCATCATCTTAACAAGTCGATCATAACTTGCCCTCTAGATAACCATCGAACTTGATGGATTTGAAGAACTTGCAACTTATCACTTTGAAATGATTCCATTAACGCTTTGAGTTCACCATGTCTTTTTGCTAACTTTCCCAACCATGAATATATTTGATTAGCAAATTTATCAATGTATTGAATTCAGGGAAAGCATGTGAAGCATCTACTTCATCCAAATCTTCACGACGTGCCACACAATGAATGGACACCAAGTGGTATATTTCATGATTTGACTCAATAGCTAAACCTCCATGCAAACCTCTCATAGAGATTGCTCCATTTGATGCAAATTTATCCTACCATCCTATGTTTCAGCAGCTCTATTTCAAAAAACAAATTTGTCAAAGAATGTAATGTCCCCCTTTTCTTCATTTTAATCCATTTAGAAGACTTCTAGCTCATTCCACTTCCTAGGGGCCGGAAGAAGGCGAACAAGGGAAGTATTTGTTTATATTGTAGTATTTTTTTCGTGAGCATTTACATTTTCTTTTAGTGTTTTTCTTAATGAGGTAGGTTGGCTAGGTTGGAGGAATTAAAAAACAAATTAAAAGATAAAGCAAGCTTCTTTATGAGGTCGGTCATGGGCAAAACTCCCTCATGGGGTTTGGCACCACCTAAAGGTTATAAAAGGGGGTCGTTTAGGCTCATTTTGGGCTGTGCATCTTTATTATAATTTTATTCTACTTGGTTTTGGGGCTGATTGCTCTATTCCATTCCACTAGATGGCGGAAATCCTTTGGGTGTGGCACACAAGGAAGACGAAACTTTCCTTGTTTAAGGTTGAGAGAACGAAAAATCTCCAATTGGTGGTTCCCAAGGGCTTCAAAGAAGGTGGATCTTGCTAGTTTGACAGCTAGGGGCTTGAAGGAAGGAAGAGATATCTAAGAAGGCTTCTACATTCAATTGGCACCCTCTCCTAGGGTGGCGACTTGGGTGGAGAGAAGCGTTTTGAGTGTTTTCTAGGGCACATCGCTTCAGTATTTTTGTGTTGATATTGCTAGATTCCTCCCTATTTTATAAGTCTGAAATCTACACTTTTGGTATTTTTGGGGGGTATGGAATCATCATTTCCAACCATTTTTGTGAGTTGTATTTTCTGCTGGTCATTTATTTAATTACCAGCTATATGTTTAGCACCTGTTTCTCCTAATTTAGTTGATAGTTTTGGAATGTGATTGGCTGAAATATGTGGAATCATTCTATATCATCCATTAGCTTGATATTGCATGAATTGGTGCCTCTAGGAGTGATTTATAGATGCTGCCCTATTTGTTTAGCTTTTCTAGCCAGTGTGTGATGCCCTAAAGGTGTAGAATTCCAGTTCGGCTGCTAGGGTTTCATGATCATTTCCAGTTAGGACTGTTATAAAAATCAAAAATATCTTTCAGTTTGGTGTTTGTGTTATTCCAATTGCTTTTCATAGTTCAGTCCTAGAAAGGGACATTACAGTGGTATCAGAGCATAGATCCTCCCTGCCTAGAAGGTTTCATTCGGAGCATATAAATGAAAAACATACATTTTGATAATGTTAGGGTTGAGATGCTTGCCCTAGGGCAAGAAAGATTGGCCAATAAAATGACTCAGCTGATCCATACCATTCAAGATCCGAATGGTGGAAGGAGCTCTTCAAAGGAAGTCAATAATACTCAGCCATTCAAAGTGGACAACATTGCTACATGGTATGAAGAGTATAGGGCTCTTCTGGAGAAGATTCGTGATGCCATGTCATTTGTTGAGTTCATGGGAGTAAGCAAGGGAAGATCAAAGCCCAAGCCTAGGTCACAAGCTACACAAGAAGAAAAATTAGGGCTGCAAGTAATGGAGAAGAAACAACCCATAGAGGAATCCACCGTGTAAGTTGAAGAGGGAGAAATCATGGAGCTTGAGCAAAAGAAGGAAGAAAAATCAGATCTGCAAGTTGGTAAAGGGAAATTGGAGGTTGAAGCTCAATTGCCAAATGTGAATGTTAAAGTACAACTTGCTGGAAATTTCAGAACAACCATCTACATGAAGCAAGTAGATGATGTTTATGGCCTTGGAGAGAACCATGAAAAGGTTCTGTGCATGCATCAACAAAATGTGGATGAAGTTGAAGCAAAAGGGACATCACTTCACTTGTATATGAAGGGTTCAAGTTAGAGGAACTTGCACCATCCTTCAAGCTTCCATTGACTGATTTTCAGAACAGCACTATGAAGAGTCGTGGGATCGAAGAAAATATTGGAAATCACAAGGATAGAAGGGTTGGAGGTATCTCCACAAACCCCACTTCATCAAAGGAGGACAAGTTTTTCATGGGCAGCCAAAGGTATGATAATAATAATCACATTTCAGATTTGTTGATCCTTCCTATGTTGCTGCCATACTTGTGTCATCATGGGCAGCTTGTTGAAAAGAATGAGCCTATGTCAAGTTTGATGCTTCATAGTAGCAATTGGTGGTTGTCATGGACAACATAGTGGAAATGGTGATAAAGTGAAGAACACTCTAAGTGGCAAAGGGTACATAGATCCTTTGAGTTACAACAAAGGTGAATTCCTCAATGGATTCCATGATACTATGGCTAGTGAGTGCTTCATTTCGTGCATATGGTTAGAAAGAAATTTTATGAGAAATCATATGGAGTTTGTTGTACATTTGAACTCCCTTGTGAAGGATGAGATACTACAAGATGGCCTCATCATCCCTTGTACCAAACGGTTCCAACAACTCAAGCTCACCTTGGGAAAGCACATGGTAAGTGGTGATTTCTATGTGAAGTGTAATGAAGATACAGATTTGGTACTTGGAGTGCCATGGCTACACTCTTTGGGTAAATTTATCCAAGACTACCAAACCGTGGAATTGAGGTTCAAGCTTGATGACCAAGAGGTTGTGCTTCCAAGCATGACAAATGGGATTCCTCAAGTTGCTACAGCCAAGAAGAGTGGAGGAACTTCCGGAAGAAGACAAGACATATGGGCAACACATAATGAGGTAAAACCTACAATCTTATTTTCAAAACAGCAGTCATATGATAAGGATTATGAATTCCTAATTGATAAGTGCTCTTAAAGGGAGTGCTCCAATAGAAGTAAAAGGTTGAGTTCATGAATTTTGTGTTTGAAATCAAGTGGGATGATTGTTATCTTGTTGTTCCAAGCATTGTAACTCAGCTGAGATTTGGAGGTATGATTGGAAGTAGGAGTCTTGATTTGTAGGACTTCAAGCATGTTTTCATGTGTTTTTATACTGCTGTTATAAACATTCCCAGCTTGCCCAAAATTTTGTTTGGTGCCATACAAAAGAGGACAGTCATGAGAAGGGACAGTTTCCAATCTTTCACAGCATTTTCAGTCAATAATGACTTATTCCCAGGCCCCACTACATTCTTTTTTAGGAGATTCATGAAGGGCTCATGCTTTCAGTTTGACAGGATGTGTACTTATTTTTCATTCGCTGTCCACAACAAGTTTAGCTCCCTATCCATTTTTGTTGACAGCCGGAGATAAGTATCCAACCATGAGGATGAACGGTTTCCAATCTACTATCATCATTGATGTGTTTTCATCTTTCATAAGAAGGATCTCAGCCACTATCCTTCTGATTTTAGGGGACAAAACACATGGTTATAGCTGTGTTTCAGACAGTCTGGGTGAACTTTTAAATATCCATCACTTGAGTGGAGAAAATGAGATGATTACAAGCCATGAAAGGCAGCTAACTTCGATACCTAAGGGACATGAAGAAATGATATTGAGAGCTCTTGTTTCTTTTAATGTGCTTGTTCTTTGTGTAGGCAAAGGAATAAAAAAGAAAGAGAAGCTGAATTTGTTATCTATTTGAGCATGTGATGAAGAATGTGGGACTGCAGCTGAAGATGAAGATGCCATAATGGAAGATGGCAAGTTTGTGAGAGCAAAAGGTCTCATCCTCCCTACAATTTGGATAGGAAACAAATGAATGATTGCAGCTGTGTTTGAGTGGCACCATAAAGGCTTTGAGGAAAGGTACAGCCCAACCTAGGACAAGTTTGGGAAGAGGGCAGCCTAGACCATCTTTTGGGCAGCCACGGAGGCCACTACAACAAGGTAACTCTAGGTGTTTGGATCAGTTTTGCAAGATGCTCAACCTTGCCTTTCCAATCAGTTTGTTGTTGAGTGAAGAATGTAATCAAGAGTTGAGGAATGAGGTGTTGTCTACCCCAAGTTATTTCTATGGCAGCCATGAGCCAAATGAACCATCAAATGAGATTGCAGTCATCATTTATAGCAGCCCTGACATAATTTCAAGCATTCAAATTTATGATCAGAGGGTGTTCTTCCATCATAGTTGACAAGGGTGAGATAGAAGGTAAAGATGCCCATTGGTAAATGCTTTTGTTGGTCAAGTTGCTGAGCATTTTTTAGTTTTTTGCCTTTGTGACCTGAGCTTGCAATTGTTTGGAAGTGCTTTTGTACAGCTGAGTATGCAAAGGAAGAAATTGCTACTGTTAATTTTTAGGAGTTAAGAATTGGGATGACTGTTTTTTTTTCAAGGCGGCCAAGGGCTTTCAAGACTTCAATGAAGATAGGGGCAGCCATTCATAAGTTTGTTCTGCAAAATTTCTCTCACTTGACAGACACGGGAGCTAGATTATGGGGGTACTACATCATGTTCTTTCACCTTTATGGCACTTGGCATGAGAGTTGCAATTGTTGAGGGGCAAAGCAATTTGGGAAGGGAGGACTGTAATGTCTCCTTTTTCGAACTAATTCATTTCGAAGACTTCTATGCCCATTCCACTTCCTCGTGGGTTAGAATAAGGTGAACAAGGGAAGTATGGTTGTTGATGTTTATAGTCCTTTTCCGTGAGCATTTACATTTTCTTTTAGTGTTTTCCTCTATGAGGTAGGTGGGTTGGGTAGGTGGAGGAATTAAAAGACAAAAAAATATAAAGCAAGCTTCTTTATGAGGTCGGTTATGGGGGAAACTCCCTCATGGGATTTGGCGCCACCTAAAGGCCTATAAAAAGGGTCACTTAGACTCATTTTGGGCATGCATCTTTATTATAATTTTACATTACTTAGTTTTGGGGCTAACTGCTCTATTCCCATTCCACTAGAGGGCAGAAATCCTTTGGTGTGGCTTCACAAGGAAAACAAAACCCTTCCTTGGTAATAAGAAAACAAAAACTCTTTAATTAATTGTTTCAAGTGCTTCAAAGAGGTGTATAAGGCCTATTTTCAGCGAAGGTTTGGTTCTAAGGTGAAATTCAGCCCCTCTCCTAGGGCAACGACCCACCTTGGGAAGAGATCGGTGGTTTCTAGGGCACGACATGGCTCAACTCAACCATCATTGCATTCTCCATACTTTTGGCAGTCGGAATCTACTTTGTACTTTATTTTTAGGGCTTGGAATCATTCATTTCCAGCCATTTCATAAAGGCATACTCTATTATTTATTTAATTTCCAATTGTGTTTAAAGACTGATTTTTTGGTTGATAATTTTCTAAAATATTCCTAAAGTGCCTCATATACTTCAAATATAGTGAAAGGTGATATTTTGATGAATTATTGTTTTTCCTTGCCGGCTGCTCTAAAAATCAGATTGTTGTTCATTGTTGTTCTATTTTTTAGTTGGCTAATATAAAAATCAAAATATGTTTCAATTTGGATTTGTGTTATTTTGTTGCTTTTTTCCGATTTCAGCCCTAGAAAGGGACATTACAAAGATTCATACATATATTGTTCAGTTCTATCTTTTATTTTGAGGAGATAGATAAATCTAGTCACACATGATCCATTCTCTCCATTATTCAAATAATTAACATATATAATGAGGTGTTTTTCGATTGTCCTGTTTGTACTTTCACCAACCTAAATAACATAAAAGGGACAAGAAAATATTTCCGTCTTAAACATTTCCCAATAAAGTTTTTTTGTGGTAGATAAAAACTCTTTATTAGAAGCAACATTTGTATAGGTTGAATATTCATCAGATAATGGCATGTTAGGAGTTCCTTTGTATCTAGGTAAATCACACATGTCTTAATAAGCTTCAAAAGGTAAATCCTTGGTTGGATATTTTGTCAGGCCAAAATATGAGGTTCAACCACAGTACACGGGATTAAATCCCTCCTCAAAGACAGGTGAGGCAGCCTATTTATTACTGATCTAAAACACAACAGAAATAATATGTACAATATTCACACTATTCTAACCATTGGGGTTGGGATACAATCCCAAAATCCATATCAACATGAGATGGAGATGTTACAGCTTTAGAAATAGAATGGATTAGAAAGGAAACTATTATAGATGAAACAGAGTGGAAAGGGAATGAGAGGAACATATTTTCTTTCAAGAAAACACAGATCAAGAAATACTTATACGAGTTTTAGATAATGAGTGTAATATTTGAAACAATTAAAATAATCAAGAACACTAAACAAAGAATAGCTTAAGATCTTGGACGTAAGAACAATCTCTCAAGATAGATGAATCCCACAACACAAAGTTTGCAAAATAACACCTGTTTCTATTCCTCAATGATTAAAAAGAAAATACAAAGTTTTTCTTCTTCTTCACAATAGCTCTTAATATTCTAAAAATCATCTCCCTTTTGGAATGCACAAGCATCCCTTATTTATAATAGAAAGAGCAGAGAGAAAATAGGATAAATCCTAGAAAATAGTCATTTAACAAGAATCCTATTTTTCTTGACTCTCACGCAGGAGAACAAGTCAAAATTTGCTTCCTATGTGATGAAACAAAAATGAAAAAGACATGTCAATATCTGGATGGAAATGACATGAAACATTATGCTTATTCTGTTTCATCATCCTTGTCTTCCTCCAGCGAAGCCTGCTTGTCTCGAAATTCTTGGAATTTCTGGATTATGCCCTGCATCTCAGCTTCATCTGGCACACTAGAATAATCACTTAGAACCTCGCAAGTTTCCTGAGTGTCACTTGCATTTCCAGGAAGTTTCTTCAATCTCTTATTGAGTTTCCTTAGTGATTCCAAAACATTCTCAATCCTTATGAACTTATCAATGGTTGTCAGATCGAAGATGGAAGTTGGTTCATGCTGAATTGATTCTTGAGATTTGTTTATAGAAATCATCAGCAGGTAGGTAGAATATTCGAGCTTTCATCCAACACCTTGGTGAAGATCCTGGACAACTCCTCTTCTATGTCATTGGTGGCATCAACCAACTGATCTCTAGATTCCCTCAACTTGCTGCAAGCTTCACTGAGAATATTTATCCTGAATCTGATGGCTTTGGTTAGCTGGAAATGCTTATCCCCATGTGGAATGATTCCTTCTTCCATCAAGATACGGGATGGAACTTGTTTCAGCACATTGAGAGCCTCAAAAGTTAACTTAAGGTTCCCAACTTCCTGTGAAAATTCATCATCCATTTTATCACCATCTTTCTTTATTTCCTCCAAGGATTTATAAACCTCCACTGTGTCATCAATGACCTCTCTTCCTTGTAGGAGTAGCCTCTGAATCCATTCATCAACCGTTCTCCCCTTCTCGTTGATCTTTTCAATCATAGGTACCGATGAGAAATCAAACCTGATAGGAGTAGGGGTAGAAGATGATGGTGTTGACTGAGAAGGCTTTGAGAGCTTGAGAAATACCTCTGTCAACTGTTCAACTTTCTCCTTTAGCTCATCTCTTCTCACCTTCGTTTCCTTCAGCTTCTGGCACAACACATTCATGGCATCCTGGGCATCCTGTTGTGCTCCTTCTGTTGTTACCTTTCCCAGATCAACCCTTGTAATCTGATAATCAGTAACCGCTATATCCTCCTTAGTTTTGTTGGCCATGGGAGTGGAAATCTCTGTAAACTTATGCCCTGAGGCATCCACTGAAACCCTTGAAACCATTTTGGGTTTCTTGGAAGATTTGGCAGGAGAGGCCTTGAGGGAACTGAAGTCAAAGGCTGGTAGAGGAACTACCACCTTCCTCTTCCTTGGGGTCTGATCAATTAACCATTGAGGTACAGTGGAAGAAGTTTCCCCTATCGGAGGTGTTATGGTTACATCTGTAGGTGGAGGAAGGTTTACTTGTGGAGTAGTGATGACTGCAAGTGTGGTGACTGTGGGGATAGACTCAGTGAATGAAGGTGTAGAAGGAGGAGGCATATCTATGGCCATCTTAGGTCCAGTAGAGAGAGGTGAGAGGTCAGAGAAGATGCTGGCCATGGCTGATGAAAGTGGCATAGAAATATGAGGTGAGGAAGATTGGGAGAGAGGAGGTAAAGATTCTAAAGTCAAAGCTTGAGAAGCAAGAGAGAGACTTACCTCTGATGAGAAATCAACAAAAGGAGAAACAAGAGGTTGACCAACCTCATCTTCTGAAGGAATTTTTCCTTGTTCTAGTGGAGGAGGTGAATCTAGTACCTCAACTATTTGTGAAGGAGTGGCAGATGATGTGGCTCCTTGCTTTTCTCCCCTTCTGACAAACTTAAATTTTATCTGCCTCTTGGTAGGGATTTTATCCTCTTCCCTCTCTCCCTTGGAGGGTCCCACTTCTAAAGTAGCTATTTTTGAAAATATCTTTTCCTTATAACTCATTCCCCAAGAAATGAGCCATGCCTTGGTATGGACAAGAGTCTGAGTAGCTCTTTCAGCGATAGAAGCTTTTTCAGCAACAAACCAATCAATGGCTGGGAATCCATGTTGGTCTCCATCCGACTGTTCGTACCTAGTGTCCAGGACACTTTCATTGTCCATGGTGCCTTCGGGGATATCAGCTAGATCTAACATCTGAATTTCTTCAAGTGTCAGTCTGTTGTTGTCTTTTCTTCAGATGGAAACTTCATCCCGAAGATCAACCCAGATGTCTTCCACATTGGGCACATGCAGATACAAGGTTCCATATGACTTGAGGACTCCTCGGATGTCGAATCCCTCCCTGAGCTTCATATGTTTCTTCAATTTTTCCTGAAGCTCATGCACCATGTTCTTGGCCTTAACCACTATAGAGCATGTATACCTTCCAATGGAAATAGGGAAGGAGATGACGGCTTTGTGCCTGCTTTGTTGGAATTTGTGAAAATCCAACAATTGTCTGACTAACTCCATAAGGATCAGTTTGTCACCTAGGAACCTAGGAAAATGGAAAGGGTTACCATGGAACCTTACCACCCGAAGATAAGTAAACTTCTTGAATTGCAAGAAGATGCAACCCCATTTTGACACTTCAGCCCATGCTTCATCAGAAACCCTTCTTTTCCTCAGATCAGGATCCAACCTGTAAATGTTTTCATAGAAGAAGGCATCATTCACTCTTCTATATTGGTCTTCAGACCCTTTTATTGTCAGCTGAGGGAAGTACCGATATATGTGTTTCGTTGCCCGGTTTCCCTTTGCATCTAGCCCTGGGTAATTTCTCATGCCTGCTGCTGCATAGGTGACATATGACATCATATAGAACTTGTCGGTAGACAAGATTGTTTTCATTTGGGAATCTATCTCGTCACTTATTAGGCTACCCCAATCAATCCCTTGGTCATTCTTCTTTATGATGACCATGGAATGGTACATCCACCCTTGGAATTATTTTGACTCTGGGAGTCCAAATAACTGACTCAGCAGGGTGATGATATCACTGATTTTGAGAATAAAATCACTTCTAGGGACCGACTTGGGAAACCTAGAAATGGCTGGCTTAGCCTTGATCAAGAACTTCTTGTTTACATGCTTGATGCAGTCTTCCTGATCTTTGTCCCAGGCCTTTTGTGCTGATTTAAGGTCTAAATCAACATACTCCACAAAGTCAGGAAACCTTAGGAGTTGATCAAAGTAACCTCCATCCAATTTCACTATAGACTCTCCTGCTTGATTTCTTACTGAGCGGGAGGCTGAGTCATAGTTGGAAGCACAAGCCAGGATGAATTCAGGGCATTGAGCTGATATTGGAAATCCTGCTGCAAGAGGGAGACCGCTACCTGCTATCGACTTCATCCAGGAGTTCTGAGAAGAATCCTCAATTCTCTTCCAGAAGTCCTCCATATCTATATTGCCAAGCTCTGTGTCCCAAATGTCATAATTGCAGCTTATGTAAGAAGAAGACTCCATCTTCTGATACTTATACTTCATCTTTCCTGACTTATCCTTAGATTGGCTGGGGTCTGACATGAGGAGTCTCGAAGAAGAAATGCCTTGATGATTTCTGGAAGAGAAATCAGGCTTGAAAGTTTGTTGGACAAGTGCACAGACCCGCCACACTGTTCAGATTTTGAAACTTGCAAAACACCTTCAAAAACCTGACACAATGGAGTGTATGTCAGAAGTCAGGACATGTTGAGCATCAATGAAAACCCGACACACTGCGGAAGTGAGGAAGTGTCGGACAAGTAGGAAAACCTGACACACATGGTGGAACCTGGAGGATGTCAAGCAGGTAGAAATTCCCCGACACACTGCAGATCTTGATGGATGTTGAGCACCTAGCCAAAACCTGAAACAAGGTGGAAAGAGTGAAATGTTAAACACCCTGCAAAACCCAAAACAAGTATATCGGGTTTCTGACATGTCAAAATATGAGAAATTCCCACCTCATGATCACTTAGGAATTTTTTTGGAATATTTGTAAATCTACAAGGTACAACCTATGAAAAATAAGTAAATAACCTAGGGGTAAATTTCAAACAAGAACCCTCATGGGAAAAAGACAAGAAACAAGGAAAATAACCCAAAACCCTAAAATAGTAATGAAGAAGGAGGAAATGAAATGGAAACCCCAAGAAACACTTCATAAAATAACCCAAAAAGCTTCTAAAAAGAAAGAAGAGAAGAATACCTTCAACTAGCTTGAAAAATGATCAAAAAAATGGCTGGCGAAATTGATTGGGAAGCTCGATCAGGTTTAGAGGTAGAAGAAGCATCAACCAAAATCCAATGCAGCAAAAATAATAAGGTAACAAATGACATGGAAAACTGACTATTTATAATAACCTACCATTAATTACACCTCACTTGACACATGTGCCAACTTGCCAGACAACTAGACATTAATGACATGTCATCATGCTTGGAGCATCCAAAAACATGATATAAAGGATTTGATTCAATTCGGGTTTTGGGTTTCAGGAAACAAGTGACATAAAACATGCATTTGGCAAAGCATGTTCTGATGACTGGATAGGCAATCAGGTTTTGGGGAAGTTGCGGGAAAAACCCGAAAGTTCTGAAAAACCTGAATGGTTAGGCAATCGGGTTTCAGGTTTCAGGGAACATGTGACATAAAACATGCTTTAGGAAAAACATGTTCCGATGCTCGGAAGTTCCGAAAACCCGATACAATGGTCTTAGATAATAGGGTTTCGGGAAACATGAGACATGTAACATGTAAGAAACATGTTTTCATGCAATGAAAACCTGAAATCCCGAAAATCTCTTTCAAAGGGAATTTTTAAGAGATTTGTCCGAAAATTTTCCTATGGTTATCTCATTTTTTATATTTTAAAGTATTCATGAGTGTAATTCTTTATGGAAAACTAAAATGTGCCTGGAGGTTAATTTTTTTCATTGGAGTGATATGTAGAAATATTATAGAGATACTGTCGAAAACAAATTTGTGAAAAAATTGAAAATATCTTAAAACATACAGTCTATAGATTACTTCTTTTATCATTGGAAAACATTTTTTATGTGACAAAAATGACAGTTGATGTCATGGTTAATGTGTTGACTTGACATTGTTAGATTCAGTTCATTAGGTTCGACCCATTGAAAATTTTTCAGGTTTGACAAAACTTCTTGAGGTTTAGTTGAACCTTGTTCAATATATCCCTAGATCCTTTCAAAACGATCTGAATTTTAACTGCTCAAAAATTTTATATATGACTGACAAATTAAGATGACATTTGTTTTCAAAAGCTGAGTTCTATCTTGCATATTCTATAAACAAAGGAAATAAAGAAGAAGCTCAAGATGAACAAAATAAGCTTGTATAAGCAAATATACAAAACCTTGTTACTATTCGATATATACCCTGATCTGTTCAAATGGATCTGAATTTTAACTGCTCAAAAGATTTGTATATGACTGACAAGTTAAAATGACATTTATTTTGAGGTCATACCTGATTATCAAAAGCTGAGTTCTATCTTGCATATTCTATAAACAAAGGAAATGAAGAAGAAGCTCAAGATGAACAAAATAAGCTTGTATAAGAAAATATACAAAATCCTATATTATGCGAATGCTCACAAGGTGCTCCAACACAACATGCAAGGTGCTTGGGTGCCTCTCAAGCACATATAGGGCTTACCCACAAGCCTGACATCCCTCCAGAATTCTCTCACAATGTCTCAAAAGGGTAATACAAGTGAGGGAGATGAATTTATTGATAGAAAAACCCTAGGATTAGAAATGATTTGATTGGTTAGGTGACCTCACACTTGCACGTGATTGTTGTATGACCCCCTTGAATCCTTTTGACTTGCTTACCTCACATGACTATTTGTAATTCTCAATTAACCAAAGCAGTACTAATATGCATGTTTCTAAATCAGGGTAAAGTCACTAATCTAAGTACACTTTAAGTCTAAGGTGCGGATAACAACATGATTTAACACCCTCCAAAAGTGCAACTTAGGAGGTTCCTTAGAAAAATGAGGCTGAAGCCTATGAATATGGGTCCTGACTCTAGGCCTAATGAGGCACCCATTTACAATATCCAAATGTTGAGAAAGCTACCTAAAAGTGTGTCCTTATGGACACCATTCCATCATATTGGAATACATGGGCATCAAGCCGTTGTAATTGCCAAGTGAAATAGGATATGGTACTGAATACAAGAATTGCTCTGAATGTGCTGAATCTTGAACAAAATGATAAGTGCTGGAGCTTCCAGTAATGCTCCACAAGAGCAGTCAACCTGTCTGCAAGAAGAAGATCTTGACAAGGAATACATCCTACATGAGTGGTCCAAATTTACTGCCCGAACAAAAAGAAAACTAACAAATGTTAGGCATACCAGAAGTCATTCACCACAAGGAGACGATCATGCTCCAATTGTGTCGAAGATGCAACAAAACTGATAATGAATTGATGTAGCTCCATGAAATCGAGCTTAAAAGATGCACACTCAAAGGTTCCATGGACGGGTCAATTCATCACTGAAAAAGAGGTAGACACTCATAGGTGCCAAAGAGAGATGGGCTGATCCATCACTGGAAAAGAGGAACACACTCAAAGATGTCAAAGAAGGATGGGCTGATCCATCACTGGAAGATGTCAAGAGGCAGTATTAATGGATGGGCTAATCCATTGCTGAAGGCGCCAAAAAAAAGGGCAAATCGATCACTCAAAACTGCTATAAAGGGGCACAGATGGGCTGATCCATCACTCAGAGTACCAACAAGGATGGACTAGTCCATCATTGAAGATTGCTAAGAAGGATAGGCTGATCGATCACACCAAAAAAACAATACAATATACCAATAACCCCCTTTTAATGCTTGAACTGAGGTGATACCTGAAAGAAAAAGCAACGGTGATGCTGAAAAAATCTGACTCATGCAGGATGAAGCTTCAACAAAGAAGGTGCTAGTCGTCACCAAAAAAAAAAACTCCGTGCAAGGATGAAATGAGTACATGAAGGATAATGGATTCCCACATATCACAACTTAAGAAAATTGTGCTAAAGGAGAATTCTCTAAAAGCATCCAGCTAACAAAAGCAAGGCTCACACAGAAAACATGCATGGATGGACTCAAGCCATCATAGAAAATGTGTTGAAAATTGAAATGCATAAACGGTGCTCGGAGGTTGTATGTTGTACTTTGTTGGTAATAAAGTAGCTCAATGCAGTAGTTGTTGACATGCATCCAAAAGCGAAGTAAAACAACCAAGAGAGCAATGCAAAAGAGAACCACAGGTGTCCTTGAAGATGCATACACAAAAAATGAAGGTGCTGAAAGCCTTACCAAGGTGCCCCAAGAAGAAGCTTGACACAAACCTCAAGAGTGTCGCAAAAGTGTCCCCACTGTCCCCACAAGTGTTATGGCACAAAACAATGAGCGTGCAAACAAAGTCACCAAAAGAACAAACAAATGTGTTATAAAAAGAAGCAACAATCGAACAAGGCATGTGAATCAATGTGCAAAATGAAGTATGCTCCCAACACTTTATATGGCAAAATGCTTTACTAAAAATCTTGGCCCAAATTTTGCTTATAACAATTTTTTTTACAATACAATGTCTAATTTACAGTATACATTGAAAATAGGATTTTTTTTAGTTTCCATACATTTTGAAGAAATTCATAATATATTTCAGGGAAGTTTGTAGAAAAATAGACAACTTCAAGAAACATGCTCATGAATTTGACAAACGGTTTGAAAGAAAAGGCATTTTAAAGTTTGTTACAAACAAGGCTTGAAATGCTTTATAGTGAAGGTATTAAATTTGGAAAATTTGCGAAATTACGCAAAATAAAAAAATGGCACTTGGATTCGACACATTGATCACGAGTTATACACGAATCACAAGATAAAAGATTTTGAAGGTTGAAGGGTTATGCATGAGGGCATTGTAGTGTGATAGTTGAAGTGTGTTCTTCGTGGGGGGCACAATCACTTGCAACGGTGGACATGCACACCAATCCTCAAAAGCGGCCATCAGTTCCTTGACAAAAAATTAGATTCCTAGGTGGAGTTGAAGTGCTAAAAATTGCTTTGATAGGGTTTGTAGAGGAGGGACAACAAAATAAAGGACCGAGCCAAAAGTCCCCCTAGTTGGGGCGAAGGACTTGAGGTTCAACCTTGGGTCGATGAACATGGTAAGCAAGCTGAGCAATTTGGTGGTGAGAGCATGGGGGCAAGGGTGGCGGCTGAGTTGAGTTGGACAACGCGGCTTACGTAGGGTGGTAGACTTTACAAAGGAGTGTGGAGCAAGTTGCAACAATGGTGTAGCAAATAGGGGCGATTGGCACCGAAAATGCTGTAAGTTGAATAGAAGGGGCCCAACCAACCCAGGGATGTAGGGTAAGACAGGTTGGTCTGCAAGGCCATCACCGTTCCCTTTTTTTGAAAAATTCCATAGATAAGAACAAATTGTATAATTTTCTCCAATATTTTGAAAAAGCCCCCCTGAAATGCAAAAATATCTGAATTTGAGAATCCACAAAATTTAAGAATATCAACAATAAATCTTTACACAAAATTGAAAAATACACTCACCCACTACTAAATGACCCTTGAGACTCAAAAAATTGCCTTTAATATGCTGATCTAAAAATCCAGATTTATGGAAGAAAGGGTGAGAAAAGAGGTAGGGTTTCACCCAAAAATAATAATCTCTCTTCTAAAATTGTTCTAGATTGCAAGAAATCTGCTCAAATGCAATGAAAGATAATTGGAAAGCTCTAAATACCATTTAGAAATCCCTAAACATAAAAAAACTTGTGTTAGATCAACAAAAAAACAAGCTAGGGTTGCTATAGATAGTGAGGGTACTTGGGATAGGCTCATTTGTCTATAGTTTGCATTTCACCCTCACATGTATTACCACATATAGAAAGTGTACTCTGTGTATTTTTACTTGGTGGTTGTTGTTGATAGGTTTGTAGAGATTCTCATGGAGATATATAGTATTCATTGTTCTTTTGGGGATATATTGTTGCACCTCTCTATTCCAGCAAGGGATAAGTATAGTTCCTTTATTTTAGGACTAGCTAATTACTTGTAATTGTCTATATAAAGGCACCTTGTATGTGAATATAATCAGTTGGATAATTGCTAATCTACTTCCACATTATCAAGCACATAGTTTTTGAGTTAGGGAGACTATGTCGCATGTTCTTGTGTAGACCTCTCTAAGGGAGAGTTTGTTGCACTTATTACGTGTAGATCCCTATCTACTATGAAATCTTGCACATTTGAGAGGATCACCTGTATGATTCCTCTTTAGGGGTCTTCCTTACATATTCTATAGACAAAGAAGATGAAAATGAAACTAAAAATGAACAAAATAAGTATGCTCGAGCAAAGAAATGAAACCCTATATTATGAAAATGCTCAGAAGTTGCTCTAAAGCAACATACAAGGTACTTGCATGACACTTTGGCACATACATGGCTTACCCGTAAGGCTCATATCTCTCCTGAATGCTCACACAATGTCTCCTAATGATTATAAAAGTGAGGGAAATGGATTTTTATAGAGGAAACCCTTAGGAAGCCCATAAATGATTTGATTGGTCAAGTGACCTCACACTTGCACCTAATTGGTGGGATGTCTCCTTTTAATTCTATTGGCTGGCTTACCTCACATGACTTTTTGTAATCCCTAAATAAATAAATATAGGAATAATATGAATATATCTTAAGATAGAGTCATCGACCTAAGTCAGCCTAAGTCTAAGTTGTGGATAACATCATACACCAACAATTCCCTATCAAAAAAGGGAAATACAAGTTTACAAAGCTGCTGAATTCAAAAGGAGTTGAAGATTTTTTGACTACTTGAAATGCTCCAAACAAGAACATGGATAGTGATGATCTTGAATAGATGTCCATGAATCATGTTTTATAGAAATTTTTCATGAAGTGTAGAAAGAGGCTGATCGTTATTGTCAGTTGTAGTTGTCTCTTTTCAAAACCTACTTGGAAAAAAGAATAAAAACTTCATTAGTGGGCAAGATCATGAGGTGGATTTTTTTTGGGTCGAATAGATAAATTTATTTTGGCTAGTTTTCCAAGTCAACCCAGTATTGCAAGTTGGAGGTTAAATGAGCTCTTGTGACAAAAGTGTTAGGTGTAGTGTCTTGTCAAAACTTAACTAAAAAAGATCAAAAACTTCATTAGCGGGCAAAAACACTAGGTGGAAAGTTCTTATGTTGAATGGGGAGGTTTGATTTTTGACATGTTTTCCAAGACGATACAAATGGAATCTTGTCATGGAAGAAAAAATTGTCAAGAAACAACATGAGACATGAGTAAAAATCCCACAAATTTTAATAATTTAATAAAATTGCTCATGAAAGCCTTTAAAATTTACATACACGATTAGGTTGTAATTGGAATTATCCGACATGGGTAAAAATTGTGACACAAGGGTGATTAATAAGGTAGTACACTCTCCAAAAAGCTTTGCTAATGGGGAAAGAGACTAGACGGAGAGAAGCCCAAATTGGCGGATTACATTCAATGTTCCTCTCCCTACTAACAAATGCTTATGATGCTTGTGTGCTAAGTGGGTCACCTTGCCTTGTGATTATTACCAAAAATACATGACAACGTAATGTCATTGTGTAAATGACTACTCATGGTGGTTATCTTGAGATGGTTTTAGCACATACGAGTTAAAATACCACAAAAATAATAATTCAATTAATTTGCTTGTGAAAGACTTCAGCTGAATCATAAATACATGATTTGGTTGTAATTTTGTTAATCCCACATTGGTAATAATTGTGGCACACGAATGATTTATAAGACAATACACTCTCCAAAAACTTTTCCAATGGGAAAAAAGGCTATAGGGTTAGAAGCTCAAATTGATGAATTACATTCACTATTCCTCCCCTCACTAACAAATGCTTATGGTGCTTTTGTGCTAAGTATGTCCCCTTTCCATGTGATTATTACCAAAATATATGACGAAATAATGTCATGACTTAAACACCCACAAGTAAAAATCCCACAAAAATTAATAATCTAAGAAACAACATATTTGTCATTAGGGAAAATTTCAGCAGCTACACACCCACGAATAAAAATCCCACAAAAATTAATAATCTAAGAAACAACATATTTATCACCAGGGAAAATTTCAGCGGCTATGAACTTTTTTGGCATAATTCCCAATGCAGCCCAAAACTACTATCACGAGACTGAACTATGTCTCGATAGAAAAGATAAAATGTACTTTAGGATGTTTTGATCTTTCTACCCTAGAATTTCTAGACCATTTAATTTTTTTGGGTCTCTTGCTCTTGTGGCCAAAATTTTTGAAGCCTCTTTTTAGTGCACATTTTAATAAGTGCCTTTAAGAAGGTTTGTTTAATCACCTTGTCCTCAAATGGAGTTATCCTCACTTGCCATGCGACATACCATTTTAGATTGATTGCATATGTTGCCATTGTAGCGAGTTCAATTTCTACCATCTTTCGTCAATAATTGGCTGAATTTGCTTTAAATATAATTCCACGGTGAGGTTTCTCAATAAATGCGACATCCATCTTGTTGAGCATATTATCAATGGTCATGTATATCTCTCTAGGGTTACGAGAGTTCAAGCCAACATATCAAATGATAGTAAAAACGTGCTACATGGGACAAAATATGCCTCACATCTTCCCAAGATTCATCTCTAACCACCATCTCCTTCAATCTCCTACGTTGCTTTGTAGTGGACTCCTCTTGTTTAATTCACTCTTAAGTCATAATTCTAAGTTGCAAGGGCTCTTGCAACTCAAGCGTCATCTCCAACAATTGGATATATGAGGCAAATAATGTAACTCCCACAATTATAAACCAAAAACCAAGTTTTTTTTTTGCAACACTTGGGCTTAGTTGGTACGACTCATCATTGCATGATACGCTTACACAAACATGGATAGACTCATGTGGCGAAATAAGAAAACGACTTATCACCAAACATTAAAACGATTCATACAACCAAGCCTATCTATGAGGCTTGCAAAGGGGAGAGATGATCATGTAAACTACCCCTTTTCCCTCCACTCAAAACACCCTTTTGATTCCACTAAAACTCGCCATGAATCCACTTGGTTTCTCCATGTAATAGCACACCCAAACCCTTATTGCTCCCTTCCCTAACAACCCCATATACCTCCCATAACAATGATGTAATCTCACTGCCACACATAATTGTACACATACATACAAGCATGACAACAAAAGATTCACTTAAACACTTACTGAAAAGAGCAGTACAACACAATAGCAAAAATCACTTTGAGAGTAAAAAAGGGATTACATTCACATTTTACATAGTTTCCAATGCTTACATTCTTAGTACCATTAAATTACTTGTTTAGCCATTTATTTACTTCTTGATTTTAAAGTACATTTTAAGCACATAAGGGTCACATAACACTTGCTTCCAAATTATAAATTTCTATTTCCAGTTAATCGTGTCCCCCCTAAGGAACACCCACTTTACTTTTGATAAGAGTAATCCAAAGGTTTAACCACATGTTATAAAGGAGAAACTCAATTTGCTCTTTACACATTCAATAATATCTTATTAGACCCAATTTTTAGGATTTGTTATATAGGCTACAAGATTTTACCTATGAGTAACCTCATAGGAGGTCCTAGAATTAACTCATTCCAATTGCAGCATTTTAAATCTCTCAATGAAATCAATCATTAGTGGTATTTAACAAATGTTCATTTGTTACTTGAAGTAGCTAGGAACACCAAGGGTTATCAGAATGTAGCGATTTTAAAGTTTGCATAATTTTTTTTGGTCATTAAATTTTGTTAGCTGTTAGGAAAACAAGTAGAATGTACAAGTACATTGAGTCACCATTACGAAAGGTTTGCTGGCAAAGGCAAGCAAGAATAGGGGATTGGGTCATCCTATGTTGTAAAAGGGTTCCATTGTTCTGATCCACTTTACGCACTAAAAACAAATGTTAGTTCGCGATATAGCGTAAGTTCTTGTCACACGGTTTAAGGGTTTCACTAGCTTGTTCGGTTCTACTAAGGGAGTATCTAGTAGAAGGTACGTTTAAAGGACACACTCACTATAATGTATGTGTTGCTTCATTTCATTTCTTACCTATTCATTTTCCATACAAGGCTGAAACTACATGTTAATAACCAATTTACAACATTTAATAACTTTGCTTAAATACAACATACCATTCACAAATACATGATATTTTACAATGTCATAATTGGTATTTTCAATTTCAACTAACGCAGTTACATCCATATTACAATCATACATTTATTTCAACAATAGAAATCTCAATTTCTCTTTTCAAAAATAAATTACATTTTTAAAGGATCCATTTGCAATTCAACCATCAACTGCACTAAACATTACTTGTTTGCCGTCTCTTGCTACCTGCATCATCACGATGTCAGCACAAAGTTGGCATGGATGCCACCCCTCCCATCTAACAATGGTATCAACCTTTGCAATTGCAATTTATAGATAAAACACAACTATTATTTCTCACAACATTTCAAATCATAACTACTTTTTTGGGTTTTAGAGAGTTGGAGAGAGATCTGGTCGTTTTCTTCACGTAAATAAACAATTTATTTACATGATCAAGAATGAGATGAGAGAGAGAACAATCAAGTTTTTCACACAACATTCAAAGTCTAATCATTTCTCAGAGTTGAGGGAGCAAAGAGTTTTCGATTCCTTCATGCAGTTTTCATTTTCGTTGCCTCATCAAGGGTTCAAGAGGGAACACCGTTTTTGCACGCAATCATAAAATCCATTTATCATTTTGTTTAAGGTGTTCGCGAGGTTTAATTATGGTTATACTTGTAACATATGTTCTCAAACATCAATTAAGTTGTACCCACGAAGGGTGTCTCGAAAAGTCCAGAACAAGTCAACAAGACTCAGTCACTCAATTGTTCAAACTTCAAACTAGCCAAATTGGCGATGGAATGGCTTTACGAAAATGTCACTATACACCCAAATGGTGAATCTAACACTTCTTACTTTTCTTTGTTATGGATATAATGTAAAGAAATTGGCGACATCGAAAATCGATGACCAACGTTCATTTTGGGAGCACCTATCCCCAGTCGGTCGGTGAAATTTTGCAGTTTGCACTAGACCAAAGTAAGCCAAGGTGGTTCTAAAACAGGCGCGGGAAAAATGCTTTTCAGGGGAAACAAGTGCAACCAATTATGATACACAATTCTCTATATATCAATGAAGAGGTTTGTGGTGGTATAATTTACTTTTTAGGTTTGCTGTCATTAAAACTAGGGCGGTTTTGAAGGGGTTTTGCAATGTTGAGGGGTTGCCCCTGCAACCAGTTTTCCAAGGTACTTTTGAACCCGCTTCACAAACATGTCAAACAAATGTTTTAAAGAAGTTTAAGGATTGTACGAAGATCATTATATATCAGAGAATGTGTTTCAACAATCAAAATATAGGGGAGAGGTTTGGAGACGCTTTTTTGCAAGTTGATTTTGGGGAGGTTTTGTAACGTTCCTGTTCTCCTCCTGCTGCCTCGGGGTTTACTTTTGGTCTTTTTGCTTCCCACAGTTGGTCAGCGTTTGCTTGCAGATTGTGTTGCGGAGGGTCACCCTATTTAGTTTGTTAGAGCATTGCACTAATGCCCATGTCTTCCTTCTTTTTATCTCTCAAGTGGAGGAAAGTAATCCCTTGCTCTTCCATCATCTTCTAAACTATAGGCTCGATGGCTCGTGTGAAAGGATTTGCCATTGTTGCTTGAATGTTGTACTCTCCATGGGTTGGGTGCTGAAAGCTTCTTCTCACAATGTCTTAAGCTCTAGTATATCTTTTGCCTTATGCTTCTGGTTTTCAATCGAACAATGTTTTTGCTTTTATAACCTTAGCACCCTTGATGTGTCTTCTTTTTCCGGCCGATTGTGACCTCATCCTCCATCTTAAATGTACTTAACCATTGGGATCCTTGGTTTTTGGTGCCCCGTCTTTCTAATATGGTTCACTTGCTGTGAAATCCGCTTGATTTGATCTTTTTCCGCCTGCAATCCTTGAGACCTTACGAGATCACCTTTTCAATTTCTTTTTATTCTTTTTGTTTTGTTTCTCTTTCCTTTTGCGCAATATTCCCAAACTTATTCCATTCATTTGAATCCTTTCCAGATATAATGAATTTGGTTGCTTAAATTACGATTTTGTTGGCTGATTGGTTCTTCTCCTTACTCCACACACTTTAACCACAAACACATGAATTCTACAAAGCCTTCTAATTACCACATAAAAGCAAAAATCCTACTCTAACATTGTGCCGAAGGCACATATTTCCTTTTTTCTACTTCTGCACAATCATGTTTGTAGGATTCAATCCTACTACCATTTATTTTTCCTAGTAAAACATTTACCTAGTAAATCTCACACAGTAATCATTGTCCCATATTAAGTATCATGCATGTTGTATGATATACGATTCTTTTAATTGAATACGCAACTTCCCTGGGTGTGATCTTTGCATATTGCTTTTATACACTATAACCATATACTCTAGGTTTGAACTCCTTGGTGCGTAAATTCCTTGTGCTATGGATTAAGCTTTCAGGTTATTGATTGTTGAGGTTCATTGATTCTATTATGTTGTCATAATGTTTTCCTCATTCATCCTCCAGTCTAGTTTAATCAAGTAACTTGTTTTCTATTAACTCTTTATCCCCTATTCTCATTATCATAGCAATGTGCACAAGCTTGGTATAATATATTCCATTGGCATGACTGCTTATATTATGTATATACTAACTAAAATGGGAGTGTATCTTATTCTTCCCTTAGAACTTTGTTTTGTTATACCCATATCATTACTACTAATCTATCTTCCCAATCATCCCTTTGAGCATTGCAATTTTTTGTGAGCATCTTTTCTATAGCCATGTTTGTTGCTTATGTCTATCCATTTTCTTGCAAATGGTAAGTTGTACTCTAGTGATATGTAATCATAACTTCTTCTGTGAGGGCCTTAATTATTTTATTGATAAAATGTGTCCCTCTATTTCTTACAATATTTTATGAGTAATTTTATCTTATAATAATGTTCTCATATAAAAAATTGGTGGTATCTTTTGTTGCTACAATTAGTGGTTGTGCAAAGCTTCTACCCATTTAGTGAAGTAACTTATGTCACAGTGATTATATATTTGGCCTTTGATAGTCCTTGGATCAATGGATGAATTGGGCCTACAAAGTCTGATCCCCCATTGTTCAAATGGTTGTGCATAGTTAGTAACATGACTTTAGAGGTATCATCGTCTCTTTGACTTGGATTTTCCAACCCTTTGGACAGACATTACAATGCTTCACAATATGGTGTGCATCTTGAAACATTGTTGGCCACTAAATTCCACTTTGTAGTATCTTTTTCACAGTTAATGCATTGTCACCAACACGTCCACTCCTGCTATGTCTTTTAAGAGATTCCCTAAGTATTACTTCCCTTTCGTGTTCTATGTGCAACTCTACGCAAAACCTCATCTTTGCCCAATTTGTACGGGAATCCATTAATGATTGTGAATGGAAACGCCCTGAGAACAATCCATTTTTTCTCTTTTTCTTATAATGATCTGGTAAAACCCCATCCTGCAAGAATTCCGCAATTTCCCCCAACTGTTCCAGTACTGTGATTACTCTGAACAAATGTGCATCTGGAGAATCTTCGTTCTGAGTTCTTCTCTTCATCTTCTTTATTGATCTGACTCAATTGATCTAGTCCTACATGTTCCCTCATTGGTTTCACATTAACCTTAAAATTGTATTCTTTAAAAATCATCATCCATCTAGAAATTATTCCTCTGAATAATGGATTGTTCACAAGGTATCACAATGCTTGATGATCTGTAAAAAAAATTCAAATGGTGTTTGCTAATAAGTATTGTTTGAACTTCTACAATGAGAAGATTTTACCAATGCTTCCCTCTCCGTGGTTTTATAGTTCTTCTCTACATGTGACAATTTTCAGCTTGTAAAAATGTATAGGATGGTCAATACCTCCTTCCCTTGGTTGTGCAAATATTGCCCCTATTGCGATTTCCTAATGCATCCACATGGACATGAAATGTTTTACTCCAATCCGAAAAGACCAATATAGGTGCAGTGACTAGCTTTTGTTTTAACTGTGTGAAAACATTCTAGCATTGCAGTGTCCACTCAAACTTAGCCACTTTTAACATAATTTCCATCAATTGCACAATATCAACATACCTTCTGATGAATTTTCTCTAGTACCCCCGTATGTCCCAAAAATGCACGCACTTCTAATGGGTTTATGGGAGGTTTAAGCCCAATTATCGCTGCAATCTTGTACTGGTCTACCAAAATTCCATATTTGCAAACAACATGTCCAATAAACACTCCAAAAGGCATAAAAAACATTTTTTTTTGAAATTGAATGTAATGCACAATGCTCCGCATCTTTCTAACATCAAGCATACCTTGGAAAGATGCTCCTTGAATAAGGGGAAGATTGCCCATTCATCAAGGTATACTTCCAAGAAGTCATGGATGAAATCCTTGAATGCATAGTCACTATAACTCGAGAAAAGACCACAGGTGCATTCTTTAATCCAAATGACATCACTCTGTATGCAAAGCATCCCCATTCTGTAGCAAAATTTTATTTTTTATTGGTATCCTCCTGTGCAATTGGAATAATGGTGATAACCATTGAATCCTTCTATGAAAGAATATACCTCATGTCTTGTTACTACCTTTATATATCATTTATAAATGGAGTAGGAAAAGGATCATTCACACAGGCATCATTTAAGTGCCTTGTAGTCTCCAAATTCTTATTTCTCCTTGTTTTATTCGGTTGAGTAACTATCCCAGCTTACCCAATTGGATTTCTCTATGGGTATATCGATCCTTCTTCTATCATTTGTTTCACCTCTACTTTGACCTTAGCCTTCATCTTGGGATTCAATCTATAATGACACTTCTTGATAGGATTTGTAACCTCTTTTAGTTCAATGTGCATTTCTCCCATGGATGGATCTACTCCTTTTATTTTGTTGAACTTAGTTGGAAATACATCTTCATAGTCGCACAATAAGCTGCAGAATCTCTAACATTTCCTATTGCATCCAATAATCCCCAATGGTAGTTAACAGTTCCTGGGGGTCCAATGTCTTCCATTCTTTTTCGCATACTAGTTCATCATACATTTTTGCTTTTCCTTTGATCTTGGTGTCTTCAACTATCTCTTAGATCCTTCCTTTTCCTTCTGTTTAAATTGTGTAATTGTTCCTCTTCCATATTTTGTGGAATCTCATTTTTGGAAATGAAACAATGTGCTTTGGCTCAAGCATGATTTTAAGATCCATTTCCTCTTCATTGTCTATATTTGTGCCTTCATCTTTACTATCACCTACTCTTTGACATAATTTTATTACCTAGTCGATGTCTTTGTCCCCATATTCTAGCCTTATCTGGTTGTGTTGTTCACATTCCATAGTCTTTGTGTTTTCCTAGTCCTTAAACTCAACTCCTCCTTTGTCATCTATAGTCCCATAGCAGAGGAATGTTTTGATCTTTTGTAAGGCTACATTCACCATAGGATTATTGTCTTCAAATGTGAATGTCTGAATAAAATCTTCTTGTACTTACCTCTAATTACGCAGTTTCTCTTCTTCACTTTTGGTGCATGTACCATGCCTTTGGCAACGGAGTGAGTGTTTCGGGAAAGATGTGAATCCACCATTGCAGTTCAATTTTTTGCGCTTTTTATACATCAATGCATCCTTGAATATGTATTTCTAGACATTGGTTTACACAAAATCTTGGCCATGCTTTAGTCAATATGGAAGATAACACAAATCTTATACACATAATACCTACTACTTCTTCCCACCAAAGATTCTTTTTTTTGTGTATCACCCACCAAGTTGTCATTCCTTTCAATGTGTAGTCAAGTGCACTTACTCTCATATCTTCCTGGGGTACATGCTCCTAGAATTTGATAAGAAGGTGTCCAAGTTAGAGGTGCCAAAGTATTGTGCATATTTCCTTTCCTCCACATGAACCATCCTCATTGGCCTAATTTCATGTTCCCTGTGCATCCAATGATTTAAGTATACATAAATCCCCGCTAATAGATGAAGTGATTCCCATGGAATTCTGCTTTCCCATTTGGCTTGGTGTAATCCTGATGTGTGTGCAAATTCATACAATTTTCTTATTTCAGACTTGGTAGGAGATCTTATACTATATTGTGGATCCTTCATTCTAGGAAAAGATTCTTCGATTGCACACTCCATGGAATCTCCAAATTATCTCTCAAAGGTTGTGCAAAACTTCAATACTCTATTTTGACAACCACTTCTCTTTCTTTTTGGCATTTTTCTCTTGTTTGATGATCTACCTTGAACCAACTTTCTGTATCATGCATATAAGGAGACAAGGGCTCTTTTGGAATGGTGTAAGGATTTTTCTCTTGTCTTGTTCATAGGGATGACAATAATAAATCATCTAAGTGCGCTTCCATTTGATTTGTTACTATGTTGATTTGTCATGTTTCTATCATATGCCCATTTCTTCCCAATTAGAGTAGGGTAGTGTGTTTCATTTTTCTTCATGTCGATGACTTTAAAATCATTCTTCAAACTAAGTCTCCTACTTGATATCTACATCTTCCAACTTGACAATTGGATCCACCATTCTATCATATTCTAGGCTTAAGGTTATTGGGTTATATGTGAGATTTGGTGCACCCATAGCTTCCCATGTAGACCTTGGCATCATATTCACAGTGCTACCAAATTCAAACACTGCATCTCTTATTTCATAGCCTCCAAGAATGATATTCAACCATGTATCTACATCCCAAAGTTTCTTAGTCTTTACATACCAAATTAACTTGTTGGATTGTACCACTCTGTTGGTTGCACTTTCCAAAAGAGTCTTCAACAGTTTGGATATGTTTTGGGAAATATCTTCGTTGCACAATACATTTACTATCAATAGAAGATATGTAAGTGCCGCTACCACTCCTTGTTTCAATATCCTCACCACTTGCCCATATACATATGCTTCAACTTCTCTAGTGTTTTGACTACTTGCATCTTTGTTTTGGATAGAATGCAATAATCCTTTGGCCTCTTCTAACAATTCTCTCTCCTTTTAGGATCTGGATATTTTTCCTCGTGCGTGCACTCATATCTAGGGCTCAACAAGCATCTCCATAGGACCCAAGCCTTGTTCTTTTCTTTGCATCCTGGTAACAACTTGAAGTCTCATAGTTTTTTTGGGAACCGCATTAATCATCTTAACATTGCACTGGTTGTTTTTCCTTCCATTCACTTCTCCAATGCAAGATAGTCTATTATGTGTTGGTGTTGCACAGACCATCGTAACAGTATAAGCACAATGCATTTCATGCATGTTGGGTTAGA
This sequence comes from Taxus chinensis, assembly GCA_019776745.2. Classification (NCBI taxonomy): domain Eukaryota; kingdom Viridiplantae; phylum Streptophyta; class Pinopsida; order Cupressales; family Taxaceae; genus Taxus; species Taxus chinensis. The sequence goes on along the minus strand of CM034157.1, from coordinate 321,359,447 downwards.
TAAAAAATTTCACGCAATATGATATGGTTCTCCACATAAAGGTAAGACACCAATACATCTGCCTCTAAGGTTGATGCCTTAACCTCCTTTGCGGGTAACCACCTAGGTAGCCTCCTTGATGTGCATTATACGACCTTTGTGGAGCACTCCAACCTTGATTTTGATTAGTATACCCCTTGTATGGTCCTTGAGGTAGAGGTGTATACCATTGGGGTTGATTTTGTGATGAAGTAATGTCCCCTTTTTTTCGAATTAATCCAAAATAAAGGATTCCTTGCCTTTCCTCTTTCTGAAGGCAACCAATGGATGAACAAGGGAAGATCGTGGATTATATTTCAAGTTTCTTTCATTCATATGTTATGTTTTGATCTTTGTAATTCCCATTATAAAGGGTTGGCTGGGTTTGGTACATTTTAAAAGCCAATTAAAAGATTATATATGACTTTATATGGGTTGGCCTTACCTTTTTGGCCTTTGGTGCCATGTTGTTGATATAAAAGAAGATTAGAGACTTCATTTGTACGCATCTACTTTTGGGAATTTTATCTAAATTGGACCTTTGGGTTGTTTGCTCATTGTCTTTCCACTTTTGGGCGAAAATCCAATTGTGTGGCTTTCCAAGAAGGACGAAAACCCTTCTTGTGGTTGGTTGGAGGACGAAAACCCTCCATCCTTGGTTGAAGCAAAGTCATATTGAAGACCTTTTTGCAGATTTGGAAGGAGGACGATCAAAGAAGACATCTACAAATATTTGCATGCATTTTAGAGCCATTCCTAGTTGGATGACTAGGTTTTGATGGTATTTGGTGCCTTCTAGGGCACAAATCGCAAATTTGATTTTCATATTCTGATTTCGGCATAACTTATAAGGCCGGAATCTCCATTTTGGTGAATTTGGGACAAATTTAACTATTTTTCCTAACCCTCGGTTTTGGCTAGTTTACTGCTATTTTAAATTTTTAATTCCAGTTGTTATAAGATGTTTTCTTCAATGTTTTGATATATTTATGAAATTATAAATATTGTTGTGCTAGATTAATTGTTTAGAAGTGTTCTTCATTGATTTGCATAGTAAAAAGTGTGTTTTGAATTCCTTTTTCGTGCCCTTGGAAGATTGCTGATTTTAGATTGCTGATTTCAAAAATATTATTAATTTTCATTTGTGAATAATTGAAGGTATTTCAGATTTGATCTGTTGGGGACAGTGGTTAACTCCTTATTCTTCAGTTTTTGCCCCAAAAAGGGACATTACAGTGGTATTAGAGCACGGTCTTCCTAAACTTAGGATTTGAAGATTAGAAGGCCACAAGGAATTTTCACTACCTAGGAAGGAAAGGCTTGCCAAGGGCAAGAAAGAATTGGCCAACACAATGGCCCTCAAGATCCATACCGATCAAGGATCCAATGGTGGAAGGATATTTTCAAATGACACAATGGAATTCCTTGCCCATCCAAAGATGAAGCAACATAGGTACAGGTGGTATGAAGAATATAGAGCTCTTTGGGATCAGCCCAGATCAGTGATGCCCTACCTTTTGCAAGGGAAGTTCTCTGAAGTTGGAAACAAGAGTTTGAATTGGCGCGACGGTCAAAACCCCAAGTTAACAAGGGGTCATACCCTCCCTAGGAGACCCCACACTCAAGCTGTGTGGATTGGTGCATGAAGAAGGGCTTGAAGGTAAGGGTTCTCAAAGCTCATGACAAGAGGAAGTAGTCACCCTGCATACCGGTGAAAAATCAGATCATGCATGTTGAGAGAAAAATCGAGCTTGAGCCCATGAAGGATGAAGATTCAGCCCTTACTCCCATTATTGTTCCGGAAAGTCAACATGATGAGGTAATTGTTAATCATTGTTTGCCTAATACTGATAATATTTCAGCATGTGTGGATTCCAGGATTGAAAAGGAGGATGGTGAACAAGTAGGGGAAGTAAAAGGAATGATTGGAACAAGGTAACCATTTTGGTCTGTAAACAGACAATAATAATCAGCTTGCAAGTCTGTTTGGACATAAACCCTAAGGAATTGAAAGGTGTTCATGGCTTGGGAAAGGACCACAAAGAGACTCCATGCATGTGCCATGATGGATGAATTCAAGATGGAAAGAGAAGACAGGCATTACTTCCCTAAGGAGAATAAAGATAGATTGCAGCAGTTGATTACAAGATGGGAGCAGCCCTTGGGAGTCTGAACCCCCCAACCGTTTGCCAAATAACCAAAGGTACTGATTTTCAATTCACAATTTATTTCTTTAAGAGATCAAAGTTCATGAAAATGGGGAGCATGAGCCTAGAAAGGAACCTTGGGAAATCATGGAGCATGAAAATCCCAAGGTAAAAAGACTTTAATATTTAATGATATTTCATTGAATTCTAATGGGTGTGTATGGCAAAATGTTGAAGAGAAACCTTGTGATTTGTTTAAGGGTGAAAAGATGCTTTGGAAGAGGAAGATATCCACCATGCTAAGGAGGAGGAACCATCACAGCAGCAATTCATAATGATGGATCAATTTTTGGGAGCCCTAGATGCACCCATCACCATTATCAAAGCGGATTCCTTGACTGATTTTCCGGACAGCCCTACGAAAGCTCAAGAGAATGGGGAAATTGCCAAGCAAGAACCAAGCAAAGAGGAAGGTAAAGGACTTTTGGTTGTTAATGATATTCCCTTGCTTTCTAATGGTTGCATGTGGCAAGATATTAAAGAATCTTGGAAGCATGAGCAAAAGGATGAAAAGAAGCATGAGGAGCAAGAGAATGAAAAGAATGTTGGAAAGATGCCAAGATCAAGTTCATGGGATAAAGGGAATTGAACATATTGGGGATGGCCAAGGTATGGAGGTGTTCCAAAATCATTGCTTTCTTCTACACCTATTCATTTTTGTTGTCTTGAGCCATTTGATGAAAAGAATAACAATATGTCATTGTTGAGGCTCCATGGTAAACCATGACAAGTGGCTGTTCATGTGGATCAACAAGCCAAAAATGGGGTTATAAGTGGAGAAAAATCTTAACACAAGGAAAGATCCAGCAGAGATTCCAAGGTAAGATGTTATGAGGTACACACATGATACAAGGGCATTTCCGGGTGCCCATGACCACTTTCAATCCGTGCTGTAATTTTCAGAGACAGCAGCTGCTATGGTAAGCCAAGGTGATACTTCATTCCATCAATTTGCATTGTCATGCCATGGGTTGTCATAACCATGCTAATGAGGAGCAAGGTTGGGAGAAGACTCTTTGCCAAGGATTCACTATACATCTTCCAAGTGGAAGTGGTCTTTTATGACATCCCAAGGTACACACATATTTCAATATCAATGTTTTCCTGTTTTTAGATCATCTTGTTGGGGACTGTCATCTTCAAACTCTTTGTCACGAGTTTGGACTTCAAGATGGGCAGGGGGTTTGCTTTGCATATGGTGATTGAGACAAGAAGAGGTATGATGAAGAGTTTCATATATTGTTCTTGCATCTTTGGAATCTGAGTAAACCCTTGAAGCTCAAAGAAGATAAAGGTAAAACTTTCAGTTTTGATATTTCTCCTTGCTTACGAAAGGGAAGGAATTTGATGAGTTTGTATAAAGGGGGAACATTCCAACATCTTGGGCATTAAGCTTGAAAGAAACGTAACGTTGTTCATGGACACTTGCTAACCCACTCATCTGCACTTCTATGGACTGATCCAAACTTAACAAGGAAGGGGAATTTGGTGGGGTAGCTTCAAGTCAAACATTGGAAAACCAAATCAGCAAGGTAACAACCTTCCCAAAGAGGTGAGTATGGTTTTAGCATGTGTTTATGCATCTTATGTGGAAATGCAATGATATACTTCCAATGAATGGCTAGCATAAAAAAGGAAGCAACACATCTTCGAGGCATTCAATGCATAGAAGATAACAAGGGTTTACTCTTTGGTAGAATGCTTCATGGTAATAATTTATGGTTAGTTATGGGTATGCATAGTATGACCTCCATATGGGGAACACTTGAGGGATTAAGAACAAATGAGATCTTGCTTTTAGCAGTGTCAGAGAAAAGAATAAATTGCACAAAGCCATTATTCACACCAAGTTGGGCCAATTCAAGGAATGTTAAGAATGTTTTCTCATGTTTAAGGGCTGATATGCTTGGCTGATTTCAACCACAGGCTTGCTGATCTTCATTTTCCAGCCCATGTAAGACAATTTTCAGCCCCTATGCTTACTCACAATTTTGCCTTTCTTCCATAAGATTTCAGTTTGATAGTTGTTATGCCATGGTTATAGGGCTGAGTTTGCAAAAATCAGATTTGGGGCTGCCATTAGCAATCAAGAACAACATTATGTTTTCATTTTTGAAGAGCATTCCGTCATGGAATGATGAGGAAAGAAGATCTTAGCTCTAGCTGAAAGAAGGGAATAAATCAGATTACAATGTGTTGTTTTCAGATTTGAACATTCTGATTTTTGAAAGAAAAATGCATGATTACAACTGTTTTTGGGACAGCATTACTGAAGTGTTGGGAAGCCATCATTTGGATGGAAATTATGAGATGGTGTCAAGCAACGGAAGAGAGCTAGCTATCATGTCCCTAAGGCATGATAAGGAGAGTTTAAAAGTGTTGTTAAACACTCTTGTTTTCTTTGATATGTTTGCTTCATGTGCAAGTACATCAAAGAAGAAACAATTGAGATTCATTTGGGATCTGGGTACTTACAATTGCTTGAGGACAAGCAATTTCGGGAAGGGAGGATTGTAATGTCCCCTTTTTTCGAATTAATCCAAAATAAAAGATTCCTTGCCTTTCCTCTTTCCGAAGGCAAGCAATGGATGAACAAGGGAAGATCGTGGATTATATTTCAAGTTTCCTTCATTCATATTTATGTTTTCATCTTTATAATTCCCATTATAAGGAGTCGGCTGGGTTTGGTGCATTTTAAAAGTCAATTAAAAAATTATATATGACTTTATATGGATCGGCCTTACCTTTTTGGCCTTTCGAGCCATGATGATGATATAAAAGAAGATTAGAGACTTCATTTGCACACATCTAGTTTTGGGAATTTTATCTAAATTGGACCTTTGGGTTGTTTGCTCATTGTCTTTCCACTTTTGGGCGAAAATCCAATTGTGTGGCTTTCCAACAAGGACGAAAACTTTTCTTGTGGTTGGTTGAAGGACAAAAACCCTCCCTCCTTGGTTGAAGCAAAGTCATATTGAAGATATTTTTGCATATTTGAGGCATTGGAGAATAAAGAAAGAGATCTACAAATATTTGCATGCATTTTAGAGCCATTCCTAGTTGGAGCGACTAGGGTTTGATGATGTTTGAGTGCCTTCTGGGGCACAAATTACGAATCTGATTTTATATTTTGATTCGGCATATTTTATAAGCAATTGTTGTGCATGATTATTTGGTGAATTCTAAGCTCTTACTCAGTTCACTCTAGGGTTTGGAAGGTTATTTCAGCCGCTGTCATAAAAATCAGATTATATTTCATTTGTGGTGTGTGTATTTTCAGATCTGATCTTTGGGGTTTGTGACCAAACCCATATTTTCGGTTTTTGTCTCAAAAAGGGACTTTACAGGGTTATTCATCTGAGACCTCGGGGAATCATTTTTGTGGTGTCCCTCATCTCCACACTCTGCACACCATATACTCAGCCTTGGTTTCTTCCCTTCCCATAGTTCTAACCTACACAGCACAACATCCAATTTAGATTCGATCTTTTGGCTGTCTCCTGTACTTTCTCCATAGTCCTTAATCTTTTCCACCCTTATGGCAGCCTCAATTGCTTCTGATTTAGTGACAAGTTTTGTTTGCAAAATGGTAAAACGGATTTGATTAAGAAGTCCCATGAATGAAGTAACCTTACTAGCATCGTCAAAATTAAAGCTTGTCTTGTCCATTACGTCAGAAATCCATAGATCTTTCTAATTTTCTCTTATCTTCTCACTGAACCTTCTTGGATTCCTCATGGGCCCACCTTGTTTCTCACTCCTTAGCCTTCATCAACCGTCTTCTAGGAGTACATCCCTTTGGCGCCTACCTGATTACTTCGAGTCATGCGGAATTGGCACCATATCCTTCTCGACAACTAGCATTTGTACCAACAAATGGAGTTGCTTCACAAATTTCAGACACAATTCACTAAAGAGATATTTTTCTGTAGAGTCAAAGGAACACAGAATTTTGTACAACAATTTCATCTACATACCCGTCAACTGTAGTTCGCATCCCATGGTCCACAACCTTGTTCCGTCATTATCTAGATTGCGCAGTTTCTCTATCTTTTCTTTCATCCACATATACTGCTCTTTGTTTGCATGCCTAAAACAGTGATACTCCAATCTAGATAGCCAAACGACTAGTTTTTCTGGAAGTTCGCACCAAAAGATCTCGTGAATGTCTCTGCATATATACTTTGGCCTTATCCTCTTTGCAGGAATTCCTGTCACAGCCTCCTCATTTGCCACAAACCAGTTCATCTTCTCTTCTAGCCATCTCTCCACGTCCCTTTTCCATGGTAGCCATCTTAACTTTGTAATTGTTAGCAGTGGTTCCTAGAATCACTCACCAGGACATGCTACAGGTTGTAGTCTAGAGAATTCACAAACTAGTTTTTCTTTAGCTCTTAAATCAGTGCGTAATTAGGAGTGTTAAACAGAGCACGTAGTTCACACAATGGCTACATGTCAAGACATGCGTAAGGAAAATACTCAGGCTAGAGAGATAGATGAACCATAAACTGGAACTATATTACTGTAAGGAACTAATAACATGAACCAAAATCATATCAAAATTCAACCAGAACCAACTTGCGACGCAATGCACTTGCATACAGTTACACATTCCAAGGTGACAGTCGGCTTTCCAGTCCATTCATCTTCTTTGTTCTAAGAAGAGGGACTCTTCATATTCTGCTTAAGCTTGAAGAGCATGACATGTGTTCTACTTTGTCCTATCTAGACTATACATATACTTTAAGAATTATACAATATACAAACTTATACATAATACATCAAATTCGGCTTTTTGATCCTACTACACTTCCATCATATGTAATTGACGTTCTTTGGTAGGGTATTCTGTACAGCAAACAGAATAAAGCTTTGGCTTCTATGAGATTATTGGAAGATCATCAAGAGCCTATACAAATGAACTACCTCCTAGTTCTGTTTATTCAACATTCCCGTATCAGTAGTTGGGACTATATTTGCTTTAGCCACCCCATCACTGTTAAAAGCTTATGCTGTCATTTCACTGGAGGAGTTGGAAACAACGTAGGCCTTCTAACATTTACACCCACTTCCCCTTTATCAGGGATTATCATTATTATTTTAATATTTTCACTTGAATTAAAAAACAAGACATTATAGAGTCAGGGACACTTCTTGTTTGATTATATCTTGATGGTTGCTCTTTGTTAATTCCAATTGGCAACAGTTTAAGTTCAAATCAAGAGAATTGGTTTCCCAAACTCTGAACAGATCAAGGCTGCATGGGTTTGTGAGTGCAAGGTATGGGTGTGAAGCACCTGATGCATTTCATATTAAAGTGTTATCCAGTGCATGTATCGAATGCTGTACCTGTATTATCCACATCCATATCCACACAATATAGTCCTGCATGAAAACACTATTTATGAATTCAATTTTCCATTAATGATCTACCAGGGATATATGTGATTGGGCTGTTTCAAGAACTGAAAGCGAAACTTAAAAATGTAGACATCTCACTTTTAGGTAATCCCGCTTTTGTTTCTTTCAAGTTTATCATTCTTCTTGCTGACATCCTCTTGACTCCTGTTATATCATGCTTGTACAATTTTTGTTCAATTATATGTGGGGTAAGCTAGGCTTGGTAAGGGGTTTCCGTTGGTTTTCTAGGAGGCTTGCACTCTGGATAAGGATAAAGGAATTCTAGACCTGGTTGTCAGTCATTCTTGGGGTTTGATTTGTGACAGCCAAGTGGATCATTGGGATCCATAATGGGGATATAGTCTGGTAAGTTATGGCAAGAAATATAGTTATATTTGTTGGAGGTATATTGGAGGACTTTGGAACAACATGTTGATAGGTCACTTGTTGATGTTCCTACATGTGGACACTGCTGAACTGTTTATTCACTTGTTTTTTACTTGATGATTCACTTGTGTATGGAGTTAGTTGTTTGCATCATTTATGCAAGTGTTGCAGTTGGCCTTGAACTGCCTTTGTGTCTGTACATATAGCTTTATGTCTGAGAGAATATTTTACAAAAGCCCATGTTATTATGGACATATGTGCAGGACTATATCATGCACATATTCGATAAAATTTACTCAGCAGTCCATTCCATATCTATATCGTAATGCTCACTTACGCATGTTAGTTCCAACTTTGGATGTTTCTGATATGTTTTCAATTTCAGAAATGACTTTTTCCGTCTTGTTGGTTGATTCCGCAACCACTCATTGCACAGATGACTTCTCCTCCTTATCCACATGCTATTAGACAGTTGAGTGCTCTATGGTATAAATGTAGTCAGTTGATTTCTTGACATTTTGGTTTCATTGCTCTAGTCAGCCATTCATTAAGTGGATGACCTCTACCTCTTACACATACTAACAAGTGCTCTCCTGTTTAGCTGTACGTAGTTGCTTTCTCTCTTGTCTAGCTGTGGGACTTCTCGACCACAGCTTGTTTGAAATGTTGTACATGATAAATTCAGACATTAACAGACAAATTAGGCTTTACAATAGGAAAAGCTACAAGGGCTGATAAATAATTATGAAGATCAAGATCAGCATAATGGATCACACGTCATGGAATCATACCGTATAGTTGTAGGCAGTTGAGTGCCCAATTGCCCCATAGTTCAGATCATTTTGCTTTAGAATTAGCATCAATTTTTACATCAATATTTTGAATTCACACAAATTGATGGTATTAGTGTTAGGAATTTAATTTGTAAAAAACATTGATGCATTTTTGCATCAAAAACTTTTTTTGGTATAAAAATTTATATTGTATAATAACCTTATGGTTGAAAGTTTAAAACTGAGGAAAATTATATATTTGAACATCATGCAATACTAAATTTGAGACATTAATGCACAAGTTAGGTTTTATCATTTATTATATTCAACAGTAAAGTAAGTGAACTTCCAAAAAATTCTGAATTCCAAGCTTACTGTTGTACATTATAACTTATGAAATCTTATTCGTTTGTTGGCATTTGGAATGTTTGTCTTTTGCCTTTTCTTTGCATTTTATTATCATGTTCTTTTTTGGTTGAAATCTCATTAAGTTGGTTCTTTTTAAACATCGTTAAAGATCCATACAATGCATATTTGGATCTTATTGAAGAATTTCTTTCAATTGTGCATGGCTTGAATTAGTGTTTTCTTATAACTTATAATCTTTATGATGTATGTTGGGATCTTAATAGGAAATGGTTATATTACCAATAGCTTATTTTTGCATGGAGTTACGGATGAAAATGAAGTCACCTGTGATATTAACTTGTGCAGCTGTGACTGGGAAAACCGGAGCAAGTCTATTTTAGCAGCTAAAATCCAGCAATCATATTTCCAAGGAGATGATCAGAGCATATGGAACTCTGGTGAATGCCATGTTCTTGGATGTGAGCTACATTGCAAATTATCGGAGTCTAAAAAGCGGGCAATTTTTGATCTTCATGAAGTTTTTAAGAGCTTGCCGACTTTTGACCATGGAAGGAAACAGTACTCTACATGCATCAAACCTGCAAAACCTTCAAAAGGATCAGGCATCTGGGATGTTCCTCATGATGTTTTCACTGCTTTGTTAAGTAGACTTATGCCAAGGGACCTACTCTCAGTTTCTGCAACATGCCACCATTTGAGGTCATTGGCTATGTCAATTATGCCTTGTATGAATGTTAAACTTTTTCCTCATCAGCAGTTTGCTGTTGAATGGATGCTACAACGTGAGAGAAGCATGGAGGTCATGACACATCCTCTTTATCGTGATATGATTACTGAAGATGGTTTTCAATTTTTTGTTAATGCAGTTTCGGGTGAAGTATCACCTGGGATTGCTCCAACAGTAACAGGCTTTAGGGGTGGAATGTTTTGTGATGAACCTGGCCTTGGTAAAACAGTAACAGCCTTGTCCCTTGTCCTTAAGACTCAGGGAACATTGGCAGATCCACCTGAAGGTATGCAGGTAAAATGGTGTGACCACAGTTCAGGCCAAAAATATGGTTATTATGAAATTAGTGCGAGCAATTCTTCAGCAGGCCGTATAATGTCAATGTGGAATAAGTGCATGGCTCTTAACGCTCGGCGCAACCAAGTTTATCTGGGTTCGGATTATCCAGATGATTTTGCAGAAGGAAGTTTTGATTCTTCCTTCTCTACCCCATTACCAAAGAGGTCAAGGTTGATGGCTTCAGTGACACATACTGGTTCAGTGAACTTTGTAGGGGACAAGTCAACTCCCTTTTCGTCGTTTAATCTTCAGCAGTCTTTTCCAACAGAACAGTTTGATCGGTATACTAGGAGCTTCAGTCAAATCAAGAGAAATCTGCTCGCAACATATGAAAAACCTTGTGCTTCTGGCAGTCAAGTGCATGAAAGGAACGCTAGACGACAACAGAGATCACTTACAGATAGTTCTTTTAAGCTCAGCCAACCGTCTAAACCACAGAGATCTTCATCCCGCATCAAGAGCAAAAGTAGGAAACGGAAGTCTGATGCAATGAATGAAAGCGATGAGACATGGGTTCAATGTGATGCATGCAGTAAGTGGCGGAAGCTGCCATCCGGAAGTGGACGACCAGATGACAGCCTTGCGTGGTTTTGTAGTATGAACAGGGATGTACTGCACCAAAGTTGCTCAGCTTCAGAAGAGAATTGGGATGCTAGCAGGTCTATAACGTATATGCCTGGATTTCATAATCAGGATACATCACCTGGACAGGAGCAGAATATATGTTTTTTTACGAGTGTACTCAAGGAATATGCTTCATTGCTTAACTCAGAGACGAAGCAAGCATTGACTTGGCTAGCAAATCTCACCACTGATAAGCTTTCAAAGATGGAAACCACAGGTGTCACACTTCCTCCGGGCTTGAGGATGGTTTCGGTTTCTGGGCAGGATTTGCATGGATATTATAAAATATTTCAGGCATTTGGCCTTGTGCAAAGAAAGGAAGGGAAGGGCATTACTAGGTGGTGTTATCCTCGTGGCCTGCTCGATCTTGTATTCGATGTTTTGGCTCTGAAAATTTCTCTAACCAGGCCAGTTGATGTAGTCAGGCTTTACTTGTCTAGAGCAACTCTCATTGTGGTGCCTGCAAACCTTGTAGAGCATTGGAAAAATCAAATTTTGAAACACATAAGGCCTGGACAAGTACGGTTATTCATTTGGGTTGATCAGAGAAAACCACCTCTTGCACACAACCTTGCATGGGACTATGATATTGTGATCACTACTTTCCCACGCTTGAGTGCAGAGTGGAGCCTACGGGAGAGTAGTGTATTGATGAGAGTGCATTGGGTGCGCGTAATTTTGGATGAGGGTCATACACTTGGTTCAAGTTTGAGCCTTACGAATAAATTACAAATGGCGATATCTTTGACTGCTTCCTGTCGGTGGTTATTAACTGGCACACCAATGCCAAACACACCGAACAGTCAAGTGGCTCAATTGCAGCCAATGCTTAAGTTCTTACATGAAGAGGCATATGGACTTCATCCAAAGTCATGGGAAAGTGGTATTCTTCGACCATTTGAAGCTGAGTTGGAGGAAGGACGTGCACGCCTTTTGCAGCTCCTCCAGAGGTGCATGATAAGTGCCAGGAAAGCCGATTTAAAGAATATTCCTGCCTGCATTAAGAAGGTTACATTCCTTCATTTTACAGAGGAACATGCAAAAAGCTATAATGAACTAGTAGTGACGGTTAGACGCAATATTTTAATGGCAGATTGGAATGATCCTTCTCATGTTGAATCTCTCCTCAATCCAAAACAATGGAAGTTTCGTAGCAACACAATTCGAAATGTGCGTTTGTCTTGCTGTGTTGCAGGCCACATAAAGGTCAAAAATGCAGGTGAGGATATTCAGGAAACCATGGATATCCTTGTGCAACAAGGCCTGGATCCTTCTTCCGAGGAGTATGTTATCATTAAACATTGTCTTCTTCGTGGAGGAAACTGTCTCAGGTTGGATTCATTCATTCCTTTTCCAAATGTAGTATGTGATTCGGCATAGTGAATTGTTAAGCTGTGTTAATGTCTAGAAGTCTGGTATAAGGTTTGAAATTAAAACTTGTCTCCTTGTATTGTAGATGCCAGGAATGGTGCCGTCTACCAATTATTACACCATGTAGGCACTTGCTATGCCTTGACTGTGTAGCTCTTGATAGTGAAAATTGTACCTTCCCTGGTTGTGTGTATTCCTATAAGATGCAGAGTCCAGAAATACTGACCCGTCCTGAAAATCCCAATCCAAAGTGGCCTGTTCCTCAAGATCTTATTGAGTTACAGCCATCTTACAATCAGGTGAGATGATATCCTCCTCTGTTAAACATACATCTAGATGCATGGATGGTATTTTCAAATGGTTAGTATCCCCTTCACGAGTTTTACTTTTTACTTGTACATTAGTAACATACTGTAAAACTTTAGTGGTGATTCCTGGTTTTCCCTAACAGAAGTACCTTTTGTCTTGTAATTTAAAAATTGTGTGGTGATACTCCTGCTTTTGTATGTGAATCTCCTCAGGATAACTGGGATCCTGATTGGCATGCAACATCCAGCAGTAAAGTTGCATATCTAGTTGAAAGGTTAAAATCATTGCGTGATATGAACAGACAGATGGGTTACTGTTTAGATATTAAGGATATTTCAAATGAAATAGAAGAAGGCCTTGGGCAGAAAAGCATTAATTTTGTAGAACAAAAGCTTGGAGACGAAGCTGCCGAATTGCCAGATAATTGCCATAGGAAATTGCCAGAGAAAGTAATAATTTTTTCTCAGTTTCTTGAGCACATACATGTTGTTGAGAGACAGGTAGGGTGACATCCAACATTATCGATTCTATTGCTTAATGTTTAACGACTCATCTGGCAAGGAATACTCTTACAAGTAAGTTTTTCTCTGTGACAGTTGACAGGTGCAGGTATCAGATATGCTGGGATGTATAGTCCAATGCATTCCAGTAACAAGGTTTGGACCAGGCAATTGGTGTTTATTTGAAGATAGTGCTTCCGATTAAATTATCATTAATTTGCACCATTTCTAACTGGCGCTTTTTTGATTATGAGGATCTGTGCAGATGAAATCATTGATGACATTTCAAAAAGATCTAGACTGCATGGTTCTTATAATGGATGGAAGTGCTGCCCTAGGTCTAGATCTGAGCTTTGCCACACATGTTTTCTTGATGGAGCCCATCTGGGACAGAAGGTAACATTTCTTGGTTAATTAACGTATCCTTTCATGCTACTAGAATGAACTTATCTTCACAACAGTTGTAAATCAGGAAATATAGCTGCAATATGTCTTGCTTGCTTGCAAATGAAAAGATTAACTGGTATAAGACTAACTGCACACAAATAGTTTACAGAAAATGGCTATGTTTTTGAAGTCCAAGTTTGATTTCTAGTTTTATACCCTGATCAGCATGGAGGAACAAGTAATTAGCCGGGCACATCGTATGGGAGCTACTCGGCCGATTCATGTAGAGACATTGGCTATGCGCGGTACAATTGAAGAACAAATGCTGGAATTCTTACAGGTAGATTGAAAGTAATTTATATTTACCATAATATTCGTTGGGGAATCTTTTGCGTCTTTGTTCTCTCAATGCTGTATGACATGAACATCACTATAGTCTTGAAGGATATTTGGCTGTTATTAAACACAATTTTTTAGTCTGTGAAAGTAAAAAATTGAAATCATTTTTCAACAGATGGAAATAAAAGGGCAAATTGAAACAATGTTTTGGAAGTTTTCCTACAGTGTTCTGCTTTTTTAAACTCCATGTTATTTGTGGAATGTGCGTTGTTGAAATAACTTAAGTTTCAAATAATTATTGATTGCCTAACATGCCTGGTAATTTTTTTGTCAAAATGTTTAATTTTGACTTTGTTATGTCAAAAAACTTAGTTCATTGTTTTTTATGTTATAGCAGACATATCTCATCCTTTTCATAAACAAATTTACTCATAGTTGTTGTCTGGCCTCACTTTCAACCTGTCTAATTGTTCATTATGGATTTTGTTTGGGATGCCAACTTCTGCAATTTTTCTATTTATTGTTGTTAGTTCATTGATATGCATTTGCAATATATCTAGAAACAAAGATCGTAATTACTTGGAGGTATGGAAATGCACATTCATCTCTATATTTGATTGCTAAAGCAGGGATAATGATTCAGTTCAATGGTGACTTGTATTCGTTGATGCAGGATCCTGTTGAGCATAGGAGAGCAATCAAGGAGTACATACCTTCCTTGAATCATGAAGGCCAGAAGTGCCAGCGCACATTGCACGATTTTGCAGAGAGCAATTATTTGGCTCGGCTTAGTTTTGTGCGGACAAAAGGTGCAAAATGAAGGTATTTCCTTGGCGGAAACAGCATTGAACTATGTATTCATTTAAACTAGGAATCAATTTGTTTTACGAATAAAAAAGACATTCTGGTGTAATTTTCTCCCAGGCTGACATTTTTGAAAAGATTCTTTTTTTATCAAATTGTCAAATTCCCATACTCTTGATTCCTGCACTTTTACAAGAGTATAATTTGGTTGGTGAATAGTTATTTTCATATCTAAAATGATGCACATTACTATAAATCCTATGGATGACGGACCTTAAGTCTTTAACCTTTATGTTTTCTATTGTAATTCATTTATGTTTTCTTAAACTTGCCTACCCAAGTAAATGCCTAGATTTCCTTTTTGCATTCCTTCAGATGACATATACGATGGCATATTGTGTTGAACGATTATTGCCACTATTTTAATTCAAATTTAAAAAAATGTCTAGGAATAAAAAACTTTGGACTGGTGGGGAGAATGGCTTGTATCATCTAATAGATTGTTGATCTTTAGATATGGGAGGATGTGTGTCTACTCCCTAGTATTTCTAGGGAGGGGGTTGTATGTTAGTCAACTCATTTTGGGTGGTATTGGCTCCAAGGAGGGTATGAAAGAATGGGCCTAAAGGGCTCCAATGACTTAAGGAGGCAAAGGGCTTGAAGGAGCAATGGAAGGGCCCAACCAAAGCTCACGACCATGGGAAGACCAGCATTTGAACTGCATATCAACTAAAAATGCAAGGCCTACATTCCAAGTTAGGCCTACATTGCTACTTTCTTTTGGGAAAAGTTGAAATTTGGCAAATTTAGTGCAGCGACCAAATAATCGTTGTAGTTTGGTATAAAATTTGCGCTAACTGGAGGAAGGATTCATTTGGGCATTTGGAGGTAGTGCATGATTATCATTCACGGAGACGAGTTGTTTGTCATTCGCTAAGAGGAGCTACTCAGTCGAGGTAGGGTTTTGTTTTAATAATGTTCGTTTTGTTTAAATTTTAATGTTGTATTTTATTTTGGTTGTTTTTAATTCAATTTGGTTTATTTCTTTTTTAATTAATATTTAGTATTTATTAATATTTTATCTTTTTAAAAAAATATTTACTTTTTAAGTTATATTTGATACAATATTTATTTTAATTTATATATAATTATTTAAATTTGATTTATTGTTCGAAGGTAATGGTGATTTTTTTCAAACTTTATCCATTGGTGAATGTGAATTGGATTTTATCCTCATTGAACTTGAACTTTGTGACTTAGCCTACATTCATGCTTGTCCTAGTTGATGTCTACATTTGAAATTTTTGCACGCCCTCGAACAATGGTGGTGGTTCTTGAATATTATTCCTCTTTGTACTCTTTGTTCTCGTTAATATATATTTCCATCCGCATGTGCATCTGTCTCAAATCTTACAAAAGAACACTTGAAGAAATACTCCATGATTTGTAATGATTCAATAGTCAGCCCCATTGTTGAGGCTCCTTGTATCTTGCATTCAGTTTATCTTTTATTTTCCAGTTTCGTATTTCCTTGATGTTTTTTTGTTAAGGGTACCTGGGATATCACTGGGTCCAGACCAACTAGGGACACAAATGGGCGGGACCTGAATCCCACAGCCCTCAGGACTTTCCTTGATGTTGCTACTTACTGTAATTTCCATTTGAATGTATGGAGCATTGAAAACAATTATTTTATGTTAGTAGAATTAAATACCTTGTAATATATGTGTTGATGAATTATCCATTGAAATATTCATGGCAATTATTGATCATGTTGGTATCAAAGCAGGCTGTTCCTTTGGCTTGTAAGTGGTATATTGCAGGTTTATGCTTACTAGGAAGAAACAAGAATGTGAAGGCCACATTGTTTTTCCTAGAGAGCCGGAAGTCGAGGCTAAGAGGTCCAAGCTCAAGTTAGAGCAATGTCAGATCCTAGTTTGGATCCCAACAATGCCCAGTTCGAGACAAGAGTTTCAGATCTTGCCAATGTCATTGAGAATTTGGTGTCAGCCCCATAAAAAGTGGCAAGGTGAAGGTGGATTATTATGGGGAAGGGGAGGATGGTAATAGAAACTTTGAAGAACATGCTTTTTGTGGGGTAACTTCAAAACTACCATTGAAGACAAAAGCTAAGATAGAAATGCAACCATATGGGGTTCAATGCAATGCTGAAAAGCTCATTAGTTGTTTAAACAACTTGGGGTCTACTTTAGCATGTACGAAGTAAGTGAAGGAAAATATTACTGTTGCCGGCTTGAAGCTATATACCCATGCCTTGATATGGTGGGAAGCTATGTGGATGCCTTGCTTGTGAGAAATAAGCTGAATGTGACTAAATGGGTGCTATTCTGATGCAGTCACAGTTAGGGAGTTAAATGAAACAATGTAATGTCCCTTTCTAGGGCTGAAACTGAAAATAAAGGTTTGGGCTTAAACCCAAACGACAACTTTTGATTTTTATTACAGCCACCGGTCAATCACTTCAACCTTTAGAGGAACAAACTGAAAATACCATTAGCAACGAAGAGAGATCAGCAAAGGAAATCACATGACAACCACCAATATCACCACTTAATCCTAGCAATGAATCTGATTTTCTATTTTTTAGGGAAGTGAACTGTATGGAATTTTCAAGACAATATTCTTGTGCAATATAGACTGAAAATCAATATAGAAATATCCCAAACACTTTAGAAGTTCAGAAAGATGAAATCTGGAGCAAATATATATTTTATAAATTTAATTCAAGTGCAAACACAGCTGAAACTTCGAAAATTCATAACTCCAATACTTGGAGATTCAACACAAACAAATGTGCAAAATGATCTCGGAGAGACCAGCTATCAAATAAAAGTGAAATCACAATTTTCCAACCACGAAAAGCCCTCCGAAAGTGATCCCGAACTTTCTATGTGGGTGGATCAAGTAGAGGAAGGGTGCCAACACCCTTGAAAGTGCCCTAGCTGGAGTAGAAGTGCCCTATGCATGGATAAACACCTTGTTCTTCTAGAAATCTGCCAATGAAGTACACTTGTGACTTTCGAATGAAGCCACCAATGCACACAGGAGGGTTTCTGTCCCCAAGTGTGATCCTATTGAAGGTTTTTGTCCTCAACAGGTAACCCAATGGGAAGCGGTTTCCTCCTTCAATGGCAAGAAGAGAAGCTACAAAAGCTCCAAATCCCCAATAAATGTCAAATAATGAATAATAATGATATGATGATCCTTCTCCTCCATTTGAACCTGCTTAAGTACCCTTCTTTGGTGCCAAGGATGAATTATAAGACTCACTTCTTCATGACCGGCCTCTTAATGAAAGAAGGAAGAACAGTTTTTAATCTTCACTTGGGCCTTCAAGAAGACCGACCTCATGTGGAGAAGATAGAAGTTCCTTTTTGCTTTTTCATTCACCCATCACCTAGTTGAGTCACTCCAAGCCAAAATTAGTAGTCAAATAATTAAGGAAAATACAATCACTTCAATTATGGCAATGATCACCTCCCTTTCTTTCCTTCCTTGAAGCCCACGGAAAGTGAAATGGGCCCTGAGGACTTCATAGTGATTAGCCTTGGAAAAGGGAACATCACAGTTCTCCCTTTCCAAATGTGCTTTCCCCCAAACAAATGCAAACTCATATGCCCAAGTATCATCCTATGAAAGTGGAGGAACATATTATAGTGCTTCCCATAATCTAGATCCCATGTCTTGTCAAATGAAGGAGCTTCAATCCAAATAAAATCATACCTCTATTGCCCCTCTCTCCATTGAAATATTCTTCATATTCTACTTCGAAAACTAGCAGTGACATCTTCATCCTTTGCATACTCAGTTGTACCAAAATCCCTGCAAAACTATTGTAGATTCCATCATAGAGCAAGAAATAGATGAATAATCAGCTTGACCAGCTGTCCCTCTTATTACAAGATGCCAATCATACCGTGAATGGGCTAAAAACAAGTTACAACCATAGCCATAAAATCACATGGGACCTCATCCAAATCAAGGCTATTGGGTCTGATTTATTTGTTTCTTCCAGTTGTAACCTTCTTTCCACATCATCCAATGATGAAATTCCATCCTGAAATGTACAGTGCTTAGCTCGTTGCCCATGACTGTTAATGGCAGTCCCGACTCTGAATTTTGCATGCTCAGCCATATGGCAATTACACAACAACTGCCAAACTAAAATCTTACAGGAAAACGGCAATTTTATGAGGGGTGTAGAAACTAGAAAATTCTCTTACGAGAACTGAAAAAATTGAGAATATCAGATCTATAATTGAAAACAACAGATATATTGGCCCTTAATTCAACACTCTTATAGCCCACACGTACCCCAACTTGCTGTAGAAGATGGCTTTCAATAAGAAAGCTCCATTTTGCACATAATTCTTGAAATGTCCCCCACAAGGAAGTAATATCGTGTATGCCCGGAACTAACCAAAAATTATCACCACGGAGTACCTTGCCTAAGAGTAGACCCTTGCTTGTCCCTATGCCTTGACTGCACTAAGAATATGCCTCTGCCTCCTTAGTGGTAGCCATGCTTGAAACACCATCCACTCTATCTTAAAGTATTGCCTTCTTTTTGAATTCCAACATAAGATGTAAACAATACATACCAATATTTACACTCACCTTTTCTTGACTATGTTGTTATCTTGCTGATTTTGGGTTCCAATTGTTGCCTCCAAGCTGCCCCACTGAATTTTCTTCACAAATTGGTTTGGATCCATACCATAGGTGTGCAGATGAGTGGGTGTGATAGCCATGTATAGCTCTAAATTTCTTCTCAAACAATGCCAAAGATGTTGAGATGTTGGCTTTGCTTGATCTCAATAAGCGAACCATCTTACAGATCATATTAAGTGGAAAAAATGTCTTCAAAACCTGCCCATCTCTTGATGTCTGTGGTAGATATGCACAGCCCCATAATTAAATTTGGGAAGAACAGTCCATCATAGTTGTAGCATAGCATTTCCAACTCAAAAGTCTTGGATATTAGTAACATTGGATAGGTGCAACAATTGCAATACTTGAAATCCCTTTCACACATCATATTAAACCCAAAGAGCTTCATCATAAATGTCAACCTACCATTGTCCAAGGAGAGTACTATCCATCCAAAATATGAATTCAGAAAGAACATCTTACCATGGCTGTAGCATTGTATTTTCCCATGCAAAATTGGGATGGTGGTAGTTGGAGACCATCTTGCACCTGATGTGAACACTTCATCCCTCACCATGGGTGACCATGGATGAGGAATGCCTTTTCTTTGTGGTTACCAATTCTCTTATGGCTGCCATAAGGATGTAGGTATCAGCAGTCCTCAAGTTTGTAGCAGCACTCTTCAAAAGATCTCATGGATCCCAAACTTCTATGTACAAGAATCTGGATTATGCAAGGAAAAATCTATGTGCTCTTTGTTACTCAATGAGTTCTGCACATTATCACCAATTATATTATGAGGCATCAAACATGACATAGATCATTCTTTTTAACAAGCTGCCCATGATGACACAAGTATGACAGTGACATAGGAGGAGACAAAATGTGATCATTTCTATCATACCTTGGGCTGTCAACAAGGAGTTCAGCCTTATTTTGTTGGTAATCATGAAGAACCAGAAGTGCCCTTTCTTCATGGAAGCCATCCTCATATACTTCATGCAAATCTGATTTTTCTTCTCCATTTTTCTACCACATGCCATCATTAGAAATCAATAAATCATCATTGAATATCATAGGATTTTTACCTTCCAACTCGTGCTTCATGATTTCCTTATCTTTCCTAGGCTCATGCTTCAAGATTTCATCAAACCCTTGGCCCTTCATACTGCTGTTCTGAAAATCAGTCAATGGCTTGTCTTTGGGAAAAGTGATGGGTACTTCTAGGGCTTTAATGGGCTGCTCCCTCTCAATGCCCAACAACTTCGATTGTTCGTCTTCGTCCTTGATCATGATAGAGGGATTCTTTTACTCTAGGGCCGGAACATCTTTCCCATTTTCCATGGGTATAACTTAGGGTTTGGAACTTGTTCCAATTCCCATTTTACCATTCTTCAACCCAATGAACTCGGCAAGTGACGTGGCATCATGAATCTCATCTGGAAGAGCCCTCTACTCCTCATAGATGGTAACAATGTTTTTGCCCACAAAATGTTGTGTCTCAATCTCCGGAATGGATTCTTCCCCTTGGAGGAAGGTAGGCCTAAATGGCCTAGCAATAACTCTAAAGCTTGACCCTAAGGGTTGCCTCACACTATCAATTGCCAAAGAACTTCCTTTTCCATTGTGTTTTTGCATGTCTTCGATCAACTGTGTCATCCTATTCACCGATCTTTCTTGACCTAGGGCAAACCTCTCATGTATGTTCGCCATCTATCTATTCCTTTTGAATGAAACCTCCAGGATGGGAAGACCGAAACTCTGATACCACTATAATGTTCCTTTCTAAGGATGAAACCGAAAAATAAGGGTTTGGCCTCAAACACAAATGACAATTTCTGTTTTTTACTACAACTAGCAGTCAATCACTTCAACCTTAGAGGAACAAACTGAAAATGACATTAGTAACGAAGAGAGATCAACAAATGAATCTGATTTTTTGTTTCGTAGGGCAGCGAACAGTATGGGTTCTTTAAGACAATATTCTCATGCAATATAGACTGAAAATCAATATAAAAATATCCCAAACACTTAAGAAGTCTAGCAATATGAAATCCGAATCAAATATATATTTTAGAAATTTAATTCAAGTGCAAACACAACTGAAATTTTGAAAACTCATAACTGCATCAATACTTGGAGTTTCAACACAAACAACTGCCCAAAATGATCTTGGAGAGACCAGCTATCCAATAAAAGTGAAATCACAATTTTCCAGCCATGGAAACCCCTTCAAAAGTGATCCTGGACTTCTCAGACGGGTCGCTCAAGTGGAGGAAGGGTGCTAACATCCTTGAAAGTTTCCTAACATCCTTGAAAGTTCCCTAGTTGGAGTAGAAGTGCCTTATGCACGGATAAATATCTTGCTGTTCTAGAAATCTGCCAATGAAGTCCACTTGTGACTCCCGAATGAAGCACATGGTAGCCACTCATGCGAGCAAGGAAGCAATGTGGCTTCAATGGTTATGTGTAATTGTTGGGTTCATTTAGAAGGTTGTAAGGATAGATTTTGATAGCCAAAGAACATTGTGTTTGAAAAATAACCTTGAATATCATTCTCAGACCATTTTGTAAGGGAAATGGTGGAAAATAGGAAGTTGGTATTGGGTAAGGTTGACACAAATTAGAGCGCTACAGATTCATCGACAAAGGTAGTGAGTTTGAGAAGTTCTCTTAGGGCAGGAAATCAATTTTAGTGAAATAAGTACACAAAAGGATGTAAAGGTTAACAATGGGTAGATATTCTAATTAATTAACTTCCAACATCAATTATCAAAATCAGAATAACACTTTTATACTTGTAATTGGTATGTTAAATAAGAAATGAACTTGAAAACATAAGGAGTGAGTGCACTTAGCTGATTACAAATGATTTCTGGAATACATTATGGGGAGGATACACTTGTTGGAACAAGGAGATGTAAACCTGATGATGCTTCATTCTGGAGATTGTGACTGGAAATCAACCTAGGCAGGACCGTACAACTTTGTCAGGGAAAACCATGTTTGACCCTTCTGTATAGTCTTGGACCTACTCAATTATGTGATTTGTAATTTCTACACATTATCAGTTAATCTAAAACTATTTGTCATTGTCAAACCCTAATTTTTTGATCATGTCATGAAGGTCTTTGAATAATATGATCATGATCTCAAACCCTAGTCATGGATGATAAGTCCTGTTTGAAATAAACATTAGTTGGGTTGTGACACCCCCGTGCACTACCAACATTGACACTACTCCAAGAGGCCTCAAACCACATCATTTCCACCTAGCATGTGATATTTGAATGAATACAACTAGATTTGATAACCATCTTTGATCATGCTTGAATTGAGTTTTCTCTTACTAAGATACTTAAAAGGGATGTTTGAGTGTTTGTAGATGAGAGAGATTATTACCTTAACCTGATATGAAGAGCTTTAGAAATGTAGATATTTCCACCCTAATGATTATAGATGTGCTATTGTAAGATTTAGGGAGCCTTGGTTTCCTTTTACAAGTGTATAGGAAGTGAGTGTATCGATGTAGCACCATCATGTTTTCCTGTTAACAAATGAGGTAGCGTTTACTTGCTTATATGGGGTTCTATAGATGATTTATCAAAGAAAGGATGACCTTAAAGAGATTATAAGACCTAATAAAAGATATGGATTTGAAAGAAAAGTTGGAGGACATGTCGGTCAAAGATCGTACAAGTCAGTCAGAACCGAATATACTATCTTGACCAATCTATATGGCCTTACCCAGGGAAAGAAAACATGCAAATTGAAGTTTGGGACTTGTTGCTTGATGTTTGTCCATTGATTTTATGCATTGTGTTCTCAGAATTTAACGATATGTCATTGTGCAAGGATAAACAAGCTAAACAAGAGGCCTTGGAATGTGATAAGTGAGAATGGAAAGGTTGTGTTTATCTTAGCAAGAATGCATTGTCAAAATCAACAGTGTTAAAGAGTGAATTACCAAATTTGAGTGTCTACATTTGCCCCCCTTTAAGTATGAAATGAAATTACATGTTTAAAGGAAAATATACCTAAGTGTGTAGACACACTTTGTCTTTTTACTCAAATTTTTATTTTAGCAGAATCCCATTGTGCTTGGTGTTGATATGCTCCACAATGAAACCTGCAACACAAGTGTAGTAAATTTCCATGATAAAAAATTTAAATTTAACTCAAATGTAAAGTGAAAATGAAATATTTGTATTTTCATAAGAATGAAGTGAAACATATACATAAGCAAAGAAGGAATACACTTGTTTATTTGCAAAGGAAGAAAATCCCATGCTTTGTTTGTGCTTTGAATATTTGCTTTATTGAATTTGATGAACTTTGCTAAAGAATTGGGGGTGATCAATCCCCAATTGTGCTGAGAAGAAACTAGAGTGTTGGGTGCATATAACCCAACATAGAATGTCGAAGAGAGAATAAAAATAATGAGGTGCTAAAACACCCTGCTAAGGAAGAAGACCAGGGTATCAAAGTTATTCATCAACTTAGATATCTTCCCCTTTTATTGCAAGAGGAGAGGAAATTATGTCTTATGAAGAACTTAGCCACTTCAATACCTTTCATAACCCCACATACCACATCATGAAAGATGGATCTAGGCCTGATTTTGTAAATAAGGACATGCAATAGAAAAGAGAATAGGTACCCCCATGCCCTTCACATGTGCCACATGACTTAATAGAAACTGTAATGTATTGAAATGTTGATGGAGGAAGGAGACTTATGCCCCCAATAATCTTGAAAGTGTAGTAGAAACTGAATGGCGTGGTGAAGGGGTGAAGTACTTCATGCCCCATGTACTGGTCTGAATTGAGTGAATTGAGTCTAAAATTATGCCAAAAACCTGAAATGTAGATGCAAATCTAAAAAATTGCTAAGAAATTGATGTAACTGCCCCTTGGGAAAAAATGTGTGGTAAGGTTAGGACCATACCATATGGTTTTGACCAATTTGTATTGGTTTTGAACATGTGTATTTTGTTTGAATTTTTATTTTTTTCTTGATTTCTGAGTACATGTACCTTATTTGTACATGTATCATACACCCAAAATTCTTCTTGTGTTTGTTGTAAGTGTAGAATATACCCAGATGAATGCCCCCTCTTTTGAGGCATGTGTGAAAACCATGTTGAGCACTTGGCTCAAAAGAAAATATGTATGCCTATGTACAAGATGTCTGAAGAAGTTGTAGAAATTTTTGTAGAATGTTGGAGAGGTGGCCACCTTGAATAATTTGTACCTACAAAAAGGAAGGTGTTTGTGCATGGTAACAACTATGACACGCAAGAAAATTAATGATAACAATAGTTAGAAACCATATAGATGATAAAAATAGTAGTAAAAATACATATATGATAAGACAAGTATAACAATAGTGAAATTGGATGTCAAAAATATGAAAAAAAAGGTCACACAAAAGGTGTAAAGCTGAAAACATGGGATACCCACATGGTGTCACAAGACAATCAAGGCCCGTAGGCCTAACAAAGATTAAGAATGAGAAAAAGTAAATATAGGCCACAAACATGAGACACCCACGTTGTCGCAAGATAATCAAGGCACATAGGCCACAAGCAGTGATAACAAACAAATAACAATACACAAAAAAACAAGTATGCATGAAATAAGAGTGTCAAAACATGGTAACGTGATATAAAGCCAATATATGTGAAGATATGTGAAATAAGAGATGTCAACGCTACACAAGACACATGTGTTAGTCATGTTAGCTCAAAATATAACATGTACACCATATATGTAATCAAATATAATGAGGAAGTAGAAAGGAACTATAATGGAACAACAACACCTGGATGTAGTGTAAAATAGATGCTCCTAGATGTATATGATATTTTGGTAAGTTTGTATATGTCCCACATCATGCTTCGCCATGAAAACTAAGCCCACACTCACAAATCCTTGAACTGGGTAATGTAAACCTGTCCTTTGGCCAATCTTTGACTATGTAAACCCCCATCATGGCCAAGAGGGATGTGCTAAGTAGATTTTTAAAGTGTGTTTCATGTGCAAGTAAGTTGGTGGGAAGCAATTCATGGATTCATTTTGATCCCCTTTGAAGGAACTGCTCCCCAAGGCTTGAAAAGACCTATTTGTAGGACTTTGACACCTAATGAACACCCTTTGGAGATGAACCAAGAAGAGCTAATGCCTCCAAGCAGAGTGTGACTGAGCTATGATATCATCAAAGGTAGTTTAGAGAAGATTTGCAAGGAGAAACTGGTTTAGGAGCAAACTATGCAACACTGGGCTACTTACGGCACAGTGCAGGGAAATGAAAGAAGTGAAAAAACTAGTGAGCTTGTTCTGGATGTTGCGAGAGCCTCGGGTATTTTTGTGAAGTGACCAAATACTCATCGGAAAGCTAAGGAGGCCTACTTCATATTACAAAAGGTTTCGGGAGATTCTACTGTCTGGATTTTGAGATATTGGCCCGACAGTGCAAGTGAAGACCCCCGATCCTGGTGGAGATTTGAATGAGCATTCTTGGAGTTCTATAAAGAGTTGAGACCTGATTCAAAGCCCAAGATGACCTATTCAATGCCCTCTTTACTCAAAATGTGATGGTGGTCCTTTTCATCATCATTCTTTTCGGTGGCAGTCACTTTCATCGGTGCACAAGCTTTTGAGTAGAATCATAAAATTCAAATTGCTGGCAAAATTGGCTCCTGAAACCTATGGGAATGATCTCAGCAAACCTCTTGGAGTCTAAATGATATAAGGTTTGCCTAGTTAACTCTCAGGGATACTCCCGGGGCGAAGAATCACTCTCCTACATCTATTTTTGGCAGTTGTTGGTGAAGGCAGGCTTTCTAAAAGCATCTATGTCGCATTTTTGCACCTTGGATGCACTTTTGCACCTTTGCACTTGGTTAAAAGGTACATGGGGTGCAAAAATGTATTGAGACCCCAAGGAGAGAGGATGATTTTTAAAAGTTTCGTCACTTAAGTGACAAACATGTGTGTTAGGTGATGTTAACAACTCAGCTTCAAATGGCCCCCTTCCCATGTTCTAGCACCCCCTTAGCGCACTTGGGAATCATTTTTACATATTTGCACCTGGTGCAAAAGTGTAATGGGTGCAAAAAATTGCAACCCCAAGGGATGAGTCATTTTTTGTCACTTACACTCACAATCTCACGTGTTAGAGCATGTCATCACCTCGCAACTTAAAACTAGCCCCCTTCCCATTATAAGCTTGACCCATGGTGTAGTTTCCAAGGCCTGTTGCACCTTTGCACCATTGCACCTCACACTAAATGTGGTAAGTTGCAATGGAGGCTCTCGGACCCATTTAGTAAGTCTTCTCTCTTTTATCCCGAGTTAGTGTAAGAGTGCATAAGTGAGTCAAAAGGTGGGTTTGCTTAACTTGGGTTAAGGGGTGAGTATTTGAATTGCACTTAGCCATTTTTGGAACTGATTTTTGAATATATTTCCTCTCCATTTTTGTTCTAACCAAGCCATGCCAAATTTGGAAACCCCATGCCAAGAACACACTTTCGCTCATATCTCACGAACCCTTGCTTTGTTTTCCATGAAACTTAGACTGAAGCTTCCCTACTTAAATGACATTAGAGATGAGTTTTTAAATGAAATAAGTAATTTCATCCAAAAAAAATTATTATGAACATCATAAACTTTCATCCATGGAAAAATTATTTCTCATATATCTGGAGTTTCAGCGATTCAAATGAGCTAAAAATTGGAGCAAGAGATCCTCGAAAACTTATCTTTCTAATGAGCCCTTTCGTGCCTCGTAAAAATGAGTATAATTAAAGTTATGTAGGATTTTTATTTTCCATAATCCAGCCCTCTATCATATGAATAACACGCAGACCTACAAGATTAATTCTCAAATTTTTAAAGATCCAAATAATAAAAACCCCTTAAAATTATACCAAAGCATCCCTATGAGAAGTAGAATTTTTTGATTCATTTTTCGGTCTTATCCAACACCCCCTGACCAATGTCTATTTTTAGTAAGTTTGTAATTAAAGAAACTTAATAATGTTGGTATGTCCAAATTATGAATTAATTCATGACACTCAGTTCATTCCCCAAGAGGAGAAGTGCTCGAAAGTGACAATTCGGTGAAATTGACAAAACTAGTCACCCAGGAAGAACTTACTAAAAATAGTAAGTGTTCGAAAGAGGCTAAAAATGGTCATGGTTGTTCATCCTCAATTCCTCACCAATGTTCAACCTTCATATAGAGACTAATTCATGCTTTCAAAAGGGTTAAAAGTGGCATTATGTCTTAAACAGAAGAGAATCCTTCTTGGTTCCCAATTTTTGGTCAAAATGGAACATTCTGGTCTCTGGTGTGTTTCTCACTTCGACATATGGGTTGATCATAAGTTGAAAACATGATTCGTCCATTTTCTCACCTTAATTATTAACATATTTTTAGGTGATCATCACCTCATCTCATGGATTAATCCATTTCCCCAAAGCTCTAGATCATTAGGTTGACTTGTGCAAGATATGGTCTCAAGTTTACATCAAGGAACTTGACATTTTCAAAGGCATTGTAATGTTTTAAAGTTTTGAATTCATTGTTTAAGTGAGAGGAAATATTCCATAATCATATTCAATGGTATCCACCTATGCCTCTTCATCCAGTGGCCAATCAATCAAGGCATGAGCTCACAATGTACAATATTGGTGTGAATGTTCATCGTTCACCTTCTCGATGTGTTCAAGCGATGTCACAGAGGTTCATCATTTCAAAGATTGTTCAAATGTCTTCATCGGAGCTCTTTGTTATTGCATAATAGTGTAGGGTCATCATGGATTAATTTTCATCTTCAACCTCTTCAGATATGATCTTTATCGTGGGTGGAATTATCTCCATCCATGTTTTGGAGCATTTATTCTCTCTTCTCCTCATTCTTCCTCGTCTTTTGTCCCCCTTTCTAATTATTCCTTGTAAGCAATCATTGTAATTTTTCTTATTCCCTTAAGTGACTCTAATCATTGTAATTTGTCTTATTCACTTAAGTGACTCTAATGGTGAAATGTAAAATTCCCTTTTGATTTATTAAAAAGATGGACTTATTTTCTCACATTCCTAGAGAAGACATGAAGAGTCCACAGATTTTAATAAGAACACAAAGAGACATGTGGGGGTAAACGAAGAGACGGAATTGTTAAATTATAAAAAGATATTACCTTCTTCATTGTAAAGGGGTCGTTAATCTTGTTTACTAGCTCTCATAATTCTCTAATAAAATCAAGTGATTGAATTATCTTCTATTTCTTTGTCTAAAAAATTTCCTTCTCCATCTCAACTATAATACTATGAGAAATTGTACTTGTTGCAATATTATGCAAGCAATATTTTATGATTTGATTGTGTCGTGTTCCTCTTATCAATTGGCTCATGGTTTCTTCTTCTTTGGATGCATGAAACTACTCTTGATTTTATGTTGGCAAACTCTGCATGTGTTATTTGTAATATAAAATCCCTTCTTATACATTCTCTCCTCACCTTTCTTCCTCACAATTCCTCCTTTTTGTTCCACACAAGCACTTTGCCACAAGTATAGGGAAGTATTCTTGTGTGATCCCCAATCGTAAGACCACCCCCGTAATTAGAGTAGTGTATATATGTTTCCTTCTTTTCAATAAATAGAGCTGCCCCATTCAAGCATAGGCACCTAGTTCCAGAGCGTTGTTGAAATCCCCCAATTTGCCCACCCGACAAATTATTTCGCCGACAATAATGTAAAGTGCTAACAACTCAAGCGAAGTGTACATGTCCTGATTTTGTATTTTTTGCAAATATAGGAATATTTTTTGTATTTTCAAGTGCTTAGCTATGTACACGAAAGAGAGGTAGCATCGTGCTACCAAATGTTTGAAGGAGGATGTAAGTTGGTGAAAGGTATAGGCCAAGGTCAAAGTATCATGTCACGAAAATAGGTGTTGGCGGTAAAACATGGAACCATAAAGAACTAGGTAGGATAGTAGTAGAACAAGTAGCTAGGGTATGTGGGTTGATAAAAAGGTCATGTCTTGTGTCAAAGGCGGATGAGATATGAGTAGCAATAGGAGCAAGAGGGGTATGGAGGAATGCATGAGAGGTATGATGTAATAAGTGAATATCCCTAGGTGGTATTGGGGTGCCATAAAGTAACTGCATAGTATCCGAAGAATCAAAGTGACCTTGTTGTAATTGGGAGATGTAATCATGTAAAGCCGTAACAAGGGTATTATAGGTGCATAAATCAACGTGTTGGAAAGCACTCATAAAGATAGGGTGTAAGAATGTGTTGCATGTTTTGAGATCTATAGTAGAAGCCGTAAAAGGATGTGTAGTTATAGGAGGCACAAGTGGCACAGTGGGACATGTGGGTTGAGTATCAATTGCAAGGAAAAAGAGGTGTATGATTGTTGGATGTGTATCGAGCACTATTCCAAGTAATTGACTTGAGGGCCATGGTCATGATGACATTTTGAAATGGGAGATGAGATGCCCCCAACATCACGGGTATAATATAAACAGGTATGGGAGGCAAAGTACGAGGACCACTAGAGAGGCGAGAGGAAGGGAGTGATCCGAATGAGTGATCAGAGTAGATGACATAGTAGAGGTGGGGAGGGTATTCCGTTTGAGAGTGTTCGAGTCTATGAGATTTTGGATGATGTGACGAAACTTGATATACCTATCTGTGAGGTGATTGATACATTGTCATGTCCCTTTTTGAAGGCTGATTTTTTAAGACCTTAACCCATTCTTCTCCCTATGGGTCTAAGGAAGAAAGCAAGGGGAAGATCTGGATTATATTTTTATTGTTGTTTAGGTAGTTATTTTATTTATTATCATGTATCCTATTGGGAAGCCTAGCGCTCCAATAGAAGGACTTAAGTAGTTAGGAAATAAAAGTATTTTGAGCATGTAGGCTCCAAATACTAATTAAATATTTAAAAGCACTTATTTTAAGGGGTCAGCCATCATTTTTGTATATTGTGTAAAAACACTCCTTGTGGTTATATAAGGAGGTCACTTGGTCATTATTGAATCATGTTTTTGGTGAATTTCATATCTTGGTGAAGGATTGCTAGTGAAGCACCTTTCCATCTCTCTCAAGGACGAAAACCCTTGATTGAGGACCCTCCCAAGGACGAAAACCCTTGTGGAGAAGTTGGTGGAGGACGAAACCCCACACTTCATTTGGTTTCATACTGCTTCATTGTTGGTTCAACTAAATTATGCCCTAAGCAACTTGCTTGGGAGAGTGTTTTGGGTGATGTGGCTATTTTTATGTGAACAACTTGTATGATTGGATTCTCTATAATTTGTAAAGGTGAAATTATCTCCATTTTTTAAAAGAGTGTATTTGAGTGGTATTTTGTTCTGGAAATTATTATTTAAATCTGCAGTGGATGGTTGAGGGATAAATTAAAAATAGCACTTGTGGGTTTCTAAAAATCAGTTTTCTTGCATGATATGATTGTTGGTTATTTATTATAATTTTGAAGCATCTTTTTTAAGGTTTAAGTGAGATTTGTGCCACTAGGAAGGTGTGTTTGACTTCTCCTAAGAGGTTGCCACCCTAGGAGGGTGTGCTGGCAGAGCGTTGGAGGGTTCCAAAGTGAATTTTCAGTCATCTAAATCTGCCCACTGATTTCAGTTACAACTCAGCTTTTGGTCATTTCCTGAGTCCCCCTAAAAAGGGACATTACAGTGGTATCAGAGCATCATCCTCCCAGCCTGTGAAGCATGGAGAACAATTGGACTACCAAAGAAGGGAAAGGAGGAAACCTTTGATCGTGAATGACACAAGGAAGGATAGTGGATGCACTGGATAGGCTTTCCTTAGCCATCCAAAACATGCAGGGTAGTGGTTCGGCCAAGGGGGAAGAGGACTCCTACAACCCTCGTGTCACAAAGAAGGAGAAAATTTCTTTTGCAAGGCCCTACAAACCCCAGTTTGTGACCAAGGAGGCAGTCGCTCCACATGGGAGCCCTAGACAAGCTCATGACTATACCGTATGGCTTGAAGAGTACCAAACAATGTCGGAGGAGTTTCGGGAGGCAATGTCTCTCACGGATTTCATCAAATTAAGGACGGAAGAAAAACATTATCGGCAAAGAACCCTAGCGCCAAAGGAAGAAGTACAACATGCCAAGAAGAAGGAATGTTTCAGCCCTAGGGAGAAGAGGTCCTTCCATCGGGATGAAGGAGATTAAGGAGCATGCCACCCAAGGTAAAAATCCTTTTGTGTTTAATGATGAATTGTTGGCATCTAATGGTTGCATAAAACTAACAGTTGTCAATGAAGAGCCCTTGATAGAAAAGGGTATACTTTTGAAGGAACCAAATGTTGAAATTAGACAGGAGAAGGAATTCATATATGCAAGCACGGAGGATGTAATGGAAACTCAAAAGAATTGTGAGGAGTGGCGAAGAAGAGCTAGGGTTGCTAGATTGATAGCCGCTCAAGGGAAACAACACTTACAAGAGTATAGGGCAAAGAACTCTTCATTTTTGATAAGGAAAAAGGAAGTAACCATGAAGCATGAGGCAAGGGAAAAGGAAGGGTTGTTGAGGAAAAGAAATTGAGAGTTGAATTCAAATTTCAAGGTGAAATTAATAATATTCAGCTTGCTGGACTGTCCCAAACAGCCGCCACCAAGGAGCCAATCAATGGGGATATCAACAAAGAACAATCCCAATTTTGTCATCATCCAAAGAAAGGTAAAAGTCCTTTGATGTTCTATGATAATTTATTGGATTCTAATGGTTACACAGGACAGTCACATAATGGAGTCAAATCAGATTTACTAAGGGCCTATAAGGATGATATTATGCATGAGATAAGGGCACCATTAGATTATTTTCTGAGTGCTGTTCCTAACTCAGAAATTCTGAGTCAAAAGAGTGTCAAAGGCAGCCCATGGTATGAGAAAATATCAGTTTTGTTGCTTGTTGATATGACATTGCTTGTATGTTGCCCTCACACACAGCAACTGGTTGGGGAAGGTGATCAGATTTCATGCTTGTTATGTCCTCCTATATCACCATTGATTGGACATCATTATGCACCTCATACTCCACGGAATAATGAGGTAAGAAGTACTTCTTGTTGTATGGATTCTTGGGCTCAATTTCAAAATTGTTTCCGCATGTGGAATATAGGTGCAATGTTGGGAAAATATCTGATTTCAAAATCAATAGGAGCAAATTTTATCAAGGGCATGGCATGATAAGTCTGATTTTTCATATGTTCCATGAATATGGAAGAGCTAGAGAGAATATGGTGGAAGGGCAACACCCTTACTCTAATGTGTGGCACACATACTTATCATCCATTTCGGGTGAAGGGTTTTCTTCATAACCAAGGGGTCACTAGGCTTGTAGAGAGTGGCACCATCATACCTTGCACAAGGAAAATAGTACAACTGTCAATCCTCCTAGGAAAATATGAGGTATGTGATGAATTTTTTGTGATTAAGTTAGCTAATGATGAAGTAGTTCTTGGAGTTCAATGGCTGCAATCTTTGGGGGAATTCACCCTCAATTATCATGATAGAGAACTGAAATTCTATGATAAAGACAAAGAAATCAGAATTCAAGGTATAGAGGAAAGAAGGAATGTACAATGGAAAATGCTTGGAAATCACATTGTGGTTTGCTTTCTCACATAACAGCTGATTGGAAAAATATTATCACAGCTGAGTATGTCAAAAATCAGTTTGCTAGTAACATCATGGAAGGAGTTTGCAAGAAGGAACAACATAGGACAGTTGTTTTGGGGCAGCAAGTAAGGCACTTGCAATCAGAAAATCCTCCACAACGAAGGTTACTCACACTTGGTAAGAATGTTTATTACTATAAAGTGAATTCAAAAGAGCTTTGGGGTGTAAGTCATCTTTCTAACATGAATGAGATGAGTTTGGAAAATGTGAATCATGAACCCCAAATCATTATGGGAGTTATTTTAGATCTTGTGGCTATTATTTCCAGCTGGTTCCACATTCTATTTGCAGCCACCAAGTGGATTTTGATCACAAGGAAGTGGTGCTCTTCTTCTAGTGACATTGACAAGGTAAGGGTAACTCTCACAAGATGTTTGTTGGCCACTACAATTTTGAACTTGTAATGCTACAACCGAGATGAAGTGTTTTTCCCAATCTCATTTGTTGGGTTGTGGATTTCTTCTTGGGAAGCAATAGAGGGGCAGATTTGAAGACATTCTTTTTATTTGAAATGGTGTGTAAGAGGGTTCACTCATTGAGAACAATTAAGGCCAATGTTCCAACATATTTGGTATTGTTTGGGACAAAATTCCGGGCAAGGTATGGCTGTTATACTTACATACCAGCACTCATAAGTTCTGATCCGAGCCAAATTTTGAAAAGATTAGTTTGGGGCAGCTTGGAAGCATCTTTTGGAGGCCAAGGTAATCATTATGACAGTTGTTGCATTTTTGTTTTATACGTTGTCCGCAACAATTTCAGCTCCTTGTCATTCTTTTGACAATTAGAGAGGAGTATCCAGCCATGAGGTTGAAGGGTTTGCAATCTACTATCATTGTTGATGTGTTTTCAGCTATTATAAGAAGGATCCCAACCACTATCCTTCTGATTTTAGGGAACAAAATACATGGTTACAGCTGTGTTTGGGACAGCAGGAGGGAAATTGGGAACAACCAATGTTTGGACAGTATTTATGAGGCCTTGGCAAGCAAAGAAGAAGAACCAACCATCATATCCACAAAGCAAGAGTGGATGAAGAAGGGGACACATTTTTTCTTTAACGAGTTTGCTTCATGTGCAGGTATATCAAAGGAGGAGCAATTGAGATTTATTTGGGATCTAGGTACTTGTAATTGCTTGGGGACAAGCAATCTTGGGAAGGGGGGACTGTCATGTCCCTTTTTGAAGGCTGATTTTTGAAGACCTTAACCCATTCTTCTCCCCGTGGGTCTAAGGAAGAAAGCAAGGGGAAGATCTGAATTATATTTTTATTGTTGTTTAGGTAGTTATTTTATTTATTATCATGTATCCTATTAGGAAGCCTAGCACTCCAATAGAAGGACTTAAGTAGTTAGGAAATAAAAGTATTATGAGCATGTAGGCTCCAAATACTAATTAGATATTTAAAAGCACTTATCTTAAGGGGTCGGCCATCATTTTTATATTGTAAAGCACTCCTTGTGGTTATAAAAGGAGGTCGCTTGGCCATTATTGAATCATGCTTTTGGTGAATTTTCATATCTTGGTGAAGGATTGCTAGTGAAGCACCTTTTCCATCTCTCTCAAGGACGAAAACCCTTGATTGAGACCCTCCCAAGGACGAAAACCCTTGTGGAGAAGTTGGTGTGGACGAAACCCCACACTACACTTGGTTCATACACTTCATTGCTGGTTAGAACTGATTTATGCCCTAAGCGACTTGCTTGGGAGAGTGTTTTGGGTGAAGTGGTTGGATTTTTATGTGAACAATTGCATGATTGGATTCTCTATAATTTCTAAAGGTGAAATCTTCCATTTCTATCAATTATTTGAGTGGTATTGTTCATTTCAGTTGGAAATTATTATTTAAATCTGCAGTGGATGGGTTGCATGATAAAAATAAAAATAGCACTTGTGGGTTTCTAAATATCAGTTTTCTTGCATTTATTGATTGTTGGTCATTTATTATAAATTCTTAGCATCTTTCCCCAAAGTTTGAGTGAGATTTGTGCCTAGGAAAGTGTGTTTGACTTCTCCTAAGAGGTCGCCACCCTAGGAGCAAAGTGTTGGCACCGTGTGGAGGGTTTCAAAGTGATTTTCAGTCATCTACAATCTGCCCTAGTTCTGATAGAATCATCAAGGACAACATAACATATTGTGTCAAAATTCTTGGGACCTATAGTGATTGGTATAGTGATAGAAACAAATACTTGGCGAGGAATGTTGGTATAGTTGTGAAGATTGCGAGGAATTGGTGAAAGGTCTTAACCAAAAAAGTCTAAAGCATTAACCAAAAAGAGGCCACAAACTTTGATATTTGATGATGAGTCAAGACAAACACACTTGACCAAAGTCTCGCGCAAAAAAACTTGAATATAGGTGGGAGGGCGGGTGGTAGCCGGTGGTGGAGTAGCGATAGACTATCACTAAAAGCGATGGAAACGGCCTTGTGGAGAATAGCTTGAACATGCTTAATGGGTGTGTTGGATGAATCTCCTTACTTGAAGCAACATCTCCTTACAAAGGGGGTTGTTCTGTTTGATATATTCAAGGAATGATATGGTGTGATCAGGTGAGGAAGCCATTATGGTAGTAAAAAAAAACAATCAAGCCACAAAGAAGAAGCATATTATAAGATACAACATATGAAACATGAAGGTATTAGGGGAGATGTGCAAGATTGAGGCACGAATAAGGTTCACCAAAATATTTACAGCCGTATATAGATAGGGCCCCCCACCCTGAACTATCTTATAGTTCTAGAGAGGGGGGTCCTCGATTGAAGCATCTCCCGTTGACCCCATATATCTCCCTCGACCCCCAAAGATAAATAGGAACATAGTTCCTATAAAGGAAACCTAGGGACCATATTCTTCTTCGCCAATATTAGTTCTAGCCAAGTCCCGTACAAATTCGAGAACATATTCAACAAAATTTTGAGCTCCGGTTGGAACGATTTGTGGATCTCGAATAGCTATAGTAGCTGAACTTAATAAGATAGCAATTACAATCTAGGATATGGTGCATAAATGCCCTATATATCTATCTTAGCAGCACAATCACTTCACCATAGCGGCACAATCACTTAACCGTTCGACACAATCAAGAGCGATCAACTAGATAGGGGGCCTCTCCCAGCTATATATATCTATATTCAATAGAGTAGGCCGTCGCCATATAGATATGATATGATATGATATATAGAGAGGGTGGGGGTGTTGATTGTAACTGTATAGAATCTCCACAGGGCCCTTGATCAACCAGCCAACCTAATTCAATGAACTAAACCTAGTAAAGGTGTAAAGGCCCTAGCCCCGACTCTCCTAATCTAGTGGCTTTGGCCCTCAGATATATATAGATAGGGCCAACGACTCTCCACGTTGAACCCACGACCCTCGACCATCTATCCATTTAGAATTGATTTACATCTACCGTTCTGCATGTGACGAATTGAACCCACGACCATCTATCCATTATCATTAGGCATAAAGACCCTTGCTCAAACCGACACACCATTGAATTGAGACTGATGAGTATGTAACTCGTGATAATTCCCCCCGGTATTTGGTTGGATTGATTCTGGGGAACACTCGACCACGACCACTATAGGCGGTAGGTGGGGCCCTCCCCAGAGTTCTATATTCAATGAATCATGAGGATTGAATCTTAAGCCTGAGAATAATCGGCACTAATGAAACTACCAAAAGGAAGCAAATAATCGGCACTACACTCTACACTAGAGTATCACATACGCATGGCCGGGGTACCCTATAGTTAGATACGACGACCTTTATCTAGAACTATAAGATAAGATAGTTCAGGGAGGGGGAGGGGGCTCGCCTCTAACTAGATATATCCGCTGCAAGATATAACTCTAGGCCGCCTCTATCTATATATGGGGCCCCTCCCCTAGAAATTGATAGGCCCAACCAACGAATGCCCTATCTATATATGGTGAATTCCCGGGGCCAGGGTCGAGATCAAAAAATCCCGACTCAACCCTTATATCGGATTAAGCCCATTCATTCCCCTCTAACCCATATATAGGGGGGCCAAATGGATGAATAGTTCCCAATCCGATCTAGTTGGGTTCAATGTCTAGTTCGTATTCACTCCCAACTCGATATATACAACTGTTTGAGGTAAGGAGCCCTATAGTTCTATGGGGGGCAAATTCTAACTATATATAACTTATGCCCATATATAGATAGGGCCCATAGTTCAAATAGGGGCCCGACGACCTATGCCTACTCTATATAGGTATAGATGGGCCCCTATCTATGGGATATACACACACACACAGAGGGCGTCAAATCTATACTATATGGGCCAAGGGAGAGGGACTCTACTATCCTGATGGCCTATCCTATCTATCTTCTATATAGAGTCAACACTCCCCTGACTGATTTCTACATTGCAAGGGGAGGCAACTATATATGGGCGTAGCTCTATTTAAAGTCTCGTCTCTCTCTATCTCTCTCTATATCACTGTCTCTAGTTCTAGATCTCACTCTGTATCTCTCTCTATATCTCGACTATCTAGTTCTAGTTCTCTATCTAGTTCTCTCTCTAGTTCTCTATCTAGCTCAAACTCTTCACTCTCACTCTAGAAACGATAGGTAGAGGGAAGAGCGCTTGAATGACTCCCCTCTCCCTTTCTTTCGCGGGGAAGGGGCCTTCCTGTAAGGCACCCTCACTATAGAGAGATATGACGATGGCCTACTAGTTCTATATGACCAGTTTACTCGGAGGGCCCATAGTGAGCCCACCTTGAACTATAGATATGGCGACCGACCCAAGGTACTAACTAGACTATTATGCTCGGGAGGCTATACCCGGGGAGGTCCGGGGAGAGGCCCCGGGCCACTATCTTCTCTATGGTCAGCACTCGACCCCCCCCCTCACTCTTTATGGCTAGATGGGGGAGAGGAGAATGATAGATCTATAGATCTATAGTTGGCACTTGGTTGAGAGCTCGATCTCTTTACATGCCCACCTTATCTATAGGTTGTGAGTCCCCATCTAGCACTATGGCGATAGATTCGTTCCAGGGCAGAACGAAGGTGTGTATATATATATTTATATATATTCATTAGCTCATGGAACTATAGCCGCCCCCCATATACCCAACCGGTCCCCTACGTACAGAATCTACTAGTGGCCCTATAGTTCTATTCGACATATTCTGCTAGTCGGTTCAGGATCTAGTCCAAAAGGTTCAGGATTGGGAGCAATTGGACTAGACCCAGACGAGAAGAATAGGGTAGGATCATACTAATCTGCTTGACTATAGACTCTATATAGCACCAACACACCCCTATATATAGATATGACAGATCAGACTCCACCAGAGAGATTGGTGAGATTAGATGGGGATGCATTGGTGGACACACTCTACCACGACACACTCTACCACGACACACTCTACCGACACACTCTACCCCAACACACTCTACCGGTTCTCTCCTTTATCTAGGGTGTCAAGATATATCTATTCTTTATATGGCCCCTATCTATATATATGCTCTTCCTCTCGAGCTATGGATAAATATGGGCTTCATTACCCCCATGGGGGGGATATAACATGATGGGATTGATGAGCATCACATGATGGGACGTCACAATATATATAGCCCAACTAGTGATGGGACCACTCTAATGACATAACATACTATTGATGGGACGTAACATGATGGAACCACTTTGACTAGTGATGGGACCACTCCCACTCTAATGATTCTATTCTGCCATATCTATATAGAGGGGGGGACAATTCTCTATATAGGCCACTCATCTCTACCACTGCCATATTTATATAGAGGGGGAACAATTCTCTATATAGGCCACTCATATGGACCACTGCCATATCTATATAGAGGGGGGGCTACTACCACTAGGACCACTACCACTGCCGTATATATAGATAGGGGGACCACTCCCAGTTATATATAGTAGACTATTGCCATATCTATATAAAGGGGGGGGCACTTCTCTATATAGGCAGATATAATACATGGCCACTGCATGATGGGAGTACTACCACTCCCATATCTATAGATAGGGGGCCATGACCACCCTATCTATAGATATGGGTGCCCGGATTGTTCAACCCCCCTATATAGAGATGGGATCCCTAGATAGATAGATAGCTCCCCCTGTCTATATGACTATGATATCTAGAAACATTGTATCTATCCCCTGACCAACAACATAGAATGAGATAATCAATCAATCGATATAGGATTTGATCACTATATTGATGAACCGATAGGGATCCCAGTCGTGTTCTATTCGTGCTTGGGCCATATCCATCTGGACCCCTATCCCCACTCTCCATTTCTATTTAGGGCTATCTAGAATCGAATAATCAACCTGACTGCCTATAGCTCTATTTGACTAAAGGTGAACTAGAAGGGTTCGGGTGCCCCAAAGATATAGTACACGACTATATCTCCGGGACGATATCTCTATCCAATCAATGGTATTATATCTCATCTTCAGATCCACTTACCGATCTCAAACTAACATTCACCCCTCTCTACTCTATATTACATCCAGGGGTGGCGGGGGGGGCGGGGGGCGCAGAGGCTTCAGTGGATGGGCCATAGATCGATCTCCTCAATCCAATCCTCTATCCCCCAATTCCAGCACTTGCTGTTCATCACGACCCTCTATCTAGAATAGAATTGGCTATCGCCTATTGGGTCCATCTAGAATCAGGCCCTTCCCTGTAGTGAGCCAGGTATAAGTGGAGAATCCGCTAATAATAGATAGTGCCCGCCGCATATAACATATTACCAACTAAATAATTGATTAAAAAATTTGAAGTTGAATCTTAATCTCCACCGTAACTATTGAAATTATTTGAAGTTGAATCTTAATTGGTTTTTAGTGAAATAAGTACACTAAAGGATGTAAAGGTTAGCAATAGGTGGATATTCTGTTTAATTAACTTCCAACATTAATTCCTACAATCAAAATTACACTTTTATACTAGTAATTGATATGCTAAACAAGATATGAACTCGTAAATACAAAAGAATTAGTGCACTTAACTATTTATAGATGATTTTGGAAAATTTTGGGAGGATGCACTGCAGGAACATGGAGATTTGAACTTGCTTAAGCTTTGTTTTGGAAACTGTCACGTAAAATCAACTTGGGGAAGGACTGTACAACTCTATCCGGGTTGTATAGTACGGGCATTATCCCTTTTGTACATTCTTGGACTTGCTTAGATTTGGACTCTATAACTTTAGCACACTGTTGGTTGTCTGAAACTCTTTGTTGCTATTAAGCCCTAGTTTACGATCATCATGCGAAGCTCTCTAAATATTCTGATCATCATCTCAAACCCTAGACATGGATGAGAAGTCCTGCAAAACAAACATTAGTTGGGTTGTGGGCACCATTGTGCATTATCGGCGTTGACATTACTCTGAAGAGGCCTCAAATCACATGTCGTTCTCCACCTAACGTGTGATATCTAAACGAATGCAACTAAGTTTGACAACCATCTTTGACCATGCTTGAATTGAGTTTGCTATTGCTAAGATACTTGGTGAAGGGATGCTTGAGTGTTTGTAGATGAGAGAGATTGCTGCCTTGACCTAGTAAGGAGCTTCAAATCTGTAGAGATTGCTGCCCTAATGACTATAAATGTGCTATTGCGAGATTTAGGGAGCCTTGGGTGCCTTTTGTAATTGTTGAAAGTGAGTGTATCAATGTAGTGCATAGGATTTATAGGTTAATAAATGAAGTAGTGTTTACTTGCTTATATAGGGTTTCGTAAATGATTTATTGATGAAAGGCCGAAGCAGAGAGAATATAATACCCAACAAAAGATATGAATTTGAAAGTAGAGTTGTAGGACATGTCGGTCCAAGATCGTGCAAGTCGGCCAGAATCGGATATACTATTCTTGCCAATTTGTACGGCCCTGCATAGGTAACGAAAACATGCAAACTAAAGTTTGGGACTTGTTGCTTGATGTTTGTCTATGGATTTTATGCATCGTGTTCTTAGAATTTGACAACATGTCAGAGTGCAAGGATAAACAAGCTAAACATGAGACCTTGGAGTGCACTAAGTGGGAATGGGAAAGTTTTATTTATCTTAGGAAGAATTCACTGTCAAAACTAGCATTGTCAAAGAGTGAATTGCCAAATTTGAGTGTCTACACCGAACAAAACAATTATGTGCATGTTGGGGGTTGCACAAAAGGCTTGCTCAATGTTGTTTTGAAGGATGTGTGCACAAAAATATATGTGCATAGGGAAGGCTATGCACATGGATGGTATTTGGTTGCACTGTTTTGAGTTGTATTGGATGGCTATGTACTGGAAGGTTGCAAAGTGGTCCAGACTGACTGGCTACATTGTGTGGTGCTGCAAGCAGCTGCACAACACGATATTGCAAAGCTTATCTACCCTATGGCTTTATTCTACACTTGTTAGACTGCTTTTGTTGACTGAAGGTGTGCAAGCAACATCTTGATAATGCTCTAAGATGGAGTTGTTAAGTAGCAATTCTGTAATGATTACTTTGTTCAACAGTAGGTGAGGTTTTGCGAATTCCCCCGTTGCGTGGATATTGCGAAGTGAGGTGCTGATAAATAGGCATGCTCCCTTGTTAAAGAGTGGTCTAACTTCAAAATTGTAAGATTGTGAATATATAGACATTGTATGATAAGTTAATAATTTTGAAGTGGGTTATTGTATTGTAAACAATTCAATCAATACTATTGAACAAAGGTTACTGTGCTGGTTTTTTTTACCCAAAAGGGCTTTCCTAGGTGAAATCCTTGTGTGTGCGTGTCATTCTTGTATTGGCATGATATTCCATTTTATAGCATACCTCCTCTCTGTGTTCAGTATATTTCGCACGTGTGTCTTGATCCTAATAAGTGGGGCCGGTCTTATTCCAATTTTTGTGGTTCTTTCCCCAAAAAAATGCCATTTATATTGTGCTGAAGTTATCCAGAAAGTTGTAACATTATGAAGATAAACAATTTTAAGGCTGTGCACACAAAATGGGTTGCATGTACTACTCATTTCTACCCTACATGTTTTTGGTTGATGTAAGGTTTCCTGTAACTCTTGGATGCTTATGCAGCATACATCCGAGGTAGGAAAATTGTGAGCTCCTGCTCACAAAGGTAGGGTGATTGATAAAACCCCTCTTGGCCAATTTTTTTGGCCACAATGTCCCCTTCTTGTTAGGTACCTCAAAAGATTTTCACTTTGTTCCTTTTTCCTTTTCCAGCAACATGTTGAACCATAAGCCGTTTGTGTTTCTCTTTCCCTTGCTGATGGCTTGGGTGTGGTCCATACACTTCCTCCAATATGCTCTCTCTCATTTTTCATCCTTTTCTGGGCTTTGACCACATCTATCCATTCACCACCACCAAGTATATTCAACACCAGTATTTCTCCAACCCTCATGGGCTATGAATGGACCACCTTCTCCTAAGCTCATCATCTCTCTCATCTTCAAAAATCCTCCTGCAGAAGCATGCAATTCATTCGTTCCTTCTTTTATACTTTTCCCTGTTTACTTCTACATCCACTTCCCATACTTGACCTCCAAAGAACCATTCATTAGATTTCTCGTTCACAACAGTCTCCTCTTCTTGAGTGGTATGTTCAGCCACAACTGCAACAAAATCATCACACCAAGAATTCCGAGAACTAACAACTCTTTCAAGTGGGCCTCTATTGCAACATCACTGCTTTGCAACTTCCCTTTGCTGACTCTTCTCTTTGCATGTTTTCAACCTCTCTTTGTTCCTCAACTCCTGCTCTAAACTTATCATATGTAGCATCATGGGAATTAGACAGTGTCATCTGCTGCAAAACTACTCTTTTCTTTATTCAATGCTCCCTCTAAATCAGCATTAGGTGTGTTCAATCACACTTCATTCACCTCGATCAACAACATCAACACTATCTCATTATCTTCTTCTTTACTCTTTTTTGTCTTCATCTTCTTCACCTCAGCAGTGGGTCAATTCCTATTTCGTTTCTTCATCCTCTTTGGCATCACAAGCTTGCAACATGCAAATAAGCTTGCACTCTCATTGCCCATATGAAAACAAGGCAACCTTTGATTCATGCAAGTCCCTTCTTCAGTAAAAAGATTGGTTTTAAAGGGGACCAAAAACCCACAGTACATTTCCATACAAAAAAGAGTAAGGGCAAGCAATACAACCCACAAAGGAACCAGGGCAAGACCCGATCAAAAAAACTTGGCCAAGACAGAAACCCAAAGAGAAACCAGGAACATAACACCTTCAATACATTTTTTTTATAGAATTATTAGATTATGATATACGATCCAGTATA
This sequence comes from Taxus chinensis, assembly GCA_019776745.2. Lineage (NCBI taxonomy): Eukaryota > Viridiplantae > Streptophyta > Pinopsida > Cupressales > Taxaceae > Taxus > Taxus chinensis. Next base: position 321,316,163 of record CM034157.1, on the reverse strand, counting down.
AAAGGAAAAAAAACCAGTCAGCCAATAGTCAGCTAACATTTCTCCTTCTTCCTACTTCTAGTTCTGGAGCAGGGGCCCGGGTTTTGGATGTCCTTGGTCTTCACACTCTCCTGGATGTCACCCTCCTTAGTAATCATGACATCCTCCTCGTCTGAATTGCTTAAGACAAGACGCATCCTTTTTCTGGGTGATATGGGCCCACAATTCTAAAGTCTGGTAACCTGGTCCTAGATAATGGACACTCTTTATTCTTGCATAATGAGTTAAGCTTGAGGCCATTGATTTTTTTGTCCTAAATGGCAGCCTTCCTTTGACTCTCTTGAATTTCTTGCACCAGTTCTTTAGTGACTTTGAGTAGGGTGTCAATAGAGACTTCCATACTAGCCGACCGAGCTTCCAAGTTAATGTCCCTGGTATTGTCTTCAGCGATACTATTCCCCTTGGAAGACTCCCCACTTTTCAAATTAAATAGGACTTCCGCTGCCTCACCTTCTTTGTTACCTATAGCATCTTTTCTCTTCTTCAGATTACCCATTCTAACCGCCAGGGTTTCATCATCAAAATTCGTGGCTTGAGGCTTGGGGGAATGATATAGTTCCCATTATAATACAGAAGAAGGATAAGACCATGATATAAGGGAGTATCATTTTTTTCATTTTTGAAGTCCTCCATTGACGCAAAGAGAGATCTTAGTAGGAAGAAGGGCAGACTCATGGCTTGGTTTCTTTGCAAATAGTTGAGGATGAAAAAATCATAGGTGAAAATTTTCCTGAACATTCCTTCCAAAGTGATGTATTTCATCACAACCATACAAACATCAACCCATCTATCAGGCAAACAATTCCTAGCAATACCATCCGCAAACAAATGGATCCTTTCATTCGGGGAAAAAAGGTAGCAATTTCATGGTTCCTGTGATTTTTATCCTTAAACAGTTTAAGCCCATCCATGGTCATCCCAATGGCAGAGGCTATGGTCTGTTCGGAAATAATGATTTCCATACCCCTAAGAAGGACTCTACCATTATCCCAAGCTTTACCAAAATCGAGGGCCAGGAAAGGATCATTACCTTTTAATCTTTTGATGAATTCAGAGAAGCCTCCCCTCCTGAGTAATCTCCAAAGCGTGGCATCCTATTTGAGGGCTTTGTAGGTCTTTGGTTCAGTTCGAACACGATCTCCACCCATGATCCTGTAGAAACTTACAACAAAACTCTCCAAGCAGCTTTTGTGAATAGCTTTTTTGCTGGCTTTCAAAGAAATACAACTATCCGCCGCTGAATTCCTTTCATAATACTGTCATCCCCTGACCCGACAATGATGTCTCCATCTGTTGTGATTATTGCTTATAATATTACTCCGTCTTATCATGATTAATAAGATTTGTAACGTGGCTCTAGGGCATGTGATAACCATCCCATTCCACCCTCTCTTCCATGTCTTCTCCTTGATTTGCTTCCCTCTAGACGTGGCATATCTCCACCTCCTCAAAAGAGTCAATCAATCTCCTAGCCTCCTCTATAATGTTTTTTATACACCAACCGACTCTAATATTCCCGGCGAGTGCTTTAATGATCATTGAGGAATATCCTTCTATGATCAATTTTTTCACTTGTATCACCATCGTCATGTTTAATCCCCACAATCCTGCCATAGCCTCCGCATAATTATTCGTTTGATTTCCAAGAGGACTTGCATAAGCTTTAATACAAGAACCCTTGTGATCTCTGATAAGACCACCTCCTCCCACTTTGTTCTCTCTCATTTTGGATGAGCCCTCGAAATTGAGCTTGAGCCAATCAACTAGCGGTGGTTTCCATTTTATGCTCCTTCTATTTTCTCCCTTCTTTGTATTGGTTCCTTCTTTTGAAGGACTAATCTTGAGGGATTTTAGAATAGCTTGTTCCTCGTTGGTATATGTTTCCGACGAGTTATGTTTAAGGGACATAACATTTTCCTTTAAGCTTTGACAAATTTTGTTCACCACCTTGTTGGGACGAGCATTTTTGTTGTTGAAAATCCTGTTGTTTCTCTCTTTCCATAATCCCCATAGAATATGCGGTAGGGCACATCTCCAAGCTGCCTTGGATATGGAAGATCTAAAGGGAAACGACCATTGGGCTATCAAGTTATCTAAGTCACTAGGTAGAGGGAGCTGAAGCTTGAAAAGATCTAACACGCCAGAAAATATCTAAAAGGAATAATTGCATTCCAGAAAAAGATGCTTAACCGTTTCCTCCTCTTCTTTACACAAAATACATCTATTAATCATAATCATTCCTCTCTTCTTGAGGTTATCCACTGTAAGGATTTTGTTTTGAATGGTTTCCCAGAAGAAGAAATTAATCTTGGGAATGAGATTCTTGTTCCAAATTTTAGACCAATCTCTATATTCTTCATTGTCCTCAAAAGTTATGGCATAACCAGACTTCCCCAAAATCAGTTTTGCTCCATATAACCTCATCATGCCAGAGTCTATTTGGTATAAGAATATTACCTAATTTCTTATTCAGGCTTCAAAGTGCCTTCTTGGTCCATTATAATCAGGAGGAGGGAAAATGCTAATCCACTTGGGGCCTTGTTGATCAATAAACCAATAATATTTAACCATCTCCCCCCTTTCTTGGCAATAGTGTTGTTTGAGATGAACCCAAGGTTCTTCCTTCCCCAAAGGTTCCTTTTTAAACCATGGGTCATCCCAAAATTTTATACTACTGCCATCCCCAAGATTCCATAACATACCTTTGAGCAGAAGACCTCTGGCTTGAGAGAGATTATTCCAGAACATGGAATCCTTTCGGTAGATCATCATTAGAAAAAAAGGCCCACATTCTGCCAACAGTCTGCAAATATTTCACTTGAAGAATATCCACCCAGGTTCCTTGCTCCTTATATATTCTCCAACCAACCTTGGTTATAAGGGCTTCATTCATAATCTGAATATCTTTAAGGCCTAAACCACCATACTTCTTGGGTTTAGTAACTTTCTCCCATGCAATAAGGGGAATTCTGGTTTTTTCCTTAGTTCTTGACCACAGGAATATTTTTTGGATTCTTTCAATAGTCATTTTGACTTTGGTCGGGATTCTGAAAATGGACATTATATATATTGCCACTCCTTGCAAAGAACTTGGCAACAATTGAGCTTTACCTGCCTGGGTAAGGAGGGATCCTTTCCATGATGCCAGTTTTTTGTGAAACCTCTCAATTAAGGGATTCCAGGTATCCTGTACCAATTTGTTACCACACAACAGCATCCCTAAGTAGTTATCAGGCAAGTTTTTATTTTGCATCCCAAAATGTCAGCAAGTCTTCTTTGCTGTTGTTGACTGACATTTATAAAGAAACAAGAGCTTTTGTGGAAGTTTATGAGTTGGCTGGAGACTTCCTCATAATTTTTAATAATTTCTTTGAAAGCTCTTGCTTCATTAACATCCGCTTGACCTAAAAGAAAACTATCATCTACGAATTGTTGAAGACAAAGATTATCAACCCCATTAGCCACCCTGATGCCTTCCAAAACTCTTTCACTTTTAGCTTTTTGACACATTCTACTTAGAGCTTCAGCTGTAATGATGTAGAGGAAAGGAGAAAGAGGATCCCCCTGTCTCAATCCTCTTTTAGTCTCGAAGAAACCCTAAGTTTTACCATTTATAAGTACTGAAAAACTAGGAGTAGAAGGGCATTCCTGTATTATTTGAATGAGCGTGGGAGCAAAACCCAACTTACGCAAGATGAAGATTAAGAATTGCCAAGAAATTTTGTCATAGGCTTTGTGCATGTCAAGTTTAACCAGCACAGCCTCGCGGTTTGATTTCTCCACTGAGTGAACAGTTTCATGAATAGCTATAATACTATCCAAAATTTGTCTTCCTGGAACAAAGGCTCCTTGGTTGGGAGAGATAAACTTGTGAAGGACATCCCTCAATCTGAAGGCAAGGATTTTGGAAATGATCTTATATAAAGTGTTGTAAAGGCTAATGGGCCTAAAGTCCTTGAGATCTTTTGCTCCAGATAATTTAGGAATAAGGGCTATAAAAGTGTTATTAACCTGTTTAAGCAACAAACCAGTTTTGAAGAAATCCTGAGTAGCCCTCACCACCTCTTTTTTGATAATATCCCAATATAATTGGAAGAAAAATGTTGGGAATCCATTTGGCCCTGGGGATTTATCTCCTTCCATTAGAAAAACAATAGCCTTGATTTCTTCTTCACTAGGAATTGCCATCAAATCCCTATTATCCTCATAATTAATGACTCTGTCAAAAAGGTTTAAGGTATTGTCCAAAATGCCCTCATTGGCCTGAGGCCTTTAGCAAACAAATTCTGGAAGTAGCTGATAATAGTTTTAGAAATCTCCTCTTCCTTAGTGGCAAGGGATCCATCTGGTTTGATAATTTCTTGGATTCTAGCCTTATTAGCTCTGATGGAGGCCGAAACATGGAAGAACTTGGTATTCCTGTCCCCTTCCTTGAGCCAATTTATTCTAGATTTTTGTTTCCAGTAGATTTCCTCTTTGGCTAACAAATTATGAAATTTAGTAAACAAGAGTTTTTCCTTTTCTTTTTCTTTTATGCTCCACTCCCCATATTCCATAATCTCTTCAAGATATCTCAAAACTTCAGCCACTTTACTCTTTTGCAGGAAGATATTCCCAAACACTTCTTTATTCCACCTTTTGATATTGATTTTGACATTCTTCAATTTTGCAGTGACTTGGTACATACTGTTCCCTCTAGTTTGAATATTCCACCATTCTTCAATTTTATTACTTAAATCAGGGTGGGTGGTCCACATCTTTTCAAATCTAAAAGGTCTTCCTTTGACTTTCTAAGCATCACCAAATTTAAGAAGTATAGGATTGTGGTCTGATCCAGTGCGAACCAGAGAAGACAAGGAATACAATTGAGATTGAATCCATTGGTAATTGACAAGAAATCTATCTAATTTGATTTGGATTAAGTCCTTACCCATTCTTCTGTTTGACCAAGTAAACTTAGGTCCACTTAAGTCCAAATCAAATAGACCATTAAGATGGATGAAATTGGGTAGGTCTTCCATACTTTCGGAAAAAGTAGTAATACCTCCCTTTTTGTCAGAGGGTAGAAGGGGAGTATTCAAGTCCCCTCCTATCATCCAGTCAAAATCTTTAAAAATACTTTTGAAGCTAGTCATTTCCTTCCAGAGCTCTTTCCTACCATTCCCAGAGTTGGGAGCATAAACATTAGATAGGATCCATTTCCTTTTGGTGGTTAGATCAGTGAAGCAAATAGCCATATGGTATTGACTGGCTAGAAGAACCTCTCCTTCAACCAATTGGCCATTCCAAAAACAGGCTAATCCCCCAGAGGATCCAACAGAATTAACTCCATTGCAAACAGCAGCTTTCCAAATCAATTTCTTAATTTCCCTTATTTTTTCAAAGCTCATCTTAGTTTCTTGGAACATAAGAATATCTTTTTTATTGTCTTTCATGAGATCTCTTAAAATATCTGCCTCCCCATCACTTTGCAACATATCTGCTGTAATTTTTTCTTTTCATCGTTTTTCACGAGGAATTTATCCTTCATTGACGCACATGCCCTATTTCGAGCAATTGTGGGATTTGGCATCTTCCATCTCTTTAAGTGTTACCTTGGCTGTGCCACCATCTCCTTGCAACGTACCTACTGCAATCTTTTCTTCTACACCCTTCTTCACGAGGAATTCACCCTTTATAGGCTGGACACAGCCTATGTCATTCTCTAAGAGTTTGATCAAATCCTCTCATCCTTTCTCTGTTCCTCAAAACAGTTCTTGGATACCTCTTTGACAGCTACGCTCTCCTATGTGTTATCTTAGAGATGATCTCACCATTCTTCACAACATCAGCCGGGAGAACTTCTTTTACCTTCTCCCCTCTCAAACTGTTCTTCCAAATAGATCTGAGTTGCTCACAAACAACTTCATCCTCTCATCATTTTAAGGAAAGCTTCTTCATTTGTTTGTCAAGCCCCAATACTTGAAGCTTCTTCAAATACTCTACTTGCATTATTGGATGCACTATTTGTTCCATTAACTTGGAAACCAAATGTTCCCATCTTCTCACCTTTACTTGTCTTTTTTCTTGGTTCCTCTCTTGGAGATCTCTCCATTACGTGGCTGAAACTCCATACAATCTTGTGGTTGTGAACTCTTACCCTCTTAAGCCCTTTAATACTTTTCTCCTCATAGTAATATTAAGATCTTCCAGGATTTCTCTACCTGATAACAAAGGGGTATTGCTCCTAGACTCACTTTCTTCTTTCACCATGACCTCTTCTGGTCTCTTTCCTTTGCTAGGCTATTCTCCTCTTGACTCTACATCTTGGCACTCTTCAGATGTTGAGAGGAATCTTTCTTGAATTCCTCTTGTACTTTGTGTAATCTCCATTTCATCCAATCTTTCGGCGCTCTCCCTGCTCTCTAACAGATATGGAAACATGCACCATTTCTATTTCTCACTTTCAGTAACATTAACACCTACCCAACACTCTCCTTGCTGGATGATGCTTCCCCTATTTTCTACCCACACACGACGTGGAACACAAGCTTCTTCAACCCACTTGCAGGACACTACCCGCTCTGATACCAAATGATGCAGTCAAAGTTAGGGAGTCAAACGAACAACTACCTTAGACTGTTCATCGTAAAAATTCACACACAACAATAGATCTGCAAACACACAGTCCGCACGCAACATGAAAACAATGGTCTTCAATGTTATTGCAAATCAGTGGGGAAATTACAGACTAAGCACACATTACACTTTTACATTCTTATTATAGACTCTACTACATGCAATATTACAATAAACCCAAGGATGGACATGATACACACCCTACTCCCTTACTCAGACTTGCAGACTTACGACAAGTCTCTATTTGAATCAGATTTGGTTCCTTGACTAACTTCGCTAACTTCCTTCACAGATCAAATCTTCACTAACTTGTAGTTTTTGCTACTTGTCTGTTTCTGATTCTCTTTCCTGATGTAGCTAGCTAACCGCTCTTGAAAAATCATTCCTCTTTTCAAGATGTCCTCATGGAAAGCGTTATTGTAGAGAAATTGCTCCACTTGAGATGTGGCAACTTCCCTTTGTGAATCTTCACTGACTTACCAGTTGCAGTCAAGGACATTATCTTCCGAGCGTCAAATGATGGGTGACACGTCATTGTAAACTTCTTAGCTGCGTGAAACGATTACTACTAGACCATTATGCAATATTTAATGAACTTTGCAGGATCCACCAGATGCGTAACTTTGAACAGTTTCACATAAGTATGCAGAAACTGGAATCACAAAAGGTTCACATACAGCTGGAATGTTGTGCGACATATCGGACACGCTTGGATAACTGCAATCCAGTGCTATGTAACAGATAGAATGAATTTGCAGGAAATAATGAGTTCTGCTGACCAAAGGGATCATGTACGTTTTTGTAGAAACAACTGAATCATAAATTTGTGCAAGACTTCATGAATTGGGAATGCTCACAAGCTTGCAGAATATCACAAAGCTTCAGAGGGAACAAAAGATGTTCTTGTGTGACTGCAGGTCAGACAAGCCTTTGATCCTTTTCGTAGAACTTCATACAACTCACAGGCTTGTTGGGGTCAGCTTTTCTGGGTATGCTCCGGTTTTGGACTACAATATCTTTCCGGAAAGCTCAGCTCGTGAACTAGACGTTAACTGCAACTCTTTGATGTAAAGAGGATCAAAGAGGTAATCAGTACAACTTTTACACTGAAATCAGCAAGAAAAAGCTGCTAAAAGATCGAAATGGTTGAAGGACTCAAGAAGAGGCATCCTTAATCAAATGTTAGAAAATTGCAATTATTGGCTTTAAAGAAAAGAAACATTAGCCATTATGAAGTGGATGGTCATTCAGATGAAAAATGTTGGAAGTTGCAACCCGAGTTTACCTTCAAATGACATTAGCATCGACAAAAGAAAGGGGTGTGTGTACGTACGATTTAGACTTCAAACAAGGAGATAACAATGATGCAAATCCTAATTTAAACAAAACATAATATGACAAGATTGAGCTAAGAAGAGAAATCAATACTTAAGCATAAAAGAAATGCAAACCTCACCTTGATGCATCGATTTGCCCACGGATTGTGGATGTTCAAATGATCCTCGTGCAAGAATTCCTGCAGTATGAACTTATGAGGATGATTTGGATGTTTGATTTCTCAATGCTATTGATGAATGGCTCCTTGAATGATAATCCTACGAAGTACTGCTACATCAGATGATTGATTGATAATTGAAGGCTCGAGCGATCTATTTCTAGATTTTTCAAAATGAATTAGCGGGATTTGAGGTGGATTATTAAATTAATGGGAGTTGGTGGAGACTTTGAGATAGTGGAGTTGGCTGTGGATTATTTTATTGTTGTTGGTGAAGGTGGATGAAGACTTGATAGTAGAGGATTATTTAGTGGAGATTGTTGTTGACTTTGAGATGGTGGAGGATTATTTAATTGTTATTGGTGGAGGTGGGTGTTGAATTTGGGATAATGGAGGATTTGGTGTTGAATTTTAGGATGGTGTAGGATGTATTTAATTATTGTTGGTGGAGGTTGATGTTGAATTTGGGATTGTGGCGGGTGGTGTTGAATTTTGGGATAGTGAAGGATTTGGTGGAGATGGTGGAAAATCTTGAGAAATAGAGGAGAAAGTGGGATTTGAGGTGGATGAGATAGCGGAATTTTGAGGTGAATTATTAAATTATATGAATAGTTGGTGTAGGATTTGCTTAAATGGGCGAGGATGTGATTAGCTAATTAATAGTGATTAATTAGCTAATTAATTAGCCATGGGATTTTGTGGGATTAAATTAAATGACGTGATGGTGCTAGAATGTGTTTAGCCAAAGTGGTTGCGGATTTGGGGTGTTTACATTTTCCCCTCTTTGAAAGGGTGTTGCGATTAGCTTTTCAAAGAAAGTAGACAAGAAGATGCCCGTTGCGGCATAGCTGATAAGATAGACAAGGACCTGGAATTGTTGATCGATAAGCCACTTCAATGGATTCTGTGAAGGGGTCGGTAGGCTGATTTTGCAAGATAGACGACATTTGGAAATGTTGATTGATAGGTCACATCAGTGGATATTGTGAAGGGATCAATAAGCTGATTTAACAACGTCGATAGCTAGTTGGTTGGTGATACTTATTGATTGATGATTGATCGGTAGGATGATGCCCTCTTGAGAGGGCATGTAGGGATGAAAGACATAGAGAAGCTCTCAAAAATGAGAATGGAAGGTGAAAAATTAAGGCTTGATGCTTGTAATAGATGTTATGATGGATGATGCTTGGATCATGTTATGGTGGATAAAGAACAAATGCTTGAAAATGTGATGAAAGATGCTATTGGAGAGTCTGGACGAAAAGGTGGCAATCGATAAATGGAAAAGATGTTGACTTGGTGCTAATGAATGTTGTTTGAGGGAATGAGTATGAAGTTGCCCTAACAAGTTGGAACAAACAGTGGAACACGCAGGGGTGGTGGAGGGAAAGGCCAGGATGCAACCATAAGAATTCTGTGTTCTTGGATGACTAAATTTAAAAATGGAAGGAGAAGAAACCCTCATGCACAACATCTATGAAGTAACCAATAAAAACAGAAGCATTGAGATGCAAGTAGAGGAATGTGTGTGTCATAGCAATATGTATTGTAGTATGAAATAGACCGTATGGAGATGCATATAAGGGTTGTACAATCGGGTGATTGTACCCTTTTTTTTATTAAGGGCAAATAGTTTTGAAGGGACTATACCCTGTGTACAAAAGGGCTCAAAAGCCAGATAATAAACATGAGAAAAGCAGCCCAGAGAAGGGCAAAACAGTCAACAAAGAAAGGCTCAGCAGCCAGATATTACAATAAAGGTGTAGAGTGGATCTAAACGTACAGAGATCCAGAGCAAAAGAGACAAGTTCAAAAAGAAACCAAAAGAGAAACAGAATACAGAGCTCCGTCAAAAAACAGATCGAGAACCGCCCAATGACAGCCAGATCACAGCCAAAAAACAGCAGCACATCAGCCCGTTACTTGAGGGCTCTCTCAATCTTGGCCTTGATGGCCTGCAGTGACATGAAAAAAGCAATGGCTGTGGCCTGAGAGGGGTCCTTCATGTCTGCTTGGGAGATTGCAATGTCCCTATTTTCTTTAGGGCCCCATATATCTTCATTGATTCCACTTAAGCTGCAAACACTGTGTACATGCTGTTCAATGAAGTTATAGATGCTTTTTAGGGCAGACAAAATACAGTCATTACGGCTTTTGGCATTCCCCAATCTGCCATCAAGGGACTGCAACTTCTTGAATATTTCATCAATGACCCCCTCTTCTTCCTCACCGTGCAGGATCCTTTTACCTTTGGCTTTCTCCATGTTCTTAAGAGCCCCTTTGAGCTCATGAATCTCGTTCTCCAATCTGTCAACCTTCTCCAGCAAATCCTCCTCCTTGGGCTTCTCCCCAAGCATGCTGATATGCAGGAGGCTTTCAGCAAGTTCTAAGTCCTTGTGGCTTCTAAGGACACGATGGGAGGCAGGGATTCTAGTTTTAAGGCTCTTGCTTTTCTTGCTGGAGCCCACATCATCATGCTTTCTTTTTGGCAGGGGTGGAGTGGGAGCAGTATGGGTAGGTGGGGGTGTGGAGGAGGGAGGTGGGATTGGGTTCATGGGAGGGCAACTGGAGAAGTGGCGGTGAATGAGGAGTATAAGGCCCTGGTGCAGGGGGACAGCCCTAGAGTGATTTTGCACCTCCCTTATAGACTTCTCAAGGGAGTTGATCAGATAATGAGGAAAACTAATAATGTTAGTTCTACAAAAATGATTCAGAAAAATCAAATGTTTGTGTGGGATGGTCACATATCTTCCTTCTAAGGTAACATACCTTACTACCATTTTGGCAAGTTCATCAAAAGGTGCAGGGATCGACTCCACCTTGAGGCCAGCAGTTACAAACTCAAGGTTCTCTCCCTCTTCTAGAAATTTCTTGGTTTCAACCTCCCTGTCGACTTTCTTGTTGAAAATTTTTGCACCTTCCAAGCTGAGACCAGTGACCTGAGCTATGAGCTCTTCTGTAATTTCCATTTTCATGTTACTGTACTTGACAATTCTGTTCTTCCAACCCTTGGCGAATTTGATGGAGACGTCTTGATCGAAGCCTTGAATCCTCTCAATGAAATTCGACAGGCCCCCGATTTGCAGGTACTCCCAAAGCTCCGTGTTCTCTTTCCACTCAGGGTTGTGGGTCGGCTCGGTCTTGCATGGCAGACCCCCCATGTTTCCTCTGTTACTGTACCCTTATTGTTGATGATTTGATTCTTATTAGGGGAACTTTATGTGCAACCATTAGGTTTCTAGAATGTGTTGGTGCTAAGGTTGTTGAAAAATGATGAGGAAATTGAGTCAAGGGATGTGAAAGATGATATGGGACAATGAAGAAGAAAACGGCACATGTTGTGTGCTATGAGGTGGGACAGTGATGAAGAAGATGAACTAGCGATGCGTTAGAGGGTATTGTAAATGGCTTGTAAGACTACGAGGGAAGGCATGTTAGCCAATGGAATGCGAATCAATTGTAAATGGAAGAGATGTTAGGGAACGAAGAATTGGAATGAAATGTGATTTGTGGTGAACTTGAGAAACATGAGTTAAAGAAGAAGGCGAGTGATGAGGTATATGATAGGAAAGTGTTTGATAACATTAGGAAAGAGTGAAGTGAAGGTGGTTCAGAAGATGTCTGCAAGTGGATAAGGCATTGTGTAGATGGAGATGGAGAACTAATGTTAGGCGACCAAGGGCTTAGTGACGAGTCCTTGTCTGGAGCAATGTTTTGAAAATTGGAACGGGAGTCGGAACCGGTCGAGGGTTGGACCGGAACCGGACCAGTTCAAACTCTGTGAACCGGTTTACTAAAAAACACATAAAAATTACATTTTTAAAGAAAGAAATATTTTTGAAAAATTAGAAACCATGATGACAACAATTACACACAAAATACGCAAAGTTTGCTCATGTATAAAGTGATAGTTGGAATACTTGCACTCGGCAAATACTCGGCAGACCCCAAAAAAAAAAACTCGGCAATATTTGACCAATACTCGGGAATACTCGGCAACTTAAAAAATACTCAAATTTCTTTAAAAAAACATAAAATTGCAGCCAAAACCATGTATTTGCAGCGTTTTCTTTCATTGCTATTAATGCTTTCTTTTGGTTCGGACCTTTACGATAGCCTTCAGTCTTGTGTCTGAGGATGCGCAAATTGGAGTTTAAACACAAAAAAGACTCTTAAAATAGCAAAAAAAAAACCTATGCATCTGTTGATAACTTGATATGTGAAGTCAACATTTGAATAAGCAGGTCGCGACCAAGTTGGTAGGTGGGACGATTAGTTCGAGCACGGGAGAATACTCGCCAAGTTTTGGAAAGCTATCCAGTATTTTTAATTACTAATCTGTCTACAGGGAATCAAAGCTCATGATTCTTTCAGAAGATTGCAAGAAGTTGCTTGGTCCAAAAAGGTGCAAAAATAGATTTTATGAAAATAAGAAAAATATTGCCATCAATGCGTAGAGCTCGAGAAAATATGCACTTTTAGAGAAAACGACACCTGAAACGGAGCCACAGAATGAAAGTTATGGCACATGCAAGTTTTTGTTGCTACATCTTCCCGGACCCTTTCCAAAAATGGCAAATTTTATTCTATCCTTGTGTTTTTTTCACCAAAAATCCAAAAAAGGAAAGAAATGCTGACTCGGCCGGTTCAGGATAAAACCGGATCGGTTTGACCGGTCCGGTTTCATCCTGAACCGGTCCGGTTTACTAAACGGTTCGTGCTTTAAAATGTTAAACTAGTCAAACTGGCCGGTTCCAGTTTGACTGGTTTTTAAAACAGTCTGGTCTGGAGAGAAAGTGTGATAAAGTGGTATGAAAGCGATGATGTTTGGTGGACGAGGTGTTGAGAACAAGCTGATGTTAGATTGTAGCATAAGGAGTGTTGTGAATTTGTGAAGAAGATCATTGGGAGAAGGTGAAAGTGCGTAAAAGAGGCTTGAGGTGAAGGATATATTTTATGTGAGGGAATGTGGGGAAAGTGAGGTTGTAAGAACAAGTCATTTTTAGGAAGATGTTGAGAGCAAGTGTATGTAACAGGCGAGGAAGATGCTTGATGAAGAGATGAAAGTAGTTGCAGGTAAGAAAAGGTACCTGGTTATGAGTGTTGGACTTCATAGGTGAGCGAAGTTCGTTATGGGAGGTAGATGTGGGAAGGCCAAGACAAAAGTAGACCGAAGAGAATATGGGAGGATTGTGATAAGAATGAGGGACTGCGTGTGAAGTGTTTGAGTAAAAGGAGATTTGGGAATGGGAAATAGTCATGGAGTGAAGATGATGAAGATATTGAGGAAACAAAATGGGTTGAAGATAATGAGGGTAGCTATGGCTATGTTGGGGGATAATGTGTGTGAAAGAGTAAATGGCTCTGAATGGGGCATGAACTTGATGGGGGAGGTGTAAATAATGGGTGAATGGAGGGTGAAGAAAGGTTTTGTAGATGAGCAAGGCCAGTGATGTTGGAGGAGTAGATAATGATCGTGGAAAGAATAAGGAAGCATAGATAGGGCAAATGGATGAGGATAGATGGGGATGATGAAGGTGTTGCTGATGGGGGGGAGTGAAGTGAAGTGAAAAAGGACGAGAATGATATTATATAACATATGGGAGAATGTCATGTCCCTTTTTGGAGTTTGATTTATGAAGTCCTCAACCCATTCTTCTCCCTGTGGGTCTAAGGAGGAAAGCAAGGGGAAGATCTGAATTACATTTGTATTGTTGTTTAGGTAATTGTTTTCATTTATTATCATGTATCTTATTGAGAAGCCTAGTGCTCCAATAGAGGAACTTAAGTAGTTAGTTAATAAAGGTATTATGAGCATGTAGGCTCCAAATACCATTTGAATATTTAAAAACACTTACCTTAAGGGGTCGGCTGTCACTTTTATGTGGTTAAGCCTTCCTTGTGTCTATTTAAGGAGGTTGTTTAGGCATTATAGAATCATGCTTTTGGCGATTATTCATATTTTGGTGAAGGTTGGCTAGTGTAGCCCTTTTACTATCTCTTTCAAGGACAAAATCCCTTGAATTGAGGACCTTGTCCAAGGATGAAAACCCTTGGTTGGGGACTTGTGGAGGAAAAACAATCCTTCATGAGGTTTTATGTATGCAAGCTGATTTGAAAGGAAAATAAAGTATCATTTTCTTCTATGATTGGTCTCTTTAGTTCAATGATCTATTTGTTTGGAGTGGAGTGACCCACTTGGGAGTGATTAATTGGTATGTGTGATGTTAATTACACAAATCTGAATTTACTATCTCGTTCTCTATATTTTCTAAGGCCAAGATCTTGAGTTTGGTGAATTTTGGAGGCATTGTACTATTTTTCCAAGCTTGATGATGTTCGCTGGTTAAGGGTTCCATAATTAATTATTTTCATACTCAATTCTGATTTTAACAGCTGAATGTGTTTGCTAAGGGTTTCCTAATACTTTTGGCAAATAATTTGAATGGCTTTAGCAAGATTTGACCCACCTTTGAGGGGTTTAACTCCTCTAGGGAAGTCACTACATTAGGAAGGGTTTAAATTGCATATTGTTAGGGTTATAACAGCAGTTCCATAATCTGATTTGTCAGCTATTTGTCAGCTTTTGGTCATTTCCCGAGTCCCCCTAAAAAGGGACATTACAGAGAATGATCATGACCTTGGATACGCAATAAGGATAACACTTCATTGGAGTATCATGATGATAGAGTGTGGTGTGAGGTGGTTGATGGGTGGTCTTGCGGTGAGGTTCATGATGTAGAAGTTGCGCTGACAAGAGGGATTTATATGGGATAGTGTAGGTCATTTAGGGGATCCAGTTTAAATAAGAGGTTGTACACTTTCCACTTGCGGAAATTTTAAGGCTGGTCATAATTATATGAACTGATTTTCGTCCAGGTTGACAAGTTGTATATGGAAGAGTGATAACTAAGTGTGAGCAATTGGCGGTCTGAGGGGAAAACCGGAGGATAAGTGATAATTTATGTGTTGGTTGGAAGGAATTATAAGCCTTGGAGGGATGCAAATGGATGTATTTGAATGGTTTAGATGATGCTTGTGGATGTTAGTATGGATAGCTTCTTGCTTTATTGGTGATGATGTGAACTTTGTTATGTAAAAACGAAAGATGATAACTGAATGTAAATGAAGGGATGAATGTTAGAGAGATGTGTAGGTACATGCTATATGTCTTTCACATGGGTCCAATTGTTTGAGCAACCTGATTTTAATATACCACATGACAAGATACACCATGAGATAATATGCCCCATGATGACATTGTTGTCATGCAGTAGGAGTTTTGACTCAAAAATTAAATAACAACATGCAGCAAACAAACAAATTAGCAATTAAAATAAAGCAACATGTTTGTCCTTACTGGCCCCCAATGGTTAATAATTGTGACCACTGTAGAGATGTATTGCCTTGAGCAATAGTGCATGCAAGGGGGACTGGATTGGGAACAATTATCTTAGAATTGATGATGATGATAGTGATGGTTTACCCCTAGTAATGCAACATGCCAAGAGGATGGATTAGGATGATTTTCTACACCTAGCAAGAACTGATTTGGGGTATGCCTAAGAACAAGACAAGCATTTTTTAGATTTTTGTATGCTTTGCTTTTTTGTGTTTTTGGGATTTTTTAAAATAAAATGTTTTAGGATTTTTGGGGTAAAAACCAAGGCTAATTACAAATGAAAATGAGTCTAGCCCTATGCGTGGACAGGATGACAAACATTTGGAAATGGATAAGGATAAGAATGGCGAAGGAGCTCAGGATGGCATCTTCAAGGACTACGCCATGTAGAAACTGCGAGAAGTTATGATGCATCGCCAATGTATTTCGAACAAGCTCAAATACACCAAGAACTGATTGTTTCGACAATTTTCCAAACTGAAATCCAACTTTCAACTCCTGGGGTCCCGCATAGTTATAAATTCATGATAGGTTTGAGTAGCTGAGCAATTTCATGATCAAAGCTGGGAGGAGTGGTCACTAGCCAATGCAAGTCGATAGCATACTTATAGACAATTTAGGTTACTTACTTGTCGATAGTTTGTTTAAAGGGAGATTATCATCCCATGATACTGGTATCCAAGTCGCCAATCAAGCATTAATACTTCATTCCCCTAGATGTTGTCGCATTATCCTTTTTGGGACTAAGAAATTGAAGTAGTTTTCCCACACAAACCTCCTAAGTGCAAGTCGAAATCTGTTTTTTTTCTAACAGCAGCTTATTCTTTAAAACCATAGGGCGATTGTATTTTAGATTAAATTCACAAAATAACCATGCACAACAGCTGAAAAATACTTCTAAATAATTATTTCAACCACAACAATCAATAATCAAATAAAAGAAAACTGAAATGAAATGCAATTCCTTCCCTTGTTCATTCATATTTTCTTGCCACGAAAAGGAAATGGCATGAAGTCCACTTTTATGCCCTTAATTCGGAAAAGGGGACATTACAATCGTTTTCACCGTTGGATGATTTTTTTATTTTTAGCTAATGTAATTCGATGTAGAAGCACGTGAGGTGCATGCTGTCTTTTAAAGGAAAAACATTGAAATGAGGCATTGAATCAAGTAAAAGAAAATTGAAATGAAATGCAATTCCTTCCCTTGTTCATTCATACTTCCTTGCGACTAGAAGGAAATAGCAAGAAGTCCACTTTTAGGCCCACAATTCGAAAAATGGGACTTTACAATGGTTTTCACTGTTGGACGATTTTTTAATTTTAACTAATGCAATTCAGTGTAGAAGCACATGAGGTGCATGATGTTCATGTGTTCATCTAGCTCCTCACCTTGTTCTGTAGCTAACTTGTAAGCTCTACAACCAAATTTGGCAATAATGACATATAGGCCCAACCATTTAGGCGCAAAATTTTCTTCCTTATTTCGTTTTTTAGTTGCGTTTCTTTGATTTTCTTTGAGGACTAGATCACCAATTTCAAAATCTCTGGATTGGATGCGCTTGTAGTTTCCCCGCAACTTGTTTTGGTAGACCTTCAAGTGATTTAGGGCATTGAGCCATTTCTCGCCTAGAAGCTCCAACTCATGAAGATTCCCAACTTGATACTCTTTGTTGTCGATTAGGTCCGTTAGGGAGATGCACAAAGAGGCTAGCTTGTTCTCATTGGGAATGATGGCTTCGACTCCGAAGATGAGGGAATAAAAGGTTACCTCCATGAGTGTGTAGATGGAGGTGCCCATTTCTAGCAAGGGTATTAACAATATTTTCAATGATCTTGGTTAAATTTTTGTTAGCGGTCTCTAACTGATTGTTACGGTGGGGTAATAGGGTGTGGACCGCTTGTGTTTGATATGGATTAGGTTACAAAGAGCTTTGACTTCTTTGTTTTTGAAGGACTTATTGTTATCGGAAATGATGGTGGAAGGGATGCCATAACGACAAATGATGTGGTTAAGGATGAATTTGGACATTTGTTTTCTGGTGACATAAGTGAGAGGCATAGCTTCGACACACTTAATGAAGTATTCAGTGGCGGTGGTAATGTGTTTATGGCGATTAGAAGAGATAGGGTTTATTTTCCTGACGAGATCGAGCCCCCATGTAGAGAAGAGTCATGATTTTGTGATTAGCTACAATGCATGTGAAGGAGCATTAATGAGATTGTTGTGTTTTTGACAAGAAATGCATTTCTGAACAGATTGACATGCACCAATGTCTGTGGTGGGGAAATAGCATTTGACTTTGAGCAACTTCTTAGCTAGGACCATATCATTGGTGTGTGCACCACAAATGCTTTCTTGTACCTCTTTTAGTGCTAAGGTCACCTCTTTTGAGCTTAAACACTATAATAGGGTCCCGTTGTAGCCCCTATGATAGAGGGTGCCTCCAAAATGGGTGCAGCGAGAAGTGCGTTGGACAAGGTATATGCATTGGTTTCGTGAAAGTTCTGAGCGGATAGTGTGGTCGTGAAGGTAAGTGTAAATGTCGTGGTACCAGGGAAGAGAAAGGCCAACAATCCACACTACTCTATACATATGACTCCTTCAGAAATTTGCGTTGCATATGCAAGAAGCATTTGTTCAACCAAGCGGAATTGCCCTATTGTTTGTTGTTATTCATGTGAATTCAAGTGGAGGAACTACAAAAACATGAGGTAAACAGATTGGCAACATTTGTTTTATGTGAAGGCCACCTTTTCAATGTAATCCGTTCTCCACATTTCAAATCTTTCAAGATGCCGACCATCCTTTTGTTTGGGATCAATTTGTCATTCTTGACATTATATTCATTATTGACCTGCTCTATGATTAGCCGAGAGTCCCCACATATGGACAAGCTAGATGGAAGGAATTGAAAAATCCAAAAAGGCTTGAGATGAGTGCATCAGTAGTCAACATGGATGTTGGTTCAAGGGAAAAGCCCCTTCTAAAGGCTTTGGCAATGAGATCCGCAAGGTAGCAATGTGATAAGTAAAATTCTTGGTCATTGATGTCAAATGAGTCATTGATGTCAACGGAGAATGCACAACGATCAAAAGAAAAATAACAGTGATCAGATTGATGTGTTACAGTGATCAGATTTAATAACAGTGAATGTAATAATTGTATACCAAAATGTGCAGCGAATTCATGAAGGGACAACATTTATTTAATGGGCCAGCCGACCTCCATTAAGATTAAATGATTTGTTTTTATGTGGTCGACCTCCCTTGAAGAAGGCCGACCCTATTGGGTATTCTTGGGTGAAGAGTCATGACCATTCGAAAGGGCATTTTTGGGCTATAAAAGGAAGATTTGTTGGATGGAGGAAGGGCAGATTTTGAGCGAATATCATTCGGAAGAAGAGCAGAATTTTATAAGTGTGAAATAAGAGTTATATCTTGAGAAGACAAGCAGATTTGTGAAGAGGAAATAAAAGTCTCCATCATTCGTTGAAACAACAACACTACGAAGGTGGTATCGTCATCGGTTTGGAGGTTGGTGCCTCATAAAACGAAGAGATTGGTGTCTCTTGCTGAGTTGGTGCTCGGCAGAAAAGATTGGTGTCTGAATTGCTAAGTTGGTGCTTGGCATTGGGGATCGGTGTCTCCAGTAGGTTGGTGCCTACACGAATTGTAAAAGAGTTATATATAAGCAAATATTTTGCCGTGGTTTTTTTCCAGAAAGGGTTTCCACGTAAATATTGTGTTCCTCTTGTGTTGCATAATTTTTAGATCTTGTGAGATTGTTGTTGTTCTGACTATTAAAGTTTTGAATTATTAAAAGTTTATCTTATACTGATTCACCCCCCCTCTCAGTATAAGCGTGTGTTTAACAATTGGTATCAGAGTCGGTTCCTTCAGGAACAGTCTAATCGACAGAAGGTAGATCTCGGCAGCACACATGGCCAGTAATCAAGTACCAGAGGGTTTCTCCACAAACAAGGCTCCGTTATTCGACGGAACAAATTATGCTTTCTGGAGCATACGAATGAAAACCTATCTAATGGCTCTAGGGTTCGATATTTGGCAATCGGTAGTAACGGGATATATAACTCCTCAGACTCCACCGACGGATCAAGCCGAAAGAGGGCCAGTGAAAACAACGCCAAAGCCTTGAACACAATATTATGTGGCTTGTCTGAATCTGAGTTTGTCAAAGTTATGCATTGTGACACGACAAAGGAGACATGGGACAAACTGCAGAATATCTATGAGGGAGACACCAAAGTAAAGCAGGCTAAGCTCCAAACCCACAGAAGGCAGTTTGAGAGTCTAAAAATGAAAGAAGAAGAGAATGTTGCAGCCTATCTTCTTCGTGTGGACGAAATTGTGAATACCATCAGAGGGCTCGGTGAAAAGATAGAAGAACCAATAATAGTACAAAAGGTGCTAAGGTCTCTCCCCTTAAGATTTGATCCTAAGGTTTCCGCAATTGAGGAAATAAAAGATCTAAACACGCTAAAGATGGATGAGTTGCATGGAATCCTCACAACATATGAAATGAGGACAGAAACAGAAAAAGCCGTCAAAGCGAGAAGCTGCCTTCAAAGCTTCAAAAAGGGTCAAAAATGCAAAACCTGAGTCAAGTGATGAATCAGAAGAAGAAGAAGCTCTTTTTGTGAGAAATCTGAAAAAGGGATCTGACAAGTATAAAGGTAAGCTTCCTTTCAAATGTTTCAATTGTGGTGAGATAGGGCATTTCGCTGCTAAGTGTCCTCATGCAAAAGATGATAGTAGTGATGAAGAAGAACATGCTAAGGTAGGAAAGAGCAAACATCCATACAAAAAGAACTATAAGCCGAGGAAATATGAAAAGAAGAAAAGCTCTGACAGGCATAAGAAAAGCCTCTACACCAAGAAGGAGAGTAGCTCAGAAGAAGAGAGTGATAGAGAAGAAACTCTTTTCATGGCAATAGAAACAAATAACGATGAAGACCAAATGTTTCTGGAAGAGGAAGAAAATTTTGAGGATGAAGGAGAAGTGGATCTGGAAGAACTTGTTTGTGCCTTGGGTGAAATAAAGAGGCTTAAGAAAAAGAACTTGAAGCAAAAATTACAGCTTCAGAAATATGAAGGTGGAAATTCGCAATCGAACATATCTCAAAGCTTCGAAGAGTCTGAAAAGATTATTATCAGTCTGAAAACTCAATTAGAAGAGGCTAAAAGAATTGAGGAGGTAGTAAGAGATCAGCTGAAATCAAAAGAGGAAAATTGTGCTAAGCTTGAATCTGAAATTGTTGATTTAAGAAAGGAATTGGAGAAGTCTAGTGATAAGCTAAAAAATAGCTTAAAATTTGAAAAGAGCACCGAGGTCTTGGATAACATTCTTAATAGCCAAAGGTCACCATGCATCAAGACGGGTCTTGGCTATGAAGAAAAACAAGAGGTTACTAAGAAGGATTTGAATTCAAAAATTGTTGAACCTCCGAAGAAAGAAGATAAGACTCCTCATAAGAACAACATTCCTCAAAAGGATAACAAAGATGAGAACAAGTGGCATAAGGTTCCCACAAGAAACTTCAGAAGATCCTTCTATCCAAGGCAGCCTTACATGATCAGGTATCAAAACTCCTTTTATGGCTATTGTTTCTCGTGCAACAATTTTGGTCATAAGGCAATAGATTGTAAGGTTCAGGCAAGGAATAATGGTTGGAATAAAAGTGCTTATGGTTATTCAAGTAGAAATCATAACTCATTTGCTGCACTATCGGATTACAATGAATATGATATTGTGTGTTATAAGTGCAACAAAGTTGGTCATATAGCACGATATTGTAGAAGTGTTTCTGTAGAGAATCCAAAGCAAACCAGGAAAGTGGATACCCTGGCCAAGCAGAAAACAAAATCTACAAAAGCTTGGAAGAAGAAACAAAAGGAAGAGAAAGAGAAAGCTATGCTTGTTCAAACTGCTTTTCATGTGCAAAATGAAGAGCAACATTGGTACATTGATAGTGGATGCTCGAGCCATATGACAGGAGATAAGAGCAAGTTCCATTCCTTGAAGAAAGTAAGCGGAGGAACAGTAAAATTTGGAGACAACGCTACAACAAGGATAGCAGGCAAAGGTAATCTCAGTCTCAATGATGGAAAGACAAAAATTGAGAATGTGTTGTACGTTGAAGGGCTGAAGCATAACCTCCTAAGTGTTAGTCAAATGTGTGATCAAGGACACATCCTCACTTTCCATCCTCAAGGTTGTGAAGTAAGGAAAGTTGATTCAGGAAGATTAGTTGCAGATGCAAACAGAACCACAAATAACTTGTATGTGCTCAGTGAAGTTAAGAAAGAAAGATGCTATATGACACAATCAGATGAGAGTTGGTTATGGCACAGAAGAATGGGCCATATGAATTTTGACAATTTGGTGAAAATCAACAATAAGCAGTGTGTGAGAGACATGCCAAAAATCACGAAGCCTTCAAACACCATTTGCAAGCAATGTCAGCATGGAAAACAAACTAGAGGCAGATTCAAATCAAAGGAATATTCAACAACGAAGCCTTTGGAATTGATTCATACAGACTTGTGTGGGCCCACAAGAACTCAAAGTTTAAAAGGTGAGAGTTACTTTATGTTGTTAATTGATGACTATTCTAGAATGACATGGGTTGCTCTTCTAAAGGATAAATTTGAGGCATTTGAGAACTTTAAATTTTTAAAGCATTAGTAGAAAATGAATTTGGGTTGAAAATTAAGTGCTTGAGATCAGATAGAGGAGGAAATTTCTTTCAGACCAATTCGGAGAATTTTGTGAGGAACATGGAATAAGAAGACAACTCACAGCTGCACGAACTCCGCAACAAAATGGAGTTACTGAAAGAAAGAACCGAACAGTTCAGGAGATGGCAAAGATTATGTTAAATGAGTCTAAATTGTCATATAGGTATTGGGGAGAAGCAGTTAAGACGAAAGCTTACATCCTTAATAGAGGACAAATCAGAGTAAACAATACCAAAACACCTTACGAACTATGGAAGGGTAGACCAGCTACCGTTAAATACTTTAGGGTGTTCGGAAGCAAATGTTATATTAAAAGAAATGATGAAGATTTGGGAAAGTTTGACTCTAGATCTGATGAAGGTATTTTTCTTGGATACTCCTCAAGGAGTAAAGCTTACAGATGCTATAATAAAAGACTTCAAAAGATTGTGGAAAGTGCCGATGTAAGAGTGGATGAGTTCAGAAAACATAGGGTGACCACACAAATAAGTGATCACTCAGAAGAATCAGACCAAAATGAAGTCGAAGAAGAAATTGAAGAAGAGGAACGGAAAGATACTAAGGCACCATCGAGATTTGTTCAGAAGAATCATGGAGAAAATTTGATTCTCGGTGATAAAGATGTTGGGGTGCAAACTCGACGGAGGATAGTAAGTACATCTGAGCGAGTCAATTTCTCTTTGTTATAAAAAATAGAGCCTAAAAATGTTGTAGAAGCTAGTAAAGATGAACATTGGGTCAACGCCATGGAGGAAGAATTGAATCAAATAGAAAAGAATGAAACTTGGGAACTTGTTCCAAGACCAAAGGACAAAAATGTGATTGGCACCAAATGGGTCTTTAGAAATAAGTTGAATGAAGATGGGGAAGTAACCAAAAACAAGGCAAGGTTAGTATGCAAAGGGTATGCTCAAGTAGAAGGTATTGATTTTGAAGAAACCTTTGCTCCTGTTGCTCGATTAGAAGCCATTAGAATGTTTTTGGCATATGCTAGTTGTAAGAATTTTAAGGTTTTTCAAATGGATGTCAAATCTGCGTTTCTAAATGGAAAATTAGAGGAAGAAGTTTACATTGAGCAGCCTGAAGGTTTTCTATTGTCAGAAAACAAGGATTTTGTGTGCAAATTGAAGAAGGCACTATATGGGCTAAAACAAGCCCCCCGAGCATGGTACTCAAGACTTGACACATATCTTCTTCAACAAGGGTTCAAAAGAGGAGTAGCAGATAGTAATCTCTACATTAAGACAAAAGGTAATCATCAATTGATTGTTGTTGTGTATGTAGATGATATTATTTTTGGAGGAGATGATAGAAAAATGTACCAAGAGTTTGCTAAAGATATGCAAAATGAGTTTGAGATGTCAATGCTAGGAGAATTGTCATTTTTCCTTGGTTTACAAATTTCTCAATCTGAAAAGGGAATATTTATCTCTCAAACTAAGTATGTAAAGGAGATGTTAAAGAAGTTTGAAATGGAAGATTGCAAACCGATCAGCACACCTATGGTTACAGGATGCAAGTTGAGTAAGGATGATGAGTCTCCCGAAGCAAATCAGACTCTATACAGGTCAATGATTGGCAGCTTATTTACACAACAACCTCTAGGCCAGATATCATGCAAGCAGTTGGTTTAGTTGCACGTTTCCAAGCAGCCCCAAAAGAAACACATGTGCAAGCGGTTAAGAGAATATTCAGATATCTAAAAGGCACTTTAGATTATGGTTTGTGGTACCCAAGAGGTGCAGATTTCACCTTAACAACATATACAGATGCAGATTGGGCAGGTGACATGGATGATAGGAAAAGCACAAGTGGAGGAGCATTTTTCCTTGGTGGAAATTTAGTGTCTTGGTTGAGCAAAAAACAGCCTTTTGTTTCCTTGTCCACAACGGAGGCAGAATACATAGCAGCAGTATCGTGTTGCACACAGGTTCTATGGATGAAGCAGACTCTACAAGATATTAAGGTAGAAAATGATGATCCCATTTCTATATTTTGTGATAATACTAGTGCAATTAACATTTCGAAGAATCCGGTTATGCACTCCAGAACTAAGCATATTCCGATCAAATATCATTACTTGAGAGAGCAAGTAGCTGAAAAGAATGTTAAGTTGGAATACGTTGCCACAGAGGAGCAGATAGCGGACATTTTCACAAAGCCCCTCTCAAAAGGGACTTTTGAGTACCTTAGACACAAGTTGGGTGTGATACCCTTCTCATCGAGTCACTAAAGTCTCAAGGAGTAGCATCGGTTCAGGGGGAGCACCGTGGACAACCCTTTGCCATTGATGTCAAAGGGGGAGAGTAAAAGAAAGGGGGAGTAGTACAACAAGAGGAAGAAGTACAGAAAGGGAGAGTATTTTGTTTTGAAGATGATTATTTCTTTGTAGGGTTGCCATCAATGACAAAGGGGGAGATTGTTGGAAATATTGTCATTGATGTCAAAGGAGTCATTGATGTCAACGGAGAATGCACAACGATCAAAAGAAAAATAACAGTGATCAGATTGATGTGTTACAGTGATCAGATTTAATAACAGTGAATGTAATAATTGTATACCAAAATGTGCAGCAAATTCATGAAGGGACAACATTTATTTAATGGGCCAGCCGACCTCCATTAAGATTAAATGATTTGTTTTTATGTGGTTGACCTCCCTTGAAGAAGGCCGACCCTATTGGGTGAAGAGTC
This sequence comes from Taxus chinensis, assembly GCA_019776745.2. NCBI lineage: Eukaryota > Viridiplantae > Streptophyta > Pinopsida > Cupressales > Taxaceae > Taxus > Taxus chinensis. Next base: position 321,291,154 of record CM034157.1, on the reverse strand, counting down.
ATGACCATTCGAAAGGGCATTTTTGGGCTATAAAAGGAAGATTTGTTGGATGGAGGAAGGGCAGATTTTGAGCGAATATCATTCAGAAGAAGAGCAGAATTTTATAAGTGTGAAATAAGAGTTATATCTTGAGAAGACAAGCAGATTTGTGAAGAGGAAATAAAAGTCTCCATCATTCGTTGAAACAACAACACTACGAAGGTGGTATCGTCATCGGTTTGGAGGTTGGTGCCTCATAAAACGAAGAGATTGGTGTCTCTTGCTGAGTTGGTGCTCGGCAGAAAAGATTGGTGTCTGAATTGCTAAGTTGGTGCTTGGCATTGGGGATCGGTGTCTCCAGTAGGTTGGTGCCTACACGAATTGTAAAAGAGTTATATATATATATAAGCAAATATATATATAAGCAAATATTTTGTCGTGGTTTTTTTCCCGAAAGGGTTTCCACGTAAATATTGTGTTCCTCTTGTGTTGCGTAGTTTTTAGATCTTGTGAGATTGTTGTTCTTCTGACTATTAAAGTTTTGAATTATTAAAAGTTTATCTTATACTGATTCTTTAACATATAATGGGAGGTTATGTGAAGGATCGATATCCATAATGTCATTTTGGTTAAAGACAATTTGTTGGTTGGAGGAAGATATATGCAATCCAAATCTTGGAAATTGTGAAGGATCAATGTCTTTGGGACACTTTCACTCTTGATGGAATTTGTACATGATGTTCTTATGAACAATAGATGTTTTGAGAAGATCTAAGATGGATATCTGTGAGGGAGTCTTCTCAATTTGTTTAAGAAGTTTGTATTGGCCCTTAGAGTAGGTAGAGGAGGCCACTTGATAATGATTTTGTTTCGCCTAGTTGTTATAGTGCATAATCTTAGGGCTTTGACCTCTATGGTGGCAACATGATTATTTGTGGGATGGATGAAGTCGATGAGGGACTCATAGCAAGTTGAAACTTTTTTGTTAACGTGGATGGCATTATAGGCTTGAATGTTTTGACCTTAATGGGATCATGGATTAGCTTGATTATGTTTGGGAAAGGGGTCTTGGTATATTCCCAACTATTGGTTTTGTTATTTAGAGGCTTTATTTCCTTCAAGATCTCGATGTCTCCATGGTCGATTAGGTCCTGAATGTACCTCTTCAATTTCTTGCGTTGATCTGTTGAATGTCCTTTGATACTGTGATAGTCACAATATTTGTCATTCTTATGCTAAGTGGGTTTTGGTTTTACTTTCATTGAAAGGTTTTGTTTGTGGATATATAATCATGGTCGCTTTTCTAATTGATGGAAAACAACATGAAACCTAGGGGCGTGTATTGCTTCAATCTTGTCGTAGGTTGCCCTTAGGAATAGTCATGAGGTGTATCTTGGATGTGTTTGGATGTTTGTGTCCATCCATTGTTGACACTTTTTTATTTTTGTTGATTTTTTTGGATTTTCTAGATCTTTATGTCGTGGCAATCTTTGTTTAAAAAGTTTGATCAATCCCTTTGTAATAAGGGCCTTTTGCGATTTGATTTTTTTCAGTAAGCTCCTCAAATGTATCAACACAATGCATTTCAAGGTGGAAAGCGATCTCTTGATTGAGATTGGAGATAAAGATGCTTACTAATTGCTTTTCTGAGATTGAACATGGGAAACAACTTGTTAGGCTTTGACCATAATTGTAAGAAGGAAGGGAAGATTTCACCATTACATGTTTGGAAATTACAAAGGTCTATCATTGTTATTTCTATGTCCATGTTAAAAGAAAAATGTCCCACAAATCTCTCTGATAGGTCAACAAAGGTGGTAATGGAGCCTTTAGGAAGGTGTAAGAACCATTATAGGGCTTGTCCTCCTAGACTCAGAGGGAGGAGTCTAACTAGGTAGTTGTCACTGTAAGCCACTTCTTGACACAATATGAAGAATTTCTTAACATGCTCCTATGGATTGCCCTTTCCTTTGTACTTTTTGAATTTTGGGGCTTCGAAGTATGGGGAAAGGTGACTCGCAACATTTCTGCAATCAAAGGGATATGGAGCACAACTCAAATTTGTACTTTTTATTGTGGTTTTGTGTTTTCTCTCGTCGTCCATGAAGGGTGTCCTTCATAGCTTTTCATTCTTGGGCAAATGACGTGCCTTGGATTGGTGATTGGGGTGGCAAGATGAAATTGGATTTGTTTGGCTAAGGGGCCTGATTGGTGGAATTTTGGTTAAGCTGTGAAGGTTTTGATACTTTAAGATCGTTGTGGGAAGCTAAGTTGAGCCAATTGTTGGCTCTAATTGTTGAATTTGATCTTGTAAGTTGATGATTGTTGCGAGGAGATTGTTGAGATCTTCAATTGATTTCCCTTTATCGCAATTTGTTTTGATATAGGATATTTTGGGATTAGGATCTTATTAGAGGATTTCAGGATTTTGTTAGTTTGATTCTAAAGGGATTGGTTGTATGATTGGAAGGTTCTTTTTTGGATGTATGTGGGTTTCTTGGATTGAAATCTGTGAAAGCTTGGATCCTATGTCTATAAGCCTAAGAAGGATATCGTCTTTGTTCTGGTATTTGTTCATAAGGTTTTGTAAGCATGCTCATGAGAATTCATCCTTGTACTCACTTTAGTATAGGAATTGGTCCATCATCATTGGTTTGGTTTAGGTTCTATGTGTAGCAATTTATGATTGACTATTGTACTCACTTTGGTTAGGCGAGACTGTGGCTATCATCATCATTGGTTGTCTATGGTTCCATTGTAGTTGAATGGATTGGTACCAAAAGGGTTTTCAGTACCTTGAAGTCGTCTGTTTGTTGTTTTAGGTGCCATTTGTATGTTTGTGGTTATGTTTGTATATTGGTTTCAACAAGGGGAACAATAACAAGCACACAATACACAACCTAACTAGTCAAGTAGGTGTACAACTGCGCATTGGCCTACAAATATACTTCAAAGGACAATATGATGTGGGTGTCTTAGGGAATGTTATTTTCTTGGCACCACTACACAATTGTGGCAAAGAGACTCTTTTGCTATGATAAATAAGGCTGTTAGGGGAGTCTTCAATATATGTTGCGATACGTGAGACCTGAATCTGTGATACAAGGAGTGCTATCTAAAGCCTTGGTATTGGTGGAAACCACTTCACTTCACAGGAGCTAGGTGAAATTCAACTCTTGCTTAGCCATAAACGATAACTCATTCAAGAATTTTTATAGCTTGTTGGAACATGGGCTTTGACTGAGTGCTTGGTGAGGAAATCCAAGTCACTAGAACCTAAAAATAAAAAAGTGTCCTAACCGTTTCTAATTCCCAAGGTCACCATTTGGCGCGAGGGAAGAGCATACCTAGTCAAGATGAGGGAGGGATAGACAACACACAAGCAGATAACAAATAAACAAGATTAAATGCTTAAATGATTAGATCAAGTTCTTTGACTAAAGAATGAAAGTGAAAAAACAAGATTAAATTGCTTTAAACGATTAGATTAAAAAACCCTCCATGCAAGTATCAATAATTTGTATATTCAAGGCTTTGACGTGTGATTTCTAATTGCGAAGGCAAAGGTGTGAGACATCAACACAGATTGCATATTTTGATACATAGACAGACATGGAAAATCTGGAAAAAAAACCAAGAAAACTAACAAGATTAGTGGCAAAGATGGAATTTTGACTGAATGATAACACTCATGTACTTACAAGAAATACACAACCAACCACGAAAACCTACAAAACCTCAAGAAAATGCTCAAGAAATGTTAAAAGAGACAATGGGGCGCCCCATCAGACATGCCAAATGTGTATACATTATATTTAGACTTTAAACAAGGAGATAACAACACATACTAATCTAAACCAAACATAGTACCTCAAGAATGAGCTAAGAAGAGAAATCAATACCTAAGCATAAAAGAAATGCAAACCTCTTCTCGCTCAAAGGATCCTTGTGCTAGAATTCCAGCAGTATGTACCTATGAGGATGATTTGGATGTTTGATTTCTCGATGCTATTGATGAATGACTCCTTGAATGATAATCCTGCAGAATAATGCTGTGTTAGATGATTGATTGATAATTGAAGGCTTGATGAATCTATTTATAGATTTTTGGGAATGAATTGGTGAGATTTGAGGAGGATTATTAAATTCATTTTTAGTGGGAGTTGGTGGAGACTTTGATATAGTGGAGTTGGCAGTGGATTATTTAATTGTTGTTGGTGGTGGTGGATGAAGATTTGAGGATAGTGGAGGATTATTTAATTGTTGATAGTGGAGGTTGGTGTTGAATTTGAGATGGTGGAGGCTTATTTAATTGTTGTTGGTGGAGGTGGGTGTTGAATTTAGGATAGTGGAGGATTTGGTGTTGAATTTTAGAATAGTGGAGGATTTATTTAATTATTGTTGGTGGAGGTTCGCTTTGAATTTGTGGAGGTTGATGTTGAATTTGAGATAGTGGAGGATTTGGTGGAGATAGTAGAGAATCTTGGAAAATAGAGGAGAAAGTGGGTTTTGAGTTGGAGGGTAAGGTGGATGAGATTGCAGAATTTCGAGGTGGAGGATGAGGTGGATTATTAAATTATTATGTGAATAGTTGTAGGATTTGATTAAATGGGTGAGGATGTGATTACCTAATTAATAGTGATTAATTAGCTAATTAATTAGTCATGTGATTTTGTGGGATTAAAATGGGATGAATGGATTAAGTTAATTGATGTGGTGGTGCTAGGATGTGTTTAGCCAAAGTGGTGGCGGATATGGGGTGCAATGCCTAGTCGCAATTAGCCAATGCCTTGTCGGGTAGTGCAAACCCTCTTGTCGGGTATGCAAATGTGACAAAAACTATGGGTGTTACTTGGCGTATGTGTCAGGCACATTGGGGTGGATGACCCCTGTGTCGGTCCAGACTCCATACGTTAAAGCATTTCCCAGACAGCAGGATCGTGAGTAGCTGAAACACGACCGCGGTAGTAATGCACATTTGGGGTAACTCTTGAATGGTCGGGTCTTGAACTTGGAGGTGGATATACGATGGCACATGTGTTGTCCTTGACTGTGACCGGCTCAAAATCATATATGGAGCAACAATCCAAAAGCAAAGAATTGGAAAACACTTATGATGTAGATCACATGATATAATGCTCTTTGGTTAAGAGAGCAGCAGTAGTGGAAGAGCCCACGCTTGAAGTGGGGAACAAAAAGCTCTTCAATATCAAGAACAAAGTGAAGCAAAACTTGGTGAATGCATTACTTGGTTCTGGTTCAGGTTCACACAATAATTTAGTAGCCATGACATTAGCATATATACTTTGGATTAGAAACATATGAATGCTTAAATTATACATCTTCTCCTCAATTCAGTAAATACTTCAATCCTGGTGGTTTTGATGAGAAAATGCTTTGCGCCTTGAAATGAGCTAGGGTAAGGATAAGAGATTCTTAAGAGGACTTTTCTGTTGCTTTGCTTTAGATAATGCTGCGAAAAGACCATTTTTTTGTGTCAAGGCTTTTCTGTGTTAATAAGGAATGAATTTCTTAGAATGTGAAGCAAGTTGTTCCTATACAAGCATCAATATGAGAATTTTTGTTCTGGAAGTTATTTCTAATTTAAAAAAAGCTATGCTGTATTTAGACCTTTTAATTCAAAATTTGATTATAACGAAGTCCTTCCTAGCTTTCATGAACCAGGTATCATTCTGACCTTTTTTCCAACATATTTCTAAAATGGAAATAAAACAGGTTGATTCTATTGTCAATGCCATGGTGTTTACACCTGGGACACTCCTGTTCAAATGTAAAATTAGAATGCATTTGATTTTTTGAATCATGATTGAAAAAATTTGATTCAATTCGATGTAATGATTTTCTTTTGAAAGTTTCATGGACCAAAAGTTTGTATTAGTGGGTTTATTTAATTTGATATTCTTATCTCATGGAATGAAGATATACATGAACATAATTTATGGAAGTAACATTAATGTTCTAAAAAACAGCTTTTGTTATAATGGCATGTACTACATACCATATATACCCACTTGGACTTAATACTCTGTATACTTCGTTCTGCAGAAAACTGTCTTTTTCCAATGGAATCTTTTAACAGTAATCTGAGAAAAGTTGATGTCAGAATTGAATTTCATAAGCTGGAACTGAGAATTCTTGCCAAAGAAGAATTTGTCATTGTTTGCAAATAGTAATCAGCTTCTGTTATGGCGGTTAGTGCTCTGGATTTTAAAGTCTAAACTTTACATTTAAGCAAAGTGATGGCTGTGCTGACACTCTGCACCATTCGTACCACAACCAAAGGAATAGGCATTGTGTAAGTATATTTGTTTTGTTGTATGTTACTGTCCATCCAAAGCTGATTTAGCTGTATCATAAACATTCCATAGATCATGAGTTTGGAGTTTCTTTTATTTTTGTGACCCCATGATTAATTCTTGACAAGGCCACTGGAACCTATTTTTTGGTAAGAGCTTGACTGAAATAGGACTGTAGATCGATGATTCCAATGGAGCTTGTCGATGTTGAACTTCGGTGATATTTGAAAGGCAAATTCTAACAGAAAGTGCCATAAAAATTATTTCAGTGTTTTTAATGGACTGTTAACAGCCTAATATGGCCCTGCTTATAATTCATGATTATTTTTGATGGTATATGTTGTATGATCAAGCTGGTTTTCAGCTTTTTTTTTTATGAGATAATTATGGTGATTTAATGCATCTGAAGGAAAATGTCACCCATCTTGTTATAGTGTTACTCTTCTGTTAATAGGTGGCGTGGTCTGATAGAATGCATGGAGCATGAATCATCATTAAAAACAAAGGCCAAATTAAAATCAGCTGGTATGATTGAATACGGTGCATTTAGATATTAGGACTTGCCTCTAAATTTCTTTTTTTTGGGTTTCACATCACAACCCACAATGGTATTCATCTTTGAATTGTCAAAAAATGAAACTGGATTGCAGACATCATGAGTTCTGACTTACTTTGACCAGGATCTAACCAAACATTTTCAATTGAGCCATTACTTGGTAGTCCTTGTATTCTCATACCAGCAACATCCATAAATCTCCCTATAGAATGCCATAAAATCTGGAAAAGAGCTGTCTGACTGATCCTGGTTGTTTAACTGTTTGTGCACATTCACACATCATGTCGATCTTTTAGATTAGTGATGTGGGTGCCCTTAAGATGTTTGGGGTTAAGGTATTTCCCCCCCGAGGAACCAATATGTGTTGTACCTTGGAACGTATTATAGTGGATCCAATCAGGTACAAGTTCCATGTATCTTGGGATTCACAATTTTGTAGGGCCCACCTTATGGTGTGGTTAGGCATATTGTTGTATAACAGGAGGCTGACATGCAATAACCGCCTAAGGAATAAGGCGTTCCCCTATCTCATACATTATGCGTACATTACCCTATCTCATATGCTATTCAAATTCTATAGTATATGGCGTATTGTGAGTGCAATTCATTTTCTGTTTTCATAATTTCAGAGTTGCATATTGCTTGTGGAGTTGTCTAGATTATAAAGAATAATATAACCTGTTCCAACATTTGCCAATCTTCGAGGACAGGCAATGGCCCTTCTCCTTGTGAGTCGATCCCTTCAGAATTGTAGTTTCTCAAGAAAATAATCAAGTTTCTAAAGAAAATTTCCGTTCTGATGTAGGCTTTGCTATGAACATGGCAATTTGACAAGAGTCTATCCGATCTAAGCCCTGGAAAACAGAGTAAGCAACAAGAGGCTTCACACACAAGGAAAAGGACGTTGGAGCAAGCTGTTCAGAGGCCTTATACACAAGGAAATAGAAACAACAGTAAGCAGGGAAACTGGAGTAAGCAACCCATCGGCCTTGCACCTAAGGAAAGGGAAATTGGAGTTGAGCATTGGTGAGCCCTTGCACACAAAGAAAATGTTTCAATGGTGCACAAATCTCTTGATAAAACTAGGGGCAAAGGCTTTGATGCTTGATTAGATGAAACACCCCATCACATGGATTTTTCCGAAGGGCAATTCACTTGGTGTAATCGTTGCGAGGGTCACCATTATATAATATAAAAGCTTGACCAGTTCCACATCTCAAATAATTTGGTAATTGGCACGAAGAAAATCTTAAACTATGTTCATGATTTCACAATGTTGAATCATTGGGCAATCCAATTGGACATCTAGAGCATCCATAAACACAGTCCAATACTAGTACAGATTTTAGGCTTCCATAGTCTATAATGATTTTAAAAGATTTTTCTTTTTGAGAAATCTGTGTAAAGATTATCCATTTTTCGGATCACACCATGTGATCCATTATTAAAATGAAAGATGCGTTTGGATTGCGGAATATCTCCTTGTATATAAAGCTCAACTACACTAGGACAAGATGCCATGTGCCCCCCACCAAGGGAAAGCATGAACATAAATTAGTAGTTACAATTCAGCTGTTATAATATTTGGTTGTAACCTTTTAAATATCCATAATAATTACTCCTCACCCTGAGGTTGGAGCCATCCCTCAGTGTCTGGATGATGGCTTTCGATTAGTGGATCAAATGTAATCCCTCATCTCTGCTCCACTTGTGTGGATGCTTACTAATTTTCATTGCCTTCCTAATACATACAGGGTGTTTAGAAGTGTTTCAAGTGCCCTGCAAAGGCTGACATGCCTACCTTGTTGAGATGAATATGCAAACTAAATTCTTTCATCCTTTGTTGATTGGACATGTTTGTGTTGCCAATGGAATCTCTCCGACATAAACATTTAATGCCATAGGCATCACTCAATTTTGGCCCTAAACGATGCTTTGAAGGTCTTAATGCATAACATCTACTTTTAGTGCATGCATAATTCGGCGGTTTTAGTACTTCTATGTTAATTTAATATGAAAATTTGGAGCTGCTTTTTATAAACATTTGTTTGATATAGAATCTTATTCTGAAAATCTTGTTATAAAATAGTCAATTGGCAACAATTAGCCCATAAAAATACTCCAACACTAAGGTTTATTGAATGAATTTTTTTTAATCTCACAGCGGCTTGTCTGAAACATTTAGACGAAAGAGAAATAAATTTAATGAAATCATTATTTTTAGAATCTGCCCTTTCATCTTGTTATTGTAGTTGGTCTTATGATATTGCTTTGATATTGGAAGCACTAAATATTACTTGTATTGCATTTCTCTATTAGACATTTCTCACTTTCCAGCAGAGATATGGGTATTTTTGTATATTTCTTGTAATTAATAACCATATTCCTGTAATTAACATGAAAAGGAAACCAACTAGGTCTAGTTCTTTCAATGAATTTGAGCCGGAAGACAAAGACAAAGAGGAGGCTGATGAATGGGTGGGCTCATAGGATGAAGAAGAAGATGAAAAGCTTTTGTATCTATGGTTGGATGTTGCTCCCCGTCACAAAGCAAGCAGATTTGTGGTGAAGCGGGTCCTTTCAAAATGGTCTATGTGTTTGGAGGGATCTATGGTGGTGGCTTTGGGCCACGAGACTCCTGTTGCGGCCATACCTGTTTCCGCTATCTTTGGAGTTGTGAAGGGTTTGAAGTGGGGCCTCCTCCTACCAGCAACCCCTGCAAATCCCCTAGGTCTATAGGGCCCGTTTTGATGCCTCTTTACCGGACGGTTACCCTAGTGTGATGGCTGAGAAAAGTAGCGTCCCTTTTTCCCCTGTTTTGGGAAAAGACTACTCTATTGCCGATCTATGGAGTGCTGAGGAGGCCATGGGGTGTAACGTGTTTGTCATTTAGTTGGTCAGAAGTATTGGGCTGATGTAGTCAACGGTGAGTCCAGTTTGAATCTTACTTTGCATCAATTTTTGAAACTCGCTGTGGAGGAAGATGGTTGGCATCTTAGGGTTCTCGACCCTATAGTTGAAAGTTCATCCCAAAGGTTCGAAACTTCTTTGCTTGGGAATTTTTCTGGTTCTATCCCAAACATTAATGTGGTTAGAAGATGGGTGAAGAGGAAACAAAACTTGAGTGGCCATGCCGAGATCTCAACTATGACGAATGGTTTCTTTTTGTTTGCCATAAAGATTCAAAAGGATTGTCTCTGGTCCCTTCACGAGGGTCCTTGATTTTTTGATAATTTGGGGCTCTTTATTTATAAATGGAACTCGAGTTTTGATCTAGAGGTAGATCTCTCTAGGGTTTCTATTTGGGTTAGGTTTTCATGTTTGTCATTGGAATATTGGGATGTTGAAGTTCTCCAAGGTATTGCCAAATCCTTTGGTCAGCGTGTGGTTGTTGACAAAGTTACCATGTCTAGATCTAGGTTGTTGTTTGTTAGTTTCAGTGTGTATGTTGGTGTGGATAAACCTCTTTTGTCTTCGATTCTTGTCTTCAAAATTTGATGTTTGTAAGCAACAAATTGTTTTTGAAGGATCATTTGGCATTTGTCATATGTGTCACAAAGCGGGTCACTCCTCAGTGGATTGCAAGGACAATAAAGAGGTGTGGGAAGGAAGGATTCCAGTCTCCCTTCCTCGTGTCAGACTGGCCAAAGGGAGGAAAAGAAAGATAATAAGGTTTGCCTAGCAAAGGTTAAGGATAGCTTGGGTGTAGCAAAGAATCCCAAATCACTAAACAATGAGAAGAAAATTGTAAACGCTATCCCCTATAGTTGTTAAAGTAAGAAGGAATCTTTTGCTCCTGATTCTCCACGCTAAGTGGTTGCGAGTAGGTTGCTCCCCCCCTGCGCGCATCCCCCCCCCCCCATGCAAAGAGAAATCTAGAATTGTGTATGGCGGAAAATCTTCATGAAGCCCGAAGTGTTATGCGGTTCTAGAATGGGTTATGTTTGAGAAGCATGGGGAAGGATGAAACTATGTAGTAAAGTAAATGAAGGAAAAAGAACTGACGGTTTTAAGAGGAAGTTGGAGATTTCTGGCTTCAAGCCGCCTTGACTTTCTCAGAGGTTGTGTGATTGGAGCCTCAACTACTTGCTTTGTGTGTGTCCTAGGACCGTTCTTTAGTTAACGGTTTGCTGACTGTGGTTTTGGGTTTGTATTAGTGTCATGTTGTTTGGCTGGGCTGCAATGCTATATTACGTCAAAGGTATTAAATTAATTAAAGTACTTTGGAACTATCATCTACAATTGAGGTATTTACAATGTTCTCTTTTATGCTTGAAAGATCATTTTATTGCTAAGGGTTGAATTTGTTGTTATGAAGGGCTTTTTTAGAATACTTTCATTATTTTTTTTGGTATTTCAATAATGTATACCAAACTCGAGGCATATCTATGTGATACAATCATAGAAATTCGATTAAGGAATGATTTCCCATGGTTCTGGTTTTATGAGAAGCCTTTGTTTTTGATGTATTTACAATTGTGTAATATAACATAATTTTCTTTTTAATTGTCCAAAAAAATTGGGAGACATTTTCGCAAGTTGAGAAACCATCATTTATTACTTTTAATTGTGATCCCAATTTTAATAATGATAATTTGCTTCAAGATTTTTTCTCTGCGTCCATAAACATTCTTATTTCATTAATTTTTGTTTAGGCTACACATGGTTGCATTGTTTTTACTTTTTAATTTTTTTCTTCTGTTCGGCCAAACTTTGGATATAATAATAATAATAATTGTTTTTATAGTCCATGATGTCGGGCAATTTGTTTTTGGGTCTACAGGCAACTTGTAACATAAGGGACTACCTCATACTCCAATATGTGGAGGCACCTCTGTGCTACAAACGAGGCGTACATACCCTACCCCCTGCAGGATTTGAACCTGTGACCTCTATTTCAAGACTACAAGTTCTTCATCGTTAGGCCAACTCAGGATGAAGTCATATACCACTTGTCATATTCAAATGGAACCCATGATAAATTACTCTATTGAAATAATGAAACTCCATAGTAACTATTACATTTCATGATGTCATAACATGGTTTATTGTAACAATAAATATTAAATATAGCCATTTTGTAAATTATATTTCATATAAAATTCATAGTTATGTTTAGTTATTGAATTATTACTTAGTAGCCAATCCTAGTATGAGGGCTTTGGTACAATGTTTTTTCTTTTTTGTCTTGGGTATAATACTATTAAAATATAAAATATAAAAATAATAGTCAAATAAGCAAAGTTAACCACATAAAATGTGGAGTAAATAAAATAAATTAAATGACCACAAAATAGTTAAAAACACTTTTGATAGTGATAATTCAATGTCAATTGTCATGATACAAGCCAAATAGGTTAATAGTAAAAAAAATAACAATCATTGGTCGAACTTCAAACTACAAATACATAATTCAAGCGTATAATCAAAATAAATCAACCTATTCATCTTCATTAAGAGCATCAACATCACTATATTGGTCATTATAATGACAAACAATAGTAGTGTTAATCCACTAACTTCATTATTCTAGATTTGTGTAGGAAGCTTGATTTTTGCGTTGAGTAATGAAAGATGGGCAAGGTAAGGATTTGAATTAAATCTTTATTTCAGAGTAACTACTATATGAAAAGATCTTTAAATGATAATATCAAATAATTTGCAAGCACTAAGTATTCAACAATGTAAAACCCTAAAATAATGAGAAAGGGATGATGATTTAGTTGATTCTGTGCAACTTGTGAATGATTGAGACTGTGTATTTGTTGGAACATGATGGGAGTAGCATCACAAAGGCTCGATGAGGGTTCAGAACCTTAGGAGTGTATAAGACAAAAGTGCCCGCATGAGGACAAGAACACCTCAAGTGTTAATGACTGATCCGTGCGCTTGTGTTTGCTCAGATGCTCAGAATTTGGCCATTTTTGGGTTGGAAGGTCTTTGTTGATGTTTTCTCTTTGTCACTTTGGTTTTGTTAGATCGTCAATCACACTTGTAAACTGCAAAACGAATGACTACTTGCACATGCCCACAAACCACATCAAATCTAATAAAAAAATGTAGAATGTGGAGTCAGATTGACCTCAACGGTCACTTGAAAAGTGAACTTACGAGTGAGCGTTGAACTACATCATAGACTCCATTGTGTGTGTGTGTGTGTGTGTGTGTGTGTGTGTGTGTGTGTGTGTGTGTGTGCGCGCGCGCGCGCGCCCTAGGTTGCAAGTTGCACGATTATAGCGAGCTAGATCTAGATTGTCTCAAGTATGTAAAATGTGTGTGATGGAATAGAATAGACTCCTCTCCTATGTACTGTATGCAGATTAATGCAACCCTTGTCCCTTATATGAATGTGCTAGATGTATGTTTTGTAGGCAGTGCTCTTGTGCCTTTGTGCAAGCTGAGGTGGTGATAGATAATGCTCATAGTGCTTGACCTCTTATTTGAGAGAAGTAATTAAGTATATATATGATTCTCTTGTTTGAATTTCGTAATGGACAACTAAAAGACAAACTCAAAGTGTTAAAAGGTGCCCAAGAAGCGAAAAAGACCCAAAAGAGTAAGAAGAAGAAAGAGAGGGACATGAGCGCCCAAGAGGGACATGAGCGCCTAGACACTTTTGTCCTAACTAAATGTTAATGTCTGATTTAACAAAAATATAATTTAAGCTAAACCCTAAATATCACAGAGTCACATATAATTAATAATCAATAAAGCACATATTTGACGCAAGCAATAAACTTAAGAAATATTAAACCCTAGGTGCAAGAGAAAGAGTAGAAGATTTAGTTGATTTCGAATTTGATCCCAAAGTATGTTGGACTGGAAGACTGATGAACAAGAGGAGGAAACTGTTGCAACCACACACACAAAATTGTGGAACTATTAGAATAAGGTGGATCACGATGCCTAGGCTAGGTCAAGGGTGCCTAGGCGTTGGAGACCTCTGCTAGGCGCCTGTGACTGTGAAAATGGTCAGAAACTGATTCTTCTTATGTCATACCAATGTCGCTAACCTTTGTTGTTTGTTGCTTGTATGTCGCACTATTTCTGTATAAATCACCTGTAACATGCAAAACAAATGGTCTTTTGTAAAACCCCAAAACACATCAAACCCTTAAAAGAAAAAGATGCAAATGGAGAGTCGTATTGACCCTGACGGTCACTTGACAGAGTGAACTTACAACCGAGTGCTGCACTACATTTCAGACTCCATGTAGTTTTGTGTGCGTGTGTGTAGACTTGTGCCCTAGGAAGCTCGTGTAAGATGCACTTGATAGCGAGCAATAACTAGATGTAAAAATGTAAGTAGATTTGTGAATGTCAAAGTAATCTGATTTTTGTTATGACTTTGATGGAATGCTTGTTGGGAAACTTCCCTCTTCAACATTGTCAATTCGTTTGCCAATTTCTGCAATAATGCATCCGTTCTCTCATATTTGGGATGCTAGGCCTTATCATTCCTTGAAGGATTCTTGATATTCCCTGATAGGATGAGGTCATCTTTTGCTTCAATGGCAATTTTTTGCACTTGAGTGAGATCTGTAGGCAAAGATCTTCGGAGAATGAATCTTACATCAGGTGATTGAGCATCAATGAAGAACCTTTTCGTGTTGTCATCGAAGGACAAATCTTCAAAGGGTATCCTCTGGAGAATCTTGTTATAACGAGCTACGAAATCCCTCAGTCTCATTGGGCCCCTTTTTCATTTGAACCAGCTGCACTATAAGGTCTTAACAATCTTCAATGGAAGAATCATATGGAGACGAGGCTTGAGAAAAGAAATATGGATTATCTCTGATTTGTTCTTGCTGGTTTTGCAAAGCCTAAAAAGCTGGATCAACGACTCCTCTCAACCTATTTAGTGTGGTATATCTTCTTTTAGCTAGTTTTTGGAAAATCTTGCAACGGGAATATGAAGGAACACTTTGGAATACGAAAGGTTACTTACAAGAATCGACAGTGGGTTTTTCAGCGATGAACTTCCATTTTTATTTTTTTTAATGGTTTTTTGAATATATATATATATATATATATATATTTATATATATATATATATATATATATATATATATATATTTGGTTTGTATATTGGGTGCAAATATGCTAAATCTGCCCCACGGTGGGTGCCAAAAAATGTTGGTGAAATAATTTGTCGATAGGACAAATTAGTGGATTTCATCCACCGCTCTTGGAGTAGGTCCCTCTACTTGAACAAACAACTCCATTATTGTATGTGGAATGAAAAATAAACCTGTTGTTGGCCTAGAGGCCGGGGATCCAATAGGCACACTACATCGCACCTGCGGAAAAAAATTGCAATTTCGTGCAAGGGAGGAATTTTCCTAAGAAGGTGGGAAAGTGGGAGTGAGAAAGTAGGAGGGGATTAATACTGCAAGTAGGAAAAGTTCATATTCTTGCAAGGATTAACCAGAGGTATCAACACACATAATTAGGAAAACATAACAACCTTTCTAGTTATATCAAGACAAGATTAAACCATGAACACAAAATTTTCACTTATTCACTCATCTAGAAAAGTTGAAACTCCTTTCTTTATTGACATATTTGCAAAGATGTACAATAAGAGAGATGGAGGAAAACATATGCAAAAGAAATAGAGGAAATTTGATCACTTATTTCTAGAGAGAGTATGGGAGCTGGTAAACAAGATTAACCATCCCTTAAAATGAGTAGGCTCACCCAATTTATAGCTTTACGATCCATCTCTTCATCTATCCCCCACATGAATTTTCATATTCCCATTACGAGTGACTTTTTATATGACCTTAAGAAACACAAAATAAGTCCCCTTTTTATAATTGCAAAAGGGACTTTTACATTGCACAAGTATTTCATAGTCACTTTAATGGATAAGAAAAAAATTCATGATTTTTTACAACGAAGAATTAGAAAGGAGGTAGAGAAGAGGAGAAATAATGAGAGAGGAGAAGAAATAAGAAATGCTCCAAAGCATGGATGATGATGCCTCCACCTTCAATGAAGATCAGCTTCCTTGATGTTGAAAATGACCTCCTGACCCATGATGAACCTCCACAATAATGCACTAACGAAAGCTCTGATGAACACTTTTGAAAACTTTGCCCCTTTTGAAAACTTTTGAAATAGTGAACCTTTGCCACACTGCTTGAACACACCGAGATGAAAAGTGACGAGTACTTTGATGAGTAGACCATTGAAACAATGAAGATGACTTTCACTTGAAAAACCATTCTGATACCATGAAACACTATTATCTCCTTGAAAAATTATTCACATGACGAGAACTTGAAACAATTTCCCACAAAATGATCATTATGATCACTTCCCCTGGATGAAATACTAAGGCCAAAAAAGGGAATCGATTCTTCCCACTTCTCTGCAAGCATGAATTTTTCATTGACATCCCCTTGGGACAAGTTTTTGATATATGATCACCACACATTGACAGGTGGAAATTACATTGTTTCCAAAATTGCATTTTCTCTTTGGAACATCATTTGCTCACCGCATCCGTGAAGGTGGGGATTTGTTTGAAAATTGAGTGAGAGACCTCTGTGAGTACCAAGATCATTTGAGAATTAAGGATTGGAAATCATTTTAGCTCATTTACCATTTACTATTTTTAGCATGTTTCACATGGGTGCCCATTCTTACCAATTTTTACCAATTTTTGCCAAATTTGCCACTTTTGAATGTTTTGCACTTGAAGGAGTGTCTTGAGATACTGAAACCAAATTTTCCTTGGAATTACTATTTTTATTAAGCTTTTTGGTAGGGACTTACTAAAAATATAAAGTGGTTTTCCTAGTGTCGGATTCTAATGAAACCACTTGCATAAGTTTTCATAATTCATTTTAAGGCTTTGCTCCAATTTTCAAGGTATTTTGATTACCAAGTTTTTGTAGATCTGAGAAAAGGTGATTTTTTTGTGGAAAATTCATTTGGCTATAAAAAATAAATGAGGGAATGCAAATACTCTTCTTAAAGGTGTTCTCACAAGGAATCCATGGTTAAAATTTCATGGCAACTGGAGTTCAGGAACATGAGTTATGAACAAAACTTGAGTTGGGATATTAGGGCACAGAAGAGGGTTTTTTCGTGTTGAATGTCATAACCAGCTTCAAAATATGCTTTAATGGCTGCTAAGGAGGTTTCTTTTTGTTTTTAAGTTGTGCTTTTGAGTGGTGAGTGGTGGTGAGCATGAGTGAATGCATTTATGGAGTGGGAGATGGAAGGAGAAAGCACATGAAAGTTAAAGACTTAGCCATTTTTTTGGTTTTTGATCATCTTGCTCATGGGTGAATTTTTTGTCCCAACTATCCCAATGGGACATGACATTTGGTGCAAAAAAATGCACCCTCACCACAACATGACAAGTGGTAGCATGATGATTTCTTGGCGGAGGAGAGAGAGAAAGCATGCAAAAAGCTCTTAGGGGCTGAGATTGGGTCATATGAGGAACCCAGGAAGGGGCTTGCTCATGTGGGCACTTTTATGTCCCAATTGTCCCAAGGGGATGGGATAGTTGGTGCAAAAAAAATGTACCCTCACCCTAGCTTGACAAGTGTCACTTGGTGGTTGCACGACGATGGGGCTAGAAAGAGGTGAGAACGAGCGTAACTTACATTACGGAGCTTTTTAGGGTCATATGGTGGACTAGGGGGCTCAAATGCTCATGGGCACACTTTTTTGTCCCAACTATCCCAAGGGAATGGGACAGACATGACAAGAAAGTGCGCTTTTAGCCTAAGAGTGTCATGTGTCCTCTTAAAATTTTTCTAATTGCGAGAGTGTACCTTGAGAGAGACCTTGAAGATGAAGTTTCCGAAGCTCTAGGAGGACGTTTTGGGATCTTCCTTATATGATTTTGATTCACAACAACCTTTTGAGAAGGAAGGGATGGGTCACACGATCTGATTATGCTTGAAACACCCTAAAAATCTTTTTTTCTCGAGACTGTAGAGTGTGCTTACCAAAAATAGACTGTGGAAAGAAGAAATTTGGTCTTGTGAAAAAATTGAAATTACCATAATTTGGAGAATTGAATTATCTTTCCAATGGTATATATTTTGACCCCTAATTCTTTACAGAGCTCCTAGAATCATCTTTTGAAGCTTAGGAACTATTTTGAACTGCAAGCTCCTTCACCTTCAAAAACCCACTTTCACTGAACTTGTCCCTAAACCTTCAAATCTTCCCTAAACTTTCCTAAATCACTTGCAATATGTATCTTAGCTCCTCAATACCACTTCTCGATGAATTTGGGCCTTCAACTCTGCTCCAGGGGGTACACACCTATCTCGGAAAGGCTAAAAATAGTCATTTCTAAGTCACTAAAGAATCTGTCTTGAGAAGCATTGCATCAGAAGAACTTCATGAACTTGTTTTCATCTTTCAAACACATGGGAAAGGTTATTACAACACATATGAGCACTTAGAGGATTGGGATAGGCCTGACACAGAGGGGGAATTGATCCGGAGGAGTGCTCGGGAGGGTTTACAAGCAAAAAAATTGACACTAGGGTAAAGTTGTCATGTTTTCAATAGGAATTTTGCCCTTGCAAAAACACATGACAACATGGTATATTTCAGAAATGGTTTTCATGTGGTTAAGAATTATAAGAACCAAATTTTATAAAAATTCAAAAGTATTTTCTTTGGACAGGCACAGAGGAAAAGAACATATTTCATCTTGTAGTCTGGGACAAAGCTTGCACTCATAAGAAGATGGGAGGGCTTGGTATAAAAAATATTAGAACTATGAACACAACACTCATTTCTAAGATGAGTTAGAGAGTTATAAAGAAAGCATATTGTTGGACTTATATCATAAGAGTCAAATATCTTGCACAAGATACTACTATGAGATTTTTGAAAGAGGAAACTCTTCCTAGAGGGCCCCTTTTCTGGAACAATCTCACAAAAACAAGAAGGGACCTAGAGAAGGGATGCAAGTGGAAGCTTGACAATGAAGATGATATTCATTTCTGGAAAGAAAATTGGGTGGATTTTCAGAGCCTCAAGAGAAACAATTCCTGGGATCAACTTCAAGACAACCTCACTCCAGAATATGGGCACAAGGTCAGTGACTACATCACTTGTGTCAATGGTAGATTTCAATGGAAGAATATACACATGGATATACCTAAATTTAGAAGCCTCATTGATGACATTAAAAAAATTACTTCTAACATACAACTAAGACAAATCCAAGCTAGAGATGAATTCATTTGGGTTGAGTCTTTTGATGGCTCTTGTACAGTGAAAATGAGATATCATGTTCTTTTAGGTGACTCTAGTTGTGTTTTTGATTGGAGCATAATTTGGCATAAAGAGCTAACACCCAAAATCAACCACTTCTTATCGCTAGTTCTCAATAAAAGCATTCTCACTATTGATAACTTGGTTAAGAAAGGTTCTACCATGCCAAATAGATGTTATCTTTGCAGGAAAGAAGCTGAAACTATTCACCATCTCTTTCTTCACTGCCCTTTTGCCTCAAGCCTTTGGGACCTCATCCTTTCCAGATTTGAGGTTGATTGGATTTTTCCGGATGACATTTTTCATGCCTGGGAGCAGTGGTATCCCCCTTTCCAACATATCATGCTCAGAAAGCTTTGGAGGATTACTTTCCCCCATGTCATTTGGAGAATCTGGAAAGCGAAAAACTCCCTCATTTTCAGGAATACTAAAAACAACAGAAAAAGATTCTTGAAAGAGATCACCATTGACATCAAGGGAAACATTAAGAACTTCAGACCCCCAAGAACCAAAGCTTCCCTAAAAAAGAGGAGAGATTTCTGCACAACTGGAACATAGACACGAAGAACCTTCAAGATAGGCCTATCACTATAAATTGCTCTCTTGTTCAATGGATTCCTCCCTGAGAATTGGTTCAAACTTAATTTTGATGGAGCCTCTAAAGGCAACCCTGGAGTAGCGGGAGGAGGTGGAATTATCAGAAATCATTTTGGCAATCTTATAGTTGTATTGCTAGTCATATGGGAACTCAATCTAATCACTATGCGGAGGCTCTTGTTGCCTTATGGGGTCTAAGAGAAGCTAAAAATCATAAGATCATTAAGATCATAGTTAAAGGCAACTCTCTTAATATCATTAACCGCCTTAATGATATCAACCCCCTAGTTGAACTATAAAGGACTTCATACATGAGGCCCAAAACATATGTGGCGATCTTGCAAGTGTTAAATTCTGTCATACCTATAGAGAGGGCAATAAGGCTGCAGATTCCTTTGCTAACTTTGGTGTAATTAGCAATCACTATAATTATTGGGTCAATAATTATGAAATCCCACAAACTTCAAAGGAGATCATTAACAAGGACACTTTGGCCAGCTGTCCCAACGGTTAGTTCAGGCCTTCGGAGTGGGCAAACTACCTCTCGCCAACAAGATTATTCCACATACTTGAAATGTGCTCTTAACTTGTGGAATCATCAATTCTTTCTTATTTTTATCTCCATCTTTGTTCTCTGTCCTATTTTTTCACTTACTGGCTATCTTTCTCACCTTGTGGAACCCCTACTCTCTGGTGACTCTCATCTCAAAACCATGGGTGGTCCACCTTGCAGGACTGAGCCAGTCTTTGACTCGGCTTGACAAGCCAATGCAGAGCTTTGGAAATCACTAGATGTGGATGGTTTTACCACATTTATGCAGAGGATTAAGGGTTTTGATAAGCACATTTCCATAATGTTTGCTAAGCATGGGAAAAACATGTTCCTCTCTTTCAAAGGAAAAGAATTCCAAATCACAAAGAATATGATATCTTTTGTTGCAGGTTTGGGAACTGATGGCATTAAGTTCTATATGAATAAATTTGACAAGGACACAAAAGAAAGGAAATTTCTTCAGGGATCTGAAACCCTATATATTATCAAAGTAGGCATTGTTTGTTTGTCTATCCTAGCCCCCTTCGATGATGTAGCGAGAATGGTGGTCATGTATGTTACCCTTGAAGGGAGATTTTCTACTTTTTCTCTTCACCATATGGTCCTTTTGAATCATTTTAGAAGGGCTCCTAGAGTTAGCTTAGCTTATTACATTTTGCAATCTCCTTAGAGATCTATTTTGGAGGTTCATACACATCAAAGAGGTAGTCCTCTCCACCAAGGAGTTATCTTATTCCTTCATCAATACTGTCATGATATGGTGGTTAATAACCCTTTCAGATCCAATCTTCCTATTCATCCTCCTATTCACCCCCAAAAGACTAAAAAATCAGGCCCCCTTCACCCCCCATGGCCAAAAGGGTTCTGAGAAGTGCTGGTAAAGGCAACAATCTGGATGTTGCTGAAAGTTTGTTGACCATTAGTAAGACTAGCTTGAATCCCTTGACCGACAGGGATATGAGAACTCTGATTAAGGAACAAGCTGAGAAAATTAAGGCAATGGGGGATGAAGTCACCCTTATTCTTTATTAGGGTACAATTGACAAATAGATCCATGACATGGGCATTCAAGAAAGGTCAGAAGTTTTCAGTTAGAAGCTAAAGACCATGGAAGAAATGTTGGAGAAGATTGTCAACAAACAAGTCAACCATCTCATTATGCAAAATGATCTTCTTGATTTTCTTCAAGTCCAGTTTTAGAAAATATGTGAAATCAATGACATTCTAACTGATATCTGGAAAGGAGACAAAGTAACAAAGAATATTATTTCCTCCAGTATCAAAGACCCAACAAAGCAGACTTCTCTGAATCTCTTCAAAGCATTGGAGGAAGTTCAAAAAGTTTTTCACAAAGCTCTTACAGTAAAGGTTACTTGGATTATTTTGCTTTTGTGTTTTCTTGTTGTTTCTTGGCGGTTCTGTAGCTATGGTCGGGCTGCAATTTAGCTATTCTTTGGCTCCATTTTGGCAGTTTGTACTCTGCCTGTGTTTTTTCTATGTTATATCTCGTAGCTAGGCCTTTTTGTTGAGGTGTGGCCCCTACCTACCAAAAAACCACTTTGTATCTCATGCTTATCTAGCCTTTGGAATTTTTTGTACTACGGGGTATGGTCCCTCCCAAAACCATTTATCTGAAAGAGTTGACGGATCATATCAGAAACTGTGCACCACAAAGAAGTTGCACTCAAGCTGAATCGAAATAGCTCCAACGTAATCACAAGTAAGAATCGATCAATAACTGAAAAAACTTGCATAACCGAACAAAGCTTGTTCATAAGAAAATACAGTGGAGTGTCTTGGCATTCTCATAAATGAATAGAAAAGGGGTACATATAGGATGCTGAGTAACCCTAGTACATGACACATATGAAACCGTAAACCTAACCCATGTGAGATGACCCTCCAACATGAGAGGAGGACACATAGGATAATTCAAACTAACACCCCCCTTCATCGAAGCTGGGGTAGCGGCTGTGATGAGTCAGACGGAAGAGAAAGACACTCCTAAACAACTAAGAAAGATGTGCCAATGGGACCCGACAACTAAAGGCCTGATAAGGTTTCCATATACAAACACAATCTTCCTAGAAGAAGAAGAAGAAGAAAAGGACTAAATAGCCCTAAGAAGATGGGCAGTTGCAGAAGACCTCACCCCAAGAAGATACCGTAAGTGAAGACACTTCATCTCAGTGAAAGGCTTGGTGAATATTGATCAACTGTCTGAATGTACTGAATGTCAATGATACCATCATGAATAAGCTCCCGTATGAAGTGCATATGGATCTCAATGTGCTTCGTCCGCTGATGCTGAACTGGATTTCTGCAAATAGAGATAGTGCTCGTGTTATCACAGTAGATAATGGTAGGCCGCCGAAAGTGGATGCCAAACTTTGTTAGAATACCCTGTAGCCAAATAGCTTCTGTGGCAGCATTGACTGCTCCTCTGTATTATGCCTCTGTAGATGATATTGCAATTGCATTCTGATTCTTGCTAAACCAACTAATAGGACCCGAACCAAGAGAGAAACTGTAGCCAGAAGTAGATTTCCGATAATCTAAGTCACCGGCCCAATCAGAATCTGTGAACCCAATCAAGTCAATATCAACCCCTTCATGATAGTGTATGCCATCAGCATAAGTGCCACAAACATAACGAAGGATCCATTTAGCTGCTTTCCAGTGTATCTCATGTGGCTCCTACATGAATCTGGACACGATCCCAACAACATATGATAAATTCGGTCAAGTGTGAGTCAAGTAGATCAAGATCCCAACTAACTATTGGTAAAGAGTACCATCAACCAAGGGAGTAGAGCAATCGAAAACCAACTTAAGCCCGAAAAGAAAAGGAGTAGGAGAAGACTTGCAATCGGACATCTGAAACCAAGCTAGCAAATCAAGAGCATACTTAGGTTGCGAAATCAAGATTCTTGAGTCAGATTGTGAAATCTGGATGCCAAGGAAGTAATGAAGCAAACCTAAGTCAGTCATGGAAAACTTGTTGGCTAAGGCGATCTTCACAGAATCAATAATAGATGAAGAGCATCATGTGATCAACAAGTCATCAACATATAGAACAAGAATGATTATGGAGTCATCTTGCCGTAGAATATAAACATTTGGATCAGAGTGACACCTAGTAAACCCTGATGTAAGTAAGAATGAGTCCATCTTGGCATACCAAGCCCGAGGGGCTTGTTTGAGGCCATAAAGAGACTTCTTTAACTTACAAACGAGGGAAGAATCTTGGACATAACCCGAAGGTTGTTCCATATAGATCTTTTCCTCTAGGTCACCATGAAGGAAGGCAATCTTAACGTTCATTTGATGGACTTTCCATTTGTTCGCTATGGAAATGGCTAGGGTCAGTCGAATAGAAGTCATCTTCGCAACCGGAGCAAAGGTTTCTATTTAATGAACCCCACCTGTCTGGGAGAAACCCTTAGCTACTAATCACGCTTTAAACTTTTCGACATCTCCATCTACTCCATACTTTGTTCGGAACACCCACTTACACCGAACAATTTTTCTTCCTTTCGGAAGAGTGGCGAGATCCCAAGTATTGTTCTTCATGATAGAGGAATACTCCTCATCCATGGAAGAATCCCACTCAGGAATACCAGAAGCCTCCCGAAAAGACTGTGGATCAGAAGCAGAGGCGAAGAAAGAGTGGGGTCCAATGAAATCTGAGAAAGTACGTCTCATATCCGAAGTATCTCTAGCAATTTACAAATTTTTCCTGGCCCAAAGGGGAATAGGAGGATCAGGCTCAGAGTTGGAAGATTCTTCACTTGAGTGAGAAGGGACATAGTCCTCATCATCACTACTGTCAGAATTAGAAGACTCAACGATCTGATGGTCGGGAGGATCCGAAAGAGGAGCACACTCAACAGTATCATCATCTGATGAGTCAGAATCTGAATCAACGAGCTGAAGAACCTCAATAGGTGGAGAAGTAGAAGTCGAAGAAGACTCATCGAACTTAACACTTCTCTCAATATATAGCTCATGAGAAGTAGGATTCATTAATCGATATCCCTTTATGCCATCAGGATACCCTACAAAGATACAAGGTTTGGATTGTGGTTCCAAGGCCTTGCGTTTCTTCTTGGGAATCCAAGCCATAGCATTGGATCCAAAGACTCGAAATTGCTTAACATCAGGCTTGCATCCAAACCAGGCTTCAAAGGGTGTCATCCCTCTTACTGCCTTGTGTGGAACACGGTTTTAAATGTAATTTGCACAATTCACTGCTTCGGCCCAATACTACGGAGGAAGAGAATTCGAGTGAATCATACAAGTGGCCATCTCCTTAAGAGTACGGTTCTTTCTTTCTACGATTCCTTTCTGTGAAGGACTATTAACAACTGTATGCCACAGAGAGATCCCTTCAGAAGTACAAAAATCTATGAATGTATTGTTTACATATTCACCTCCATTGTCGGTTCGGAGAACCTTGATAGACCGTTCCGCCTGTTTCTCAACAAGAGCCTTAAAGTCCTAAAAATGTTCAAAGACTTTAGACTTAAGCTTAAGAAAATATACCCAAGTATATCGCGAATAGTCATCAATGAAGGTTAACACATAAAGAGCTCTAGTAAATGAAGGAGAAGTAAATGGACCAGAAACATCGCTGTGAACAAGATCCAAGGGATGAGTGGCTCTCTAGACTTTTCCTTTGTCAAAGTTCTTTTTAGGATACTTTCCAAGGGTACAACGCTCACAAAGACCCTTAGAAAACTTGACGTGAGGCAACCCATTGACCATTTCATTTTGACTCAATTGTTTAAGGTAGTGATAGTTTAGATGTCCAAAACACTCATGCCATAGCTTACTAACCTCATTTGCATGAGTGAGCAAGGCAGTGGGGTGGAATCAGAAGTAAAGTGGGAGAAGGTGTACAACCATGAACTGTGATCTGTCTTTCCCTCAGCCACTGTAGTGTCATTGTTAAGCTCACGAATAATCACCAAGTTAGGACCAAATTCCATTCTCATTCCTTCACCAAGATGAGTAATTTGGTAAACTGATAGGAGATTGGTAGAGAGATCAGGAACACTCAACACTTGGTTAAATGTCCCCCCATCCATCTCTACTGATCCATTACCGAAAACTGACACTGTCGTGTCATTACCCATCGTGATTTGGGACATTCCACAAGGTTCGATGTTGGAAAACTCAACATGCGAAGAACCCATGTGGTGCGAGGCACTAGAATCTATAATCCATGTCGATGAAGGAACAAATTTGGCTACAAGGGCCTTTCCTTTCTTCTTATCATTTTTAGTACCTTTTACAGTAGAAGACTCAGCTTTCGGAGCACTTTGTTTTATGGATTCAGGAACACTTATTTTATTTTTCTCAAGTAAATGAGATAAGTGATCAATCTGTTTCTTAAAACAATGTTGGTCTTCGTGACCAGTCTTCTTGCAATAGGAACACAAATACTTACTTTTGTGCACCCTAGGCTCAGAAGTCAAAGTGTTTGTGTCATTTTTAGGTTTGATCTTGGTTTCTTTCTTAGGTTGATCCTTAGTTTCTTTCTTCTTTTTAGTCTTCTTTCCCTTGCTAGTACTTGCTACAAGGGCATGTGACTTGGACTTGAGAGACCCCATTTAAATAAGTTTGTCCTGTTCTCGAATGAGTTGGGATGAAAAACAGTCAAAGGAGGGCATTGTCCAAGTATCGCCCAAAGTAACTTTTGTAGCGTAGAAAGTTGACACGAAGACAAAATATTCGGGACCTAGCTTAGAGAGAATCGACAAGATTAGTTGAGAATATTTCTTTTCTACTTGACATCTTTTTAACAATAATCTAATGTGGACAAATTTTGAGAAGAAGGCTTGTAGGTTTTCAAAGTCACTAGGATTTAACCCTGATAGTTCGTTTTCCAACTTATGCACTCTCATGTCATCTAGTTGTCCAAACATCGCATCCAACGTTTTCCACGCAGATGTAGTTGTTTCAGATGCCTCAATGTGGAAGAGCAAGTTAGGAGAAACAGAAATGTAAAGAAGACCTAAAGCTTCATCACTACGGTTTAACCACTTAGATTTTTCAGGTTCGTCGTCTGGTTCAGTCTTAGTTCCCATGGTGATGTGGTATAACCCTTTACCCCTTGATCGGTTATGTAAGTTTATTTAGTTATTGATCGATTCTTACTTGTGATTACGTTGGAGCTATTTCGCTTCAACTTGAGTGCAACTTCCTTGTGGTGCATAGTTTCCGATACGATCCGTCAACTCTTTCATGGTATCAGAGCTACACGACTTGCCGTCACACCAAAAGCTCGAACTGATGGTGGAGAGGGATCTCATCATGTTAATTAGTTGCTATGCCAATACCCTCCCGCATGATGGAGCCAGGTATACACCCAATCAGACCCAATAACATTAGGAGGTAGTGACACCGAGAATTTCCTAGGAGGTCACCCATCCCAGAACTACTCTAGGGCTGGAACACTTAACTACCTGGTATTAGAGGTACACGACTTGCCGTCACACCAAAAGTTCAAGCTTTTGGTGTGACGGCAAGTCGTGTAGCTGTGATACCAGTTAGTTAAGCATGCCAGCCACATAGTAGTGCTGGGATGGGTGACCTCCTGGGAAATTCTTGGTGTCACTTCCTCTTAATATGTCGTTGGGCCTGATTGGGTGTATACCCGGATCCATCGTGCGGGAGGGTATTGGCGTAGCAACTGATTAACACGATGAGATCCCTCTCCACCATAAGTTCAAGCTTTTGGTGTGATGGTAAGTCGTGTAGCTCTGATACCAGGTAGTTAAGCGTGCCAGCCCTAGAGTAGTTTTGGGATGGGTGACCTCCCGGGAAATTTCCGGTGTCACTGCCTCCTAATACTGTTGGGCCTGATTGGGTGTATACCCAACTCTATCATGCGGGAGGGTATTAGCATAGCAACTGTTTAACACGATGAGATCCCTCTCCACCATTAGTTTGAGCTTTTGGTGTGATGGCAAGTTGTGCAACTCTGATACCATGAAAGAGACTGTGACGAATCATATCAGCAACTGATGCACCACGAAGAAAGTTACACTCAAGTTGAAATCGAAATGGCTCCAACGTAATTGCAAGTAAGAATCGATCAACAATGGAAGAAACTTACAAAATAGAACACAAAGTTGCTCATAAGGAAAAGACAGCGGAGTGTCTTGGCATACTCATAAATGAATAGTAAACATGGGTACATATAGGGTGCTGAGTAACCCTAGTGCATGACACACATGAAACCCTAAACCTAACCCTAAACCTAAGCCATGTGAGATGACCCTCTAATATGAGAGGAGGACACATAAGATAACTCACATTAACAACCATAACATACTTTCTTTGTCGCTTATCATAGTTTTTCAAGCATTTGAGTGTCTTGGATAGAATACTTGTCTTTTCGTACAAGTCTAGTCTTGAAAGATTCTCCAGTAGTCAATGTTAACAAATCATTCGGAAGTGAATTTTACGTCATCCCAATTCCTTTCATTAGTGAAAAATAATCATTACTTTCAAAACTGAAGTGTTTTTGTAGATCAAGTACCTAAACATAATGCCTTATAGACTAAAATAGTGTTAACAATCACTATCTGTGAACCATGCATAACATGTACTTGTCTTTAGGTGCATTGAAATGGTAGAATCAACTGCTTTCCATGATTTGCCACGTAAAATATTGGTAGATAACTAATAATCCTAAGAATAAAACTGAGGCATTAGCCCCCATCCTCAATAAAAACAATGAAATTAGAACAATAGCTTCTTCATTGTACGTCTTATAATGAAAATAATTCCACTATCGTAAAAAATACAAAAGAGAGGAAATATGAGGCACTAACGTATTTTCTCCCCATCTAATTATTCGAAACTGCCATACCTTTTATTCAAAAAGTTGTGGAAAATTTCATTGTATATAAATAATTGGCTTTTAAATAGAAAATCTCAATCATCACTGGACAAAAAAAGAAAATGGGTAATTGAATATACACAAAGGATTTGTTTAATGCTTAAAAGGATCTAACCTGAGAATCGCATTATGTCAGGGTAACTTTCATCATATTGGTATTTACAAGTAATCTTGAGATCAATAATTTACAATTGCGATTCTAAATTAGAGGAATTCTAGTCTCTATACATTATCTTAGATTTAACAAGTTGTATTTATTCACCTCATTATAGAATACTCAATTTTATGATACCTGAATTATTTAAACATCATTTTGAGAATAGTGGAATATGACATCTATTTTATGCTTAATCATCATTGTATGAGAACATTTGTGACGACATTGTAGGAGTAGATTATTAAGCTAAATTATATTTAAAAAAACACTTTGTATTCCCTTAAAAACATTTCTTTATTCTCCTTCAATTCTATTATTTTCACTCTCAGTATTTTTTTCATCAGATTCTTCATTCATGTCTTATTTTAAACCCCCCATGATGAATGAAAACATAGATCCCATTCTGGGTCGGGACAACTTATAAAACCATAAATTGTGCTCGAATCCTGCAATATTATTGGGAATGTTTAGAATGGCAAAATTCTTCCTATTCTAATAAATATGGCACTATAATATGAGGATGGAAGTCTGCTCATTCTATATCAAATCTAAATAAACACATACAAACTTTTTTCAGTTCATTATATATTTAACTTAAATGAGAATAGACATCTTCCTATTGCTACTCATAGCCCATGAAGATGGCTTGGATTCATAATAATTTCCTGAATGTTGAGACCTATTAGAACATTATGCAACTGCATGTTTAATCAATACATAATAATATGAGAATATACATCTTCCCATTCTATTATTTCACTATACAACCATCTTTGAATTCACATTTCATTCTATATTATAACTATGAATGTGAATGGACAGTTTCTCATTCTATTCTTTCTCATATAACCATATTTTTGTACTTCCTTCTACTATTACATGAATGTTTCATTAATATATGTCTTTTTGTACCTTTGTTTTCTATAATTATACATGTTCATCTATCTTCATTTGTATTTTGTTTCTTTCATCCAAATTGAATAAAAATTAGATACTCCCAAACTAGGAATGATTCTATACACACTCAAATGATAGTAATCTAAATTTCAATATTATTTGAGGTAGTTAGGGGGTGCATGATCAACTATTCGTTATTTTTCAAATTTCAAGGTATTCTTACATGGAAAATCGTGGTAAAATAAATACTCACTAAGAAAATTATAAAAAAATGATTCCCAAACTAGATGATCCCATTTAAGTTTCCACCAAAGGGTTTTAAAAAATACTAAACAATGCTAAAAATGTTGGGGGGGGGGGGACATGACTAACTATCTATTCTATTTTTGACAAAATAGGAGAACCTCTTATAATTTTATATCTTTGACCCACTTATTCTTTACCATTTTCAAAAATAAACAGTTTAAAAACTAGAAAAAAATTCTACAATTCATGTTCATATAACATCTTCAAATTTTTAGTGTAGTCATCTCAAATGATTTGTACAAGTTAAGGTTTCTTGTGTTTTAAAAATATGGAAACTTAAGAATCCCTTTTGACCCTCAAATTCCATGTATTTACCCTTAATCATCTAACAAGTTGATAATTGAATTACCAAAATAGGCATGTTTGAAAGAATATGGAAAATGTTTTCATGGTTATATCCTACAAAATGCAATAAAATATATATTGTCATAACGATGTTGGAATTTCTAGATTGTATTTCTCTTACCTAAA
Source organism: Taxus chinensis (assembly GCA_019776745.2). Classification (NCBI taxonomy): domain Eukaryota; kingdom Viridiplantae; phylum Streptophyta; class Pinopsida; order Cupressales; family Taxaceae; genus Taxus; species Taxus chinensis. The sequence continues at coordinate 321,261,148 of CM034157.1, read as the reverse complement.
TGGGAATAAAATGAATGTATTAAAACACCAATATCAAGCCTCTTATTGTGCAAGTAATTTTGGAAATTATTGTTAATTTTAGTACCTTACAAAGGGATTGTCATGAAGGGTTTATGTTTTTCATGTAAAAAACCTTTTACCCCTTTTCAGAATTGCATAGTGAATTATGATGTTATACATGATAGTATAAAACTCTTGTTTTGAAATTATTGAAGGACCTTAGAAGGTTACTGACTATATCGTTGGGTTCTGGGATATATGATTAGATTGTTGTATATGTTGATTTGACCTAGAGTGTATTTTTTATGTGAGTATCCTCACCTTAGTATGGAGGAGTTCAATACACATTTGTGGAGTGTACCTTAATCCTCTTTTCAATCACGAGGACTATGTCTATCTTCATGATTGATCCCTTATTGTAAGAACCTTTATGGTTGTGAATTTATGCGATGAGTTATTCCACAACTCTAATCTGAATTGTATTATAATCTTGTGTAGGATGTAGGCCTGACATTGAGTACTTTAATAATATATGGAAAATATTAAAAAATCTTGACAATGGAAATAATATGTTAGCTCTGACATATGTGATATACCACCCACAAGAAGACCCTTCCACATTATTTAGACCATTGTATCATTACATATATAGCTTGGAGAAGTCAATGCTGACATGACCTTATATGTGAATTTGAGCTTGCACTAGAAATGTTAAGTTCCTCACCATTCATTTCTGACTACAAGGCAATGATATTGTAATCATTGTTAAACTATTTGTTTATTTCCTTGTAATAAACCACTAGATGTGGTGATGATGTATTGTGACTACCTTAATTGTTCAAAATTTACACAAGCATTATGAATTTTCATTCAAATTTTATGAAATGTGTTTCATGATTAATAAATTGAGCATTGAGGTTTGTTGTCTTATATTCTATTTTTTACTTGAGTCATTTTTAATGGTTTTGGTAGACAAAAAAATGCACTTATTTCTATTACATCATGCATATAGTATGTTCTTCTATGCATGATTTCTAAGTGTGAATATTAGACATTAGTGACACCTTTTCTTAGTCCTTTTTATTGGTTTCAACCAAATTTTATTACGACTTCTCCTTTTACTACTTACATGTATATATTTTGGTCATATCATAGGAATCGATGTCCTCATTCTTGGTGTTGTTTCTAGTTATTAGCTTTGGGATAATACCGCCTAGTTAGGACATTACCACCTAGGCACTAATGTCCCTTCTAGGTATTTTTTCCATCTTTCTTTATTTTCCAAATTTTTGGTTGCTTCATTATTTTGGGTATTTTATTATTTTCGTTTCATGATGTAGGCCAGCTTTTGATGTCACTAAGTGTCGAATTTCAAACAAGAAAGTCATATATATACACAACCTACTAGCTATTATTAGGGTAGGACATTTTGGGCTATCACTCTCTATCTAACATTTTCAAGAGAAACACTAAAGGATTGTATTTTGGGATGCATTATTCACTGCATAGGAGACTTATTATAAATTCCATTTCAAACATTCATCTTGGGGGGAAATTATTTCTAGCTCGTTATCTTTGTGTAACTGACACAAGGGAAACCTAGTTTTAAGGAACACAATTCCAATCACACATACAAAAGAACCACATAAAGTCTAAAATACAATGCAAAGCTCAGTGAAAATCACATTAGGGTGACCATCGAGGTCAATATGACTTAAGCATATGCATTATTTATTCCAGACAATGTTTTCTTAATCTTTGTACAAGTATCTAGGGGTTGTTTTGCAGTTACATGTGTGATACAAGAACCCTATAACGAAGTGGATAAAAAAAACATTGAAAGGAATAATCTAAGTTCAGACCCTGAAAAGACCAGAAACAGAGGTTGTTAGGACACTAGTATCAAGGTTCTCTTGTACTCTTGTGGGTGCTCTTTTCCAAATAAGTATCATGTATCGATTTTCTAGATAGAGATCACACAGTCCATATCCAACATATTCTAGTTATCTTACAACACAAAATCAACCCAGATCTCCCGATACAAGCTAAGTCATTCTCATTTTCCTATCTTGTGTAATTAATTGTAATTTTCATGCTAGATCTTACTTATTATTATATTCATTTGATCTAATACCTCTCATAAAGATTTAAATTTATTTAAATTATTTGGTGAACCTTTTTATTGATCAAACCCTAGCTTTCCCTAGGATCCTTCATTTAGTGTATACCTCATGGCTTATCAAAAGATTTTGTGAACCTGTCATCCTAAGAATCCTTTGTATAAGTATGAATATATTCCTAAGACTATAATTCATCCTTACTCAAAAAATTATGAAGAGGAAGAGGCCTTTTGTCATAATTCACATATTACTGCCACATGTCATCCCATGATCCCTCGCATCTTTACAAAGCTTTAAAACCTTAGTCTTGATGTTGTACTCTTGCCCCTATTGAGGCCACTAGTTCTTATGAATCTGATAATGATGTTGTTTCCATTACCACAAATGATACATGTGTTGAAGATTTGATCAATTTTTCAAATGAAGAAGGTCTTGTTAATAATGCTTGTGATACCATTACATCTTTTGATATTGTAGATGTTATCATCAATGGTCCTTTCCTTCTTCTTGTGCTCCACTTACATATGCACAAGCCATTAGAGTTGATCATATTGTTGTTACTAATCATATTCATGTCACCCCCTCTTCTTCTCCACCAAGTGTATCTTCATTGATCAATATACCTCAAAATTCATATAAATCTTTCTCCACCCCTTGTGTGTCTTCTAATGGTGTTAGTACTCAATTTTGTTCTCATAATGTATTAAAATATGTAAAAGTTCATGATACATGTGTTTCTACTCTTGATGTTCCCAAAGATAGTATATATAATAATGATAATAAGGATAGTGTACATACTACAAGTGGAAAAATAGGAATAGAAACACGACCCTTACCCTTGAGAGTAGGGCCTATTATTATAGCAATGATAATAATTCACTTCATGGTAATCCTATTCCTAATAATATTTAAAATTCTGCTTTCCCTAAGGGTTTTACTTTTCCCACCTTTACACTTTTTGATGTTACAAGTAATCCTTATATGCATCTCAAGGATTTTAGAGTAGCTATGAATTCACATTCTAATGATATATTACTTCTCAAATCATTTCCTAGTGGTCTTACTGACAGTGCTTCTCATTGGTTTCATCATTTTCCTAGTGGATATATTAGTACTTAACTTGATATGGAGGAATCATTTCTTAGACATTTTATTCATTAAAATAGTCCTAAAGTTACATTTCAACATTTTCCTTTTTTACATAAAGGAAAGAAATAACTTGTTAATGATTATACCTTACATTTCAAATCATGCAAGCATCATTTACTTTATCATCCTATTGATCTATAAATGCGATATATCTTTTATCATGGCTCGATTCTTCCTTTGAAAGAAAATTTATTGTATGATACATGTGAATATTTTACACTTCTTTAATTTAAGGATATAACTTTAGAACAAGAGATAATTAATTACCATACTATTGATCATGCTCCTAGTTCTTCTACAACTTCTCCACTTACTACATTTTCTCTACCTCATATGGAACCCCATTCACATTCTCCTATTAGAAAAACTCATGATCATTCATGTCATATTATCCATGACGTTCCACTCTCCCTCCTAAGAGGGAGACATTATACTTCTCACATTCTATTAGGTTTCATGATGTTTTACACACTTTTATTGATGAGAAGCTGATTGAGATACCTTCTATTGAGCATCATCCTTCTCATCAATTACGATGAAATTGCAACTGACCATTTTGTAATTTCCATAAGATCAATGAACATATAGATAATTATTGTTATGCAATGCATGATAGAATTCAATTTCTTGAGGACAAAGGAGTTGTTTCTTTCACGCATGACATGCTGATAGATCACATTCTCCAATGCCACAACACTTCATACTGACATCTATTACTTTGAATGCCTCTTGTCCTCCTAAGGATATTTTGTCTCCTTCTCTCTCAGTTTCGACTATGCATGAGAAGCTTTCCCCACTTATCATACACTCTTGACCTAAGTGGGTCCTAAAGGATTAAAAATCATCATTATATGATTCATATCCTCTTAGTGTTGCTACTATCACTTTGTGTTTTTCATTTGGTACATATGCACATGATACTTTAGTAGTCGAGCCGCTTGTTCATAGTCATTTCCTTATTTCACGTTAGATGACCTATAGTGCTACATGTTTTCACACTTACTCTATAGTTATATGTCAATACACCTATTATTTCACTTGACCAGTTCTTTATTATTGCCTACCATAATTTCTAATCAACAATCATGTTACATACATGCCTATTCTACCATCTATTATTCTATCATCATGATATGATATTCTCACACATATGTTATCTTATCCTATATTCCACATTATCATCACATCTATCTTACATTACCAAATAAAATTTGTATACTTACATAATCATCACATCAACAAGCATACCATATCAAATAAAAATTAGATACTCAACTTATCATACAACAAAAAATATACACATCCATGCCAAAAATGATCTCCTCATATTATATACATCTCTCAAAAGTTTATTAATAAAAATTCAAGGGGAAAAACCTACTACAACATATCATACATCCTCCTCACTACTACTGGAGGCTATTATCATAACATTAGAACTCAAAACATCTCCTCCTAATCTCAACCTCTGTGCCCGAAACCACTACTCCTCTAATCGAGTTTAAAGTGATGCTACCTCATCCACTACCTCTGCATATCAACCCTGGAGCTCCATGTATATCTCAAACATGCTCTGAGCTAAGATACCTCCTCTAACTGCCTCTCTCACTTGTGCTATCTCCATCCTACCTCATCTCACTCCGAATGTAGTATTGTATATGTAGCCTCCACCACTACCTCGGGATCAAATAAATACTTATGACTCCTCGACAATGTGGTCTACTCTCTCCAACATCCCCCACCCACGGGAACATCTAGGTGTACATTATTATTCAACATGCTTACCAAAGTATTCAAAATTAACCTCTAATTCTCATCACCTATAACAAACATCTAAATTATTATATACTTGTCATAAAAATGAATACACACGTATAAAAAATACACAATATATTCACTTATAATTACATCGTGCCACCATTTTTGATACCACATCCTCCTTGGGGGAAGGTACTTGACCTCTTGTTACCTCTCCTCCCATTGCATAACCCCTAACAGACCTCCTACTACATCCACTACTATTAAAAACAATAATACCTAACAATGATCACCCACCACTTCATATGAGTTGGGCTATAACCAACATCATCTGCTCGAATTGGTAGTATATATGCATTGTCCTCATCTACACCCGGTGGCTATAACTAGGATTCTCTAGGCTTTGACATCACACCTTTTATCCTCACATTCCAAATCAATTGATGCTATACATTTGGATCTAGAGGCACTTCCTATGTTATACCAAACTATTGTGATACACGGTCATACTAGAAGAACACGATAACAATTGTAAATCTATCCTTTAACCACATACTATGTCATATGCATCATAAATCAACCTGATCCTCGTACCATCCTCCATAATTCCTATAAGGTCAAAAAATCTTGACACCGGGCCCCATATTGTTCAAAATGGATCTATATGTCATGGTATCAAAACCATGACTCCTCTTCACCACCCATCTAGATGCAAAAATCCTAGGTCATGCACATTCCACTTGTGGACCAATTAATGACCTCACCATAGCTATATAGGCCATGCATGCAAAATTTGAGTAGTACTAATTCCTCCACTGTGATCCTCCTATGTAAATCTATACAAGTATCTATACAAATGGGTCAACACATAGTGGCTCCAAGCATATTAGGTCCTATGCTACTCAATGTTCATGCAAATCTCGTGCATCCACAACAACACAAGAAGCCAATATGATTGTGATAAAATTACACAACTACAAAATACGTGATATCACAATATCATCCATGGTACTTGATGAGTCAACCCATGCCCGAGACCTTACAAAATATTGTCTCGTAGCTCTATGATGCTGCAAAGTATAACCTGGTGGCATAACGTGTACTCGTTGTCCCACAACTCGAAACCACAATATCCTATATACATCCTAAAGGGTCATCATCATCTCTTCCATAGAAAACAAAAAAGTAAATTTTTTTTCACACAATCTCTCATAGATTACAGTCATTAAACAAGTATTATGGGGTACCTCCCATAATCTAGTAATGTGCTGCATCCCAACACGGTCCCATATATCTCACTCATCTTCCTTTAGACATAGTGCTAGCAATATCGACAAATTTCTCCCTGTGCATAACTCTCATGAATGCATGTATTTTTGCACAACAGACAAGAAGTCCCTCCTCTTTAATGGGAGAGGTTCCCTTATTCAAAAGAAAACCTTATTTACATATGTACAATGTATAGTTTTAATGTGGAACTTGGATATCATGAAAGTGTTTCAAAATAAAATGGATCATCAATACAAAAGTACAGAGGAATGAAGTAGTGGAAATGAGCAGAAAGGCATTCTCCAGAACTATAGATAACAAAATAATTCCTTATGCATGCCAGAATAATATTGTTTGGAATAAAACCATTTGTATTTGAATCAATACAATGCTATTGCAAAGACACAAAGTTCCAGAAATAACATCCACAAAAATACAAAGCTTCTTGACATAATGTAGATAAATGATTCAATAGTATTCAATGGATAACAAAGAATAACAGGATTAGATGGAAAAAGAAAGAAAATCCTTTTGTATTGATTGCTTTGCTATTTTTTACACTTTAAAAAATAAACCAAGTTCTAACACTGAAAATGGCGGAGAGAGACCATTATATAATTTTACAAATTAGTTACACTTGGTAACTACTTCTTTTAACTAAAATGTTTAGTTAAAGGGATGCTTAACACAAAACCCCAACTAATTTACAATAAGTCCAAATTTAGAAAAAGAAGAAAGAGAGAAGCCATGAGGGGAAGACAAGCGATCATGATTGGGAGGGGCCCACTGACTTGAGGATCCATTGTCTAAACCTTTTCAAAGCCTCTGCTATGTCCTTGCCATGTGGAACCGATGTGTTAGTAGTAGTCTAGGTCCAAGATCCTAGACATTTCTCCATCTCCTTGTCAAACTCAGTGTGCATATGGTATTCCTTATTTGCTTCCTCAATGGCAGACTGGAGGGAGCATATTTCCTTGATCTTCTCCTTGGTGATGGAATCCTCTTTAAACAAGTTTCCTTTGACAAAAGCTTTGAATTGAGCTTTGATTTCCTGCAGAGAGAAAGGTACACCTGAGGTCTCATCATGGAGGTGGCAGTGGATATCCTTAAAAGTAGATATCACCAGAGTTTTGAAAGCTTCTCCCTTCTGCCAGCTATTCCTTAATTCTCCCAAAGCCTCCTCCAACACTTTGATTTTCCATTCCACACTGAATACCCATGACTGTGACAAATTATCCTTTACATCATCAAAGACCTTACTTGCCATCAAAAGATTTTCATCAGTCTGCCCCATCAGGTGAAGGTCTACTATGCAGCTGCTCCAAAGTTTGAGCTCTTTATCCATGTTTCCAATTGTGGAGGAGAGCTTCTGTTGCAGATTATTTACCTTCTCATTGAGCTTGAAGGCTTCACCAATGAAATTCAACCCTGCAACAAGCATGTCATCCACCATGGCCTCCATAGCCCTCCCATAGATGGAGTACCTGTGTATATCCTTGATGCTCTGGACTTCATCTTGGCTGAGAATCACAGGAGGTGGAAGGGCAGTCAGTGGGGTAGGGTCTAGAAATTTATCTTTAGATAGCAGTGACTTGATGAAACTAGAAAGCACTTGAGCCTGCTCCTCCAGCTACTCTATAGTCTGCTGCCCTTTTTCTACCCTCCCAATGACCCTAGGTGACTGTTTCTTGAAGGTTGTGTATTTCACCTTCAGGAGTAGACTCTCCCATGGAGATCCTTGAGAGTTCCAAATCAGAGGCCTGCAAGTCCTACTCTGGCTTGTCAACTTTGGGCTTGGCTATCTCAAGAAATTGCTGACCTTGGGCATCAGTTACTATCCTTGAGGTTGTTCTAGCTTTCTTGGCAGGAGCAGAAGGAGTAGTACCCAACAAGGCCACCACAACATCAAAATTGGGCCCTGAGATCTGAGAAGAAGACTTCCTCTTCCTACTATCAACAAATGGTTGTACCCATGCAAAAGTGGAAGAAGAGGAAGAGGGAGTAGCAAGAGAACCAAGAGTGAGAGAACTCATGGCACAGAGAGTGTTTGCTGCTGTGGCCTCCAATAGGGATGTGAGTGGAGCAGACGAGGCATCTTGGATAGAAGAATCCACATTGCTTGGAGGCTCGGTGCTATGAATTTCTTGCTCCTTATCCATTGTGGTTTCAGAAGCATCTGCAGGATTTGGCATTTCATTATCTTCACTCTCACTGAGAACAATGATGTTCTCTAGCCCAGAAGGTAGTTCTGAATGCTTTGGCAGAGGGTCTTCTTCAATGGGCTCCTTTTTGACCTCCTTCACCTTCTTTTGATAGACCTGAGTGGAGGAGGAAGGAGTGGAGGATGCAGGGCCTTTACTTGATGAGGCAGGAGGAGTCTGTACAGGTACCTCTGAACTGGGTGTTTGTTCCTCCTTCCTTGGGGTCGAGGTGTCTTTGGAAGAGGATTCTCCTGTGTTCTTCCTCAGCTCACGAGCCTTTCTATCAATCCAAACTTTGGTCCTGACCAGGACAAGGGTGAGGATTTCAGCCAAATCATCTTTCTCTCTCTTAAACCAGTCTAGATCCTCTAAAGGAGTGTGCTTGATTACAGTTTCATACTCATATGACAACAAGTATGTGTTGTCATCCTGAAGTCCTTTAGGAATTTGATACAAGTTAAGCTCTTGAACTAACTGAAGAGGAAACCTGCCATAATGCCTCCTTCTGGCCTCAAAATCATCTATGCAGTCAGCCCAATAATCTTCAGTGTCTGCCCTATGATGGTAGTTGATTCTGATGTTCAACTCAATGAATTTCTTCAAGTCGAAACAGGTTCTAGGCCTGAAGAAGTGGACAGTGATGGGAGCTAGGGCTCTCTCTATGTTCTGGGCATCCAGAGTCGTCTTGCATGTGTAGTTCCCCAAAGATATGGGGAAGTGTAGACCAGTGATCTTCTTATCCCTGCAGGTTCTGTGCAATTTGTCCAATTGCTGCATACTTCAATCAGGGCCATCTTATCATTACAAAATATGGGGAGCTTAAGAGGAGTGCTCTCATAACCTGCTAGCCTGATGTAAGAGAACCTTCTGAATTGAATGAAGTAGGCTCCGTACTTCGCTATCAGGCTCATGGCTTCATCTGAAAACCTCCTTGCAGTGTCACTCTCTAGAAGCCTTACAATGTACATGGTGAAGGCATCATTCACCCTCCTGAAATTGTGATTGCTAGTGTCTAGGGTGAACTGAGGGTAGTAAGCATATATAGGATCACCCTTTTGAGCATCAATGTATGTAAAGCCAAACCACTGTCTGGATGCTGCTAGGGTATACATCAGGTAGGAAGTCATGTAGAACTTTTTTGTTTGCTGTACATGGGACAACTGCTCTGTCAAATTCATACAGATGATCTCTGCCCAGTTGATGTTCTAGGTACCTTCACACACTATGTTGATAAGTGGGCACATCCAGAAGTGGAACTCATTAGTAGAAGGCAAGCCCATAACCCGAGCTAACAGGATTATAAATTCTGATAGCTCCTCATTGAAATCAGACCTAAATAGGGATTTGGATAGTTGGGATGCCCCCTTCTTAGGGTTCTTCAGCCAAGAATTTGTAATTCTGGCTTTGTATTTCTCACTGTCCTGATCAAAAAGAGCCTGTGCTTGATTTTGGGAGATTACCACAGAATTTTCCATCTCTGGGATTCTTAGGGCAGTGGCAATGGTGGCGGCATCAAGCTTGGCAATGAGCTCCCCATGCACATTGGTTAATTCACTCGTATCGGGGTTGAAGTGAGCCCCGTAGGTGAGTACCGTGTCTGCACATTGCACCGAGATTGGGAAACCAGTAGCAAATGCCAGGCCGCTATCATTAATCATTTGTGCCATAGGAGAGGGGTTCGGGTCTGTCAACCTGGTCCAAAAATCACCAAAGTCCAGGTGATGAACTTCACTGTCCCCGATATCGGGAACGACAGACTCGAGTGGAGAAACCTGCTCCTGACCTTGGAATTTAATCTTCATGTTGATAGTACTTAGAAAAACAAATGTTCAACTTTAATCCACGATGAAATTACAGGGGGAATGAGGATGTGAGAAAATGGTTTCAATCACAAGGGTATGAGCAAATGATAATGAGAAAATAGTGTGAAAAAATGCATAGAGGGGCAGTCTATTAAATAGCCATTTTAGGAGAGAGAAGGTTATAAATGTGCATTTAATTCATATCCACCAACTCAAAAAGCAAGCATCGGGAAGAGCAGGAAAAATTATCCCGGATGGCCTTTGGTACATTTGGGACACGTGGGACGCGAAAGAAATTCGGCGATGTGGGTGATGTGGGTGACAGAGTGCACAAATGCTTTAGGGACATGAGGGAAAAAAGTACGTGAAGTGCACGATGTGGCCGATGTGGGTGATTGGGGAACAGAGAGCCCAAGTGAACTTGGGACAGTTTGAACAAAAAGTTTCGACAGGCCCACAAGTTTAACAAATTTCAGAGAAAGTGGTCGATCGACGAACAGAGAGCCCTAGTGAACTTGGGACAGTTGGGACAAAAATGTCTGACAGACCCACAAATCACACAAATGACTCAAAAAATGTAGTATTTTTCCAACTCTTTATCTTTTCTCTTTACTAGAACATCAGAAAAAGGTATCAAACGCAAAATTTTCAATTTTTGACTTTCGAAAGAGGGGAGATTTTGAGAGGACATTACTATAGTTACTATACTACTTCCTATGGAAACTAATTCACCGATGTTGTTTCCTTTATATGTCGAGCCCCGTTTGTCTATTTTTCACACCACCAATATCATTAGAACCATCTCTTTTCCATTTAATGCATTAAATATTTACCCCCATAGTTTCTCCACTTTGTTATGCACTACTCTTGTATCTCACCAATCACTACTCATTCTATAATATTCTAGTCACATGAACATTCTACTTTTCTTCCATCTCCTGGTTCACCACCTATCTACTCACCCTTCATTGTAAGAGGGGAAAAAATTTAGGGTTATCTTATTACCCCTCATAGAATGATTTGAGAAAATTTACAATGCAATATGCACCTCACAAACTATCACCAAAGTTTCAATCAATCACAAAGAAACGTTCAAAGTTATTACTCCAAGAATATGGTTTCAATCTATCTCAAGTACCAATTTCTCTCAAATTTTCACATATTTTCTAAGATTCTCATAATATCTTTCCCTCAAATGACCTAAAATGGGGGAAATTCAACCTTTAAAATTATTTTCAATTAAGATTCAATCAAATACTATGTTCTAATCTATAAAAATTGTTTCAATTCCATTCTAACAAGCATCAATATTTCTCCCAGATGACCTAACTTGGGATCCAATCAAGCCAAGTATGGTTTCTGTTTGACCAAATTTACACCCTTACAATCATAAAGTGGGGGAAATGAGATGTCATATCCTTTCCTAAACCACTTTTATAAGGGTTTAATTGTGCCAAATAGAAAAGTTTCAATTGGTTCATTTTATTCTACAACGGTGGAACCTATTCTGAAGAAGCATCATAGAGAAGAGAAAAGATGACCACTCTCCCAAAACTCTTTCTCTAGTGATAAGATGCTCAAATTGGTAGAGTTTCAGTGTAAAGAAACTCAACTCCATAGAGTTGATACATCGCTTTGGGAATTTATCACTCTTACCCATTCCTTCAAATCTCCACATTTCAAAGTCTCTTATATCTCCTTAACACTTTTTATATCTAATGAATCCTCTTGTGACATTACAATAGCCATGTACATGGATTTAAATGGTGATCCATGGTTTACCACACTGTGATTCTTACCATTGACACACTTTGGATAAAAATCATTCGGTCCCTCTTCAGGTGTGCTCTTTGTATATCCCTCATATTATTGAGTTTTATCCAAATAACATAAAGGGGGGAAAATTAGACACAAAAATATACACTTATTACTATTACATCATGGATATAGTATGTTGTTATATGCATGATTCATAGATTAAACACTTATGACACATTTTATTAGTCCTCTTTATTGGTTTCTACTGACTTTGATTGTGACTTCACCTTTTACTGCTTACAATTATATATTTGGTTGTTTCATAGGGAATTATGTCCTTGTTCTTGGTGTTGTTTCTATTTCTTAGCTTTGGTAAAATACCGCCTAGTTAGGACACTACCACCCCAACGCTAGTGTTCCTTTTGGGTGTTTTTTCCATCTTGTTTTATTTTCCAACTTGTCGGTTGCTTCCTTATTTTGGATATTTCATTATTTTTATTTCATGACCTAGGTAATATTTTTGTGTCACTAGGTGTCAAATTTTAAATAAGGAAGTCATATATATACACAACCTACTAACTATTATTAAAGGCGTGACATTTTTTTCTATCACTCTCTATCTACCATCTTGATGCAAGGGAATCATCAAAGGACATCATCAGATGTAAATTTTCATTCAATCATTATTTTATAGGCAAATTTGAGTATTTTAGGGGATATTCATCGATGAGAAGAGGTCTAGGTAGAGTCTTAAGGTTAGAAATTCAAATTTTTGTTTTCCCTTAATTTTGGCAATTGAAATTCTAAAGCGATAATTTTTTCATATAATTTCTAAATGACTCAATTTTTTTTATTTTTGGTAAATACTTTTTTGAAAAGGACTATACCCTTGTACAAAAAAGGCTCAAAATCTAGATATTAAAATAGAAGTATAGCAAAAATGACCAAAGTCAAGATGTTACAAGAGAACTCAACTGCAACTAGATAAACTAGCTGGAAAAGTGCCAAAACAACAAAAAATGACTCAAAATTTGGGATGTTGGTGAAAAAGGTCATTCTCCAGATGTTTTTTTAATATTTTACATTAATTCTGAGTATTTTTTGAGTTGTGAAGTATTTTCTATCTGGGATGAGAATGCATGCAAACAATTTGACGTAATGTATGCCCGCATAAAACAATCATAAATATTAAATTCCATAATGGAAATGGATGAAATTTGGAAAAAATGTTCCTTGTAGAGACTCCTAAAATATTTAAAATTTATAGAAAAATTGGCCTTGTGCAGCAAAATATATTCATAACAGAAATTTGCTGCAGACTGTTTGTTCTTGAGAGCACACGAATGATAGTTTTGGAAAAATATGTGAAGTTTGATGGTTTGATTAGTTTTGAGCTAATTTGATGATTGAATTAACATTGGATTGAAGTGTGGAATATTCTAAAAGCATCAAGGGATGTAATTTAAGGCTAAAAATGAATAAATCTACTTGTTTGGGCTAAGAACTAGTGAAGGTGTAGAGATGAAAGGTAAGAGCAAAAGTGAAATTTCATGAAGAGTGATCATATTGATTGTTGAAATGACAAGGGATGAGGCCTATATAACATATTATGGTGTTTTAGAAAGAAAATTAAGGACATTTTATTCAATTTTTAAAAAATAGATCCATTTTAGGCTTCTTGGTGAAGATCCTCATTTACAGAGCTTGGTGCAAGGTTGTTGTTGATTCCTCCTATCATAGTTGAATGCATGATGATTTTTTTTCTTTGCATAATTTTGTACCAGAGCATGAGTTTATTATTGACATTTGAATATTGATTCTTGGTTGGGGATAACAATGTATTGTAAGTGTGTGGGTGAAAGTGGCAGGTGAAGAGTAATAAGAAGTGGAAGAGTGAAAGTGAAGGAAGAGTGTGAAGACACCAAAATACTAGGTTGCAATCCTAGGTGAGGTGTGATAGAAGGAAGGTGAGATAAATTTCTTGAGAAGAAGAAGAAGAAGAAAATAGAGATATGGATAGAGAAGCGTTAATGAGAGAAATGTTGAAGTTGACTAGCCACAAGAAGAAACAATAAGAGATATAAAGAAAGAATAAATAAGAAGCCAAAAAGAGAGAAGTAACATGAAAGAAATAAAAATGGATGTAGAAGGACTTGAAAAAGTTGATAAATGATATGGATAAACTTGGAGAGTTGCTAAGAGATTATATTATGATAGAATAAGAAGAAGGATTTGTAATTAAGAAGAACGTAAAATGACATATAAGGCTAATTCTGAAGAGAAATTAGAGAATGCATTTGAAAGAGAGGATCATAAAAGAGAAAAATAAGATGAGACAAGATTAAAAGAAAGAGGAAAAGGTTTTCAATAATAATAATGAGGAAAATAGCCATGAATATCTCTCAAATTTAGTCAAGAATCATGGTTACATAGTTCCTAGATAGATGCAAAAATCAAAAACAGGGAAATAAGATGACAAACCAAAGAAAATGATTGAGAAGACAAGTGCACAAGGACAAGGAAAAAAATAGAAATAATGATTCTTGAAGACACAAAAAAATCACAATGGATCAAAGATGGTATGGAAAAGAAAGAGTACACGCATGGTACATGTAAGAGACTTGGTTTCCACATCCTTCCTTTTAGAGGTCTTCTCAGAATTAGATGAACCGATAGCTCTCTTCGGCTCCTTGAGAGATGATGAGTGTGATAGTGGTCTGAGTAAGGCGGAAGTGGTGGTTTTTTCCCTACTAAAGGTTTTATTTCTTCTAAACCATTCCCTTAATGTTTAAATCACCACTTTGGTATGTTCCTTTATGTCTTTGTATTCATGAACACTCCATGAGAGAGGAGGAAAGGGAGAGGATTTCACTACATGGTACTCTAGGTCAAACAACTTGGAACCATATTATTGAACTCCTCTAATGAACCAATCAAACTCAAATAGTCCCATATCTTCCACATTCTTCCTCATGAAATATCTTTCCTTAACCTCAAGGTCATCCACACAATTCACCCAATAGTATTCCAATTGGGGAATGAAGTGAAATAAAATAACATTGAAAGAATCAGGATCTCTTCGGATATAAAATTTTCTCCTAAGACCATATGTGAATAGATGAAATGCAGTAAGGGAGGTCTCAATGTTTGTGTCATTTGTTTCACTCTTAAAATAGAAGACACTAAGTGAGATGGGGAATGATATTACTATCATATTTTAACTCTTACACTTGAGATGCACCTGAAAAGTTTTCCTACAAAGCTCTACTAGAATGATCTTATCACTGGGATACTTAAGCCACATGAGTGGAGAATTATCGAAACAACTTAAACTGATATAGGTAAAGGTGTGAAACTGTTTGAAATAACACCTATAATTCTCAATCAACTCAGCTTCCTAATGAGATATTCTTCTCTTAGGATTTCCGTAGAGGATCCAGATAATGACCATTGTGAATGCATCATTCACTTGAGTGAAATGAACTTTTTTTTCCTGTATGGTTATTTATTTGTACTTTTTGAAGGAAGGAGATCTTTGAGTAGCATTCTGAGCAACAAAAAATCCTTTCTATGGCCTAGTGTATGTGAGGGCATACACCAGATAGGATTTCATTATGAATCTCTTTTTGGTGAATTGTTACATCATCTGCTAGTGGATATTATCACTAATGATATGGCCCCAATATATCATTTGATTTCCCTCCATGATTGTTAGCATGAATTGGGCCATCCATTAATGGAAGTCCTTGGTGTGTTTGTTTCCCATTACTCCACCTAGTAGAAAATTGTTTGAATAGGATTTTTGGAACTCGCTGCTTGATAGTAATTTCAATAGCCTTGATTGTTTTCTCCCAAGTTTCAACGAGGAGCCAACTGTAATCCCTTGCAAATAAAATTCTATCATTAGCCACTGCTAAGTTATGAACTCTTTTTTGATGATCACCATGTTTCTTGGAGTAGGGATTTGTAGGAAAATCGAAATCCTCTTGGGAGTGTGAACTACCAGCATTGATTTTTCATCTTCAATGATTTTCCAGGAAGCAAGGTCATAATGATTATCATAGGCTAGGACTAATTCAATGTTTTATATTGAGAATGGGTGACCTCCTGCTCTAAAAATCCAACTAAAAATTATATTTTCTTCCACTTGTTTCCTAACCTCTTTTTTCACCTGATTTCTCATTTACTCCATATCTAGGTGGGCGGCATGACCATCTCCCACAAGCGGATATTCAGTAGTTAAGGTTGAAATTGGCTCATATCTAGAGTATTTTATCTTCATGGTTTCCCTAAAAGTGATGGAATGACGATATGAATGTGTGTGAAAATTTTTACTATGATCTGAGGACTCACTATTTTTGTAAGTTACACCTCACCTCTAATTTCTAAATTTAGCCAAGTTTTCCCAATTTTACAATTTCAAGTTTTGGAGCCCCAAACTTGAGAATTGCATAGAGGTTTTCATATGGTTGCTTCTTTGTTATCATACTTGATATTTTTCTTAAGGATTTGAGGCTAAATTAATAAAAATATAAGTAGGTATTTTTTTATTTGATTGGGGTGAAAATTGTCTTATTGGATCAGGAATTTTTCTGTGATCACTTGCTCCAACTTTTAGGTGTTTTTACCCTTCGATTTTCTATGAATCTAAAAAGGAAAATATTGTGGGGAGAAAATTTTATGTGGTTTCTATGAAAAAATAAAGGTATCAATGGAGATGAGATTTAGATCATCTCAAAGGTGTTTTTAAGTGGAGTTCTCAAGTAAACTTTGAAGGAAAATGGAGCAGAAATGAGAAAATTTTCTGTTTAGGGTATGGGGTTTCTTGATAAAATCTGAAAATGAGCAGGTGTCAGCAGAAATAGATGGAGGATATTTCATGAAAAATGTCTCAAAAAATGCATAATTTTAATTTAAATATCAAAATAATAACTCTAGTCAAGGAAACTCGCCCCTGGGTTCACTTTTACATCGTTATCCTAAATTTGGGTTAAGGGAGGGGTAACACTTACTAAATGGGTTTGAGAGACTCCATTACACCTTACCACATTTATCATGAGGTGAAATTGTGAAAAAGTGTGTAAATCCTTTAAAAATGTGTTATGGGTCAAGTTTTCATGAGGAGGGGGACAGGCTAGTTCATTATAGTGAGTGGTTAACTTGAACTTATTGAGTAAGTTTGGAGTTTGAGTGGTGAAATAAGGTGTGCAAGAAAGGGGTCACACTTTTTTAACTTGATTCACTTTTTCACTAGGTTAAAAGGTGCATCAAGGATAAAAAATTACACCAAGGGTTTAACTCATCATTGAGGGGAGACATATTTATGTTGTTAACACCTAACCATGCAAGTTGGTATTTAAGTGACGAAATCCTCTTCATCCCTTGGTGTCACACATTTTTTCACCCATTAAAATTTTTCGCCAAGTGAAAATTTGCAACAAGGAATCCCAAGTGTGCCATGGGGGTGGTGGATCATGAGGATGGGTCCATTTTAAGCCTAATTTCATAACATATCCTTAACACTCAAAGTTGTCACTTAACTGACGAAACACTCCAAACCAACTCTCCTCACCTTGGGGTCACACATTTTTGCACCCACTACACCTTTTCACTAATTTATATGGTTAAAAATTTCATCCAAGGTGTGAAAATGTGACCTAGATGCTTTTGGAATGTGTGCCTTCACCAACAACTGCCAAAAATAGACATAAGGGAGTGAGTCTTTGCCCCTGAAGCTTCCCTGAGAGTTTCATGGGGAAAAATTATTGGCATAGCAGCTGTTTAACATGATGAGATCCCTCTCCACCATCAGTTCGAGCTTTTGGTGTGACGGAAAGTCATGCATCTCTGATACCAGGTAGTTAAGTACGCTAGCCTCAGAGTAGTTTTGGGATGGGTGACCTCCTGGGAAATTCCTGGTGTCACTTCCTCATAATGTTGTTAGGCTTGATTGGGTGTATACCTGGCTCCATCGTGCGGAAGGGTATTGGTGTAACAACTGATTAACATGATGAGATCCCTCTCCACCATCAGTTCAAGCTTTTGGTGTGACCACAAGTATTGTAGTTTTGATACCAGGTAGCTAAGCGTGCCGCCCCTAGAGTAGTTCTGGGATGGGTGACCTCCCGAAAAATTTCTGGTGTCACTTTCTCCTAATGTTGTTGGGCTTGATTGAGTATATACCTAGCTCCATTGTGTGGGAGGGTATTGGTGTAGCTGCTGTTTAACATGATGAGATCCCTCTCCACCATCAATTTGAGCTTTTTGTGTGACATCAAGTCATGTAGCTCTGATACCATGAAAAGATTTTGTGAGAATCGAATTGGAAACGAGGCAACACAAAGTAGTTGCACTCCAACGGAATCGTGATAGCTTGAGCATAATTACAAGAAAGAATCAATTAGTAATGGAAGAACTTGCTCAACAGAAACAAAACTTGAACATAGAGGAAAGACAACGAAGTGTCTTGGCATGCTCATAAATGAATAGTAAACGGGTACATATAGGGTGATGAGTAACCCTAGTGCATGACACACATGAAACCCTAAACATCACCCTAAACCTAACCCATGTGAGATGACCTTCCAATATAAGAGGAGGACACATAGGATAACTCAAACTAACAAAAACTATACTATCTTGACTATAAACTACAAAATGAAAATAATTCTACGATTTTTAAGATCCAATTATGCATGATTTTTTAATTTTATTGCCCTTTTTATTTTTCTCACAAGCAATTCCCGGAAGGTATAACTAACACCAGAGAGAAACTTTTATTTTTTTCTAAATAATCACATGGGTCATGTATATGGTTTAATTATATTTAATTTTTTTAAATCAGGTACCAAATCCTTTTATAACTCCTTTAATTCTCCTTTGAACCTCCACTAGGATCGGGGATCTTCATCTACACTGTCAGACCAATATATCAAAATCCAAATGATAGAATCTCATTAAAAAAATTCAATGTAAAGTAGGCCTTTTTAGAGTTTTTGTGAGTATTTATCACTTCACAAAAATAATTGAGGCTCCTACAACATCCATAAAAATCTCACTATATTTTCAACTCTTTCATTTCCCTACATAGTACTATAAGTAACCAGGTGTTGCACAACTTGCTCCTAAAACTATTTATTCTTACAAAAATTACCTAAATTTTACTCTAATTATATTGTATCTCAGTTAAACACTTCTATCATGCATTATCTCTTCTTGGTTCATCTCCATAGGGTGTTCATTGGTTGTTAAGTCCTAAAAATATGGCTTTTTAAGCCTTTGGGAGCAGTTCCTTCGAAGTGAATCAGAGTGAATTCATGAATATATTCCCAAAAAATTTTATACACTTGAAACACACTTTAAAAATATATTTATCACATCCCTCCTAGACATGATGGTCTATTACATAGTCAGAGATTGGCCGAAGGGTAGGTTTACATTACCTAGTTCAAGGATTTTTTAGTGTGGGCTTAGTTGTCATGGGAAAAAAATCAATTTTTCATCCTAGAGATTTAGCATGACAAAATATTTAATATCATGTATATGTTAAAAATAAGGTATAGTTATTATATCACTACTAAAATGATTATTTACAAAAATTAAAAATTTAATTTTCCAAAACCAAAATAGGTAGTTTATAATCTGAATATTTTTCAATTAAAATATCCTAATTTACAAAAAAATTTGTTTATGCCCTTATTACTAAAATTAGTAATTTTGAATTTTCAAAAATTGTTCTAAAACTTATGCCAACCAAAAAGATGTATTTGTTTAATTAATAAAAACAATCCAAGGGATTCTAAGATATAGGTGTTAATTGTTATATGTGCAATAAAAGTTGTCTTGGCCAATAGGAACCCTAGAAAGAGATACAAAGATGAGGAACAACCATGAGACCCTGGGGAAAATTTTGAAAACCAGATTTAGGGCTTGCAATAGATGGGAATCTGAAGACAACCCCTAAAAGATTGATTAATTTGAAACCAAAGAAGAAGGAGAAACCTTATGGAAATTAAGAGTCAAGCAAAGTGATAGATTCGATTCAAGATTCGAGTTTACCAAATGTTTACACACTAATTATATTATGTTATGAAAATCACATAATAATATTATATTCAAGAGATTTTTATAGGACATTATTCTAAACTAATTAATTCACAATTAACCATGCATTATCAAAATAATACATTAATACTTATAATAATGATAAATAATTATATTAATAGTCAAATACACATGATTAGGAGAAAAATACTTAGTTGTACAAGTCAGAAAAAAGCATATTTTGGATGTGAAGATAGATGGAACAAGGTAATAAAAGACTCTAAATGCTTCATTTTTTATACTAGAACTAGAAAATGACTGAATACAAGACCATACTATTCTACCAAGAATGGTTGTATAATCTTGTCCCTTTTGTACAATCTTATACCATTTCATGGTGAGCTTCTACAACTTTATGTGTCCTCCATTTGTTTAGAAATATGACTCACTATATGTTGTTCCTGATCATAACAACTCATCACAATCTCTAATGACAAGAAATAAAGTGGAAACCCTATATACCTGCAATACCCTTAATCAAATCATTAGATAACAAAAGGATAAATCATGTGTGTGGTGAGGTTAGAATACCCTTGATGGTCAACCCTTACTGAACTAATATAATTGTTTCAGTACATGCCCTCATGTAGTTCTCCTAGGTTCATGTGTAAGTGTGAGTGTGATCTAAATCAACCCCTTTTGAGTGCCCTTGTGTCTCTTGACATATAGATAGCAGGATAACTATATAGTATATACTTTACCCAACATAATAGTAATGTGATGTATTGTGATTAGCTACATAATTAAATATTTTGTCCCCTAAAAACCTTTAACAATGTTTGGAGTGAATTTTCTCTTGGTAAGACATGACTCTAGGACCTTTGCATACTTGAAAATAGAGGAATCAAGATATTTGACCTAGTTGAGTGCTTCATACCTACAGTATTGGGTGCTCTAAATGATTTGCAATTGATTTAGGAAGGTTTGAGAGATCCTTAAGTGTATTTTGAATGATACTTGCAATAATATTTCGTAAGAGTGTTATGTGAGTTATAAAGTAATATTGAATTACTTATAAATCCTTTTGTAGGTGAAATACTATGATAAGACTCGCCATAGGAAGATGAAACAACACAATGAAGATATTTAAATTTAAATTAGACTCAAAGGATGTGAAGGGGGGATAATACAAGTGGCCACAACTATATAAATTATCTTGAAAAATTGTATTGAACATGAAACTTGTGATGTGAAAAATATTTTTTTACAATGATGCACAAAGATGATTTACTACTTTAATTAATTAGCATTTACTGAGGTAACAATAAAGAAAAGTGTGTAGATGATAAAGTCAAGAAAAAGATGGAGAGTTGTACTAATTGAACTTAGAGTATGAGCATTTGTCTTAACAGGGGAACATGGTCAAAATTCTCATTGTCAAAGGATATGTTACCAAATTTGAGTATCTACACCTCTCTATTATATCTTAAAACATCTCATGGGTAGATTTAAAAATAGAAATAAATACAACCAATAGGTGCATCTCATCAAGGCCATTGATGAACTCATTTTGTGACTTGATCTTAGCATTAACCATGGTTTCCTTATGGTTTTATTTTTATGTAAATGTTGTTCTTCTTTCTTGATTCTCTCATAATATTTCCGATTACATATACTTTCTTCCTACTCCATTTTGGTGTAGTTCTCAATTTACCAATCAACCATTAATCATATTGAAATTTCTCCTCCTACTCGTAAATTTTGTAGCCCCATGAATTTTTCCCCATTGCATATTATTATCAACTCACCAATGTTTCACTATGCCCATGAGGTCCCATTACATTAAATTGAAATAAATAGTGAGCATTCTTATGATTAAAATTGCAGTCATATTTTATACCCTTAGACCAATAGTCTAATCCCATGGACGTTGGCCTATCACCCAGCGGGCGTTAGGGGCTCACCCGAGGCATGCACATGTGTTGATTCTCTCCTTTATTTGAGTCTTATTAGAATGCATCATCTTATAACAGATATTCAAATGGAAATGAGCAGAAAAGAACCATGCAACATTCTAAGAACCTATAACATGTTATCTCATTACATCCAAAAAGGTAAATAACAAGAAGCATAAGGAAACAATTCATATAGAAAGGGAATACATGAGTATTATACTCCTGAACACACATGATTTATAACTGAGCCTTTTATTCATCTTAAAAGGTTCAATAATCCACATTACAATCCCTTGAGGTCACAACAGATCCTCATAAATCTATGCAGAGCCTAGTCATGCATCAGAACTATATTATGCTCATTATATTACAAAAACAAAAATAATGCAGACCCATCCCCCTAAATGTGCCATTTCTTATAGAGTTCTCCTAATCCCTAACCCATAACATCCCCATGCAATAGGTCTTAACCTCTCTTTTCTCTCCTCCACACTCGCTACACACTATCTATATCATATATCCTCCTCCTACTCGCCTCCCTCTATGCTTCCATTAGGTGCTTGTATTTATAACCTTAGCACTGACCTCCATGCCTTTCAAAAGATACATATCGGTTGCCAAGTGTCGAGGTGGTCCTCCATGGAAGAATGCTTTCTCAGATCCGAGATCTCCACTCCTTGTAATGATGCCTTCTGGAACCTTCCATCACATGCCTAGAATATTCCCTTTTTTATCCTACAGTTTCCAGGATGGCACCTTATCCACAAGGGTCATGTTTTTCTCATGTGCTTCCTGGGGTACCGAATGTGGCTAAGTATAAAAGCCATTTTTCCGTACACATGCATGCCATGTGTTCAGAAAAAAACCTGTGAAAAACCCTTCCCTGCACGCCTTCAACCCATGTACCATTCTTTAACTAGGTATCACGCATCCACGCATCCTTTTGTACTTAGCTAATATTTTTAGGCCCAACATCACCCCACACTATGCTTGTTCTTCATCCTCGGAAACACTCTCCAATAAATAAATAAAGAATGGGAGATCCTTACAAATGGTTAGAATGGAAGAATAAAGGAATGAAGAAATGGGGAAATGAATGAAAGAAAGGCGCAACTTGTTTACTTCTAGAGGATGAGAAGGAAATCCTTCTCTAAATATTCTTCTAGCCTTCCCCAAGTGTCGACCTTTTTCTGAGTCTACTAATAGAGGTCACCCACAAGGGTGCTCACTTCTTCAAAACTTGGTTCCTCTCCTTTGGCACTCATTATTTCTATCATATCCTGTAGTTTTTTTCCAAAATAATCGAGTACGCCCATCCTTCTAGTGATTTGGGGGTACAATTCCTTTAGCCGGTTCTTGATTGAGCCACACAAGGTATCAATGGCCTCTGATTTCCTTTCTACTTTAGCTAGGATTTTGTCTCACTCAACCTTGTTCCCCTTGTTGTTTTCCTGAAACTCCTTGAGTTCTGCTTCATGGGTGGAAACTAAATTACTTGCCACTTTATCCCTTTCTACATAGTTATCATAGGAATCCTCAGTAATCTAAGTGGCGACCTTTACATTGGTGAGGATCTTGTTGTACTAAGGAACAATTTCCACAACCTTCCTCTTATTCTATTTTTCTTGGCACGTCAATGCCTCTTCTACAGATTATAAGGCAAGTGGTCACCTCTCCATAGTGAGTATGTAGGTTAAGTCATCTAGGAATTATAAGGATGATCCATACTTTTGCGCGTGTGGTGTTAAGTCTAGATGCTTCAAGATAATAGAATCTGTGATCATCTCTATCTTCTTATATGCCTCACGTACTCTTTCCTTCTCATCCTTTAACTCATGCCTTAACTAAGCATTGATTAGTTCCTCCTGATTCAGATCCTTTCTTTTCTCAAGGAGTTCTTCCTCCTTTTTCTTTAGCTCCACCTCTAGGAAATTCACCTCGTCATTTCTTCCAAAGATCTTGGCTTCAACCTTAACTGAGACTTTGTTGAGCGCATTACAAATTTTCTCATTTGATAATTTTTTTGTGTTTACCAAGGGGTTTACTCCCTTTTTTGTCACATTCAACAATACTCCTTGGCTTACTTAAAATTTGGGCTCATCAATGTGGGACTCAAATACCCATGATAGCATTTTCCTTGTCCGAGGGTATGCACCTTCCTCATCCAATGAAGTCATGGCTAAGAGTTGTTCCATTGGCATGCTACTCTAGAAGTGAGGGCACAACACCTTGTTTGGATCATCGATGTAACCCATTATTTTACCTTTCGCTACTTATGTACTCTTCCTCCATTTGTGTGTGGCCCTTGGAAAGCTTATAGCCAAACTGCGATCTCCTTCCATGCCACCATATTATTTTCCTACACATTCCTCCTCAACTTCCTTTAGTACCATGTCCACACTGTGTTCAACCTCTTGTTCCACAAGGTTCTTGATGATTTTCACCACTTCTCTCTCTGTAACTTCATCTATATGTTACTTCATGAGGCTTGGGGTCTTTTGATCTCT
Source organism: Taxus chinensis (assembly GCA_019776745.2). Taxonomy (NCBI): domain Eukaryota; kingdom Viridiplantae; phylum Streptophyta; class Pinopsida; order Cupressales; family Taxaceae; genus Taxus; species Taxus chinensis. Next base: position 321,236,586 of record CM034157.1, on the reverse strand, counting down.
TGTGTTTTCTTCCCCACTATAACACCCTTGACAACTGTTATATTCCTCTTTTTCATTTGCAAGCATTGACATGTGATTTTCAAGACAAATGTATGTTTCATGGTTGTTGAAAAATCATGCTTAACGTGGATAAATCATTCTATTCTTTGATTGTAGGGCTGATATGTTGTTTCTTACAAAAATCTATTTCACTTCTTATGAGTAAGATACAATCTGGTTTTAAGAGTTGCAAAATTATCTTTTGCAATTGGACTCATCCCTTGGATCAATTCCATTGATCCAAGGAATGTTTTAAATCTTCGTATCTAAACTAAATGAAAAATTGACATTCATTGATTAAGGGACTTAACAGAATGAATTTGTGTTGTTGCAATTCTTTATCATCTTGAAGACAGTGCTAGCATTCGGTTTTGTGTTGTGCCTGGCTCTTCTTGACTGACCTGTATAGGGCACTTAATGATGTTAAGGGAAACCTACTTCAGGATTTTGGAAAAAGAAATAAAAATGAGCCCTTTATCTATATGGTCTATCCTAATAAGATTCGAGGCTCAGGTAAAATTTCCTAACTCCTTCTAAGCCACTTTACGTGGGGGGTGACATTCTAACCTAAGTTTGTAAATGCTAAGTTAGTAGGGTGGGAAATAACCTAAGGGATGCTAAGTTATTTTTTAACCTATTGTAAAACTTGGTTCAACTAAGACCTAACCTAAGGTGACAATCTATTAATATGAGGTTATATACTAAGGTTATATTTTTTAAATTAACCTAATATCTAACCTGAGATAATTTCATCTATCCTAAACTATTGGGTATGAAAGGGAACCTAGGGGTCAATTGGCAAGTTGGAGCTAGCGTCGATTCCTAAGCTATTAATGAGATGTGATTTTTTATTTAATAAGGTAGAGTACTGCCAGATTTGGTGATTGCATGGGAATTTAGTGGAACCTACATGGAGGCATCACTAAGTTTGGAAATGCATTTTGAAGTGCAATTAGGTCTCGCCAAGAATGGTGGTGGCAAGGAAAGATAAGCGGGAAATTTGGAATTAATGTCATTAATATGCCTCGGGTTTGGTGAGCAAGCCGTCTTGGAAGGCATGCTGGTGATTTGTTGGGGGTTGTTTTGCTTTGCATGCTTCATGATTTTTGCTCTGCATGGAGCTATTTGGTTTTTTGAACCAGCAGTTTGATCTGCACTTAGTGGCTATTTTTGGTTCGAGGAATGTATAAGAGGCATTGTGGAAAAAGATTATTGTTGTTTGATCTTGCTTGGAGAAGAAGAGGTGTTGGAAACTCAGCTAGAAGTCTTCTTCAAATCGGCAGAGGCACTATCAGGCATGATAGGCTCTACCCATTAAGATTTCTTTCTTTTTTATAAATGTTTCATTAAAAAAACTTTGCTCTTCTGGGTAAATAGTTTTTTTTTTCTCTAGTTATTTGCTTGCTTGATAGAAGAAATCTGTGATTTGTGGATTCATATTCCTTGCATGAGAAGGTTGCACTTATATGTATGTTCTCTCTGAATTATTTAAATGTGGTAAAACATTTTGAGTTTGAGACCCTTCTGTTTGGTTTTAGTTCTGATTTTTGGGCTGTATACTCGAAAAGGGGTTAGGGTGTATAAGGTTTGTTGGAAATTTTAACAAGAAGTCTCTGCTGAGAATAGGAAGTGTATTGTTAAGTTCTTTACACTTTCTGAGATGGTTTTGTTGCATTGGTTACTCTATTTTACGTTTTGTAAAGGAATGCACTTAATGGATTTTGAACAGGAGTTGTAGAATAATATTGTGATAAATTGTTCCCATTTTTGGGTATCTTGCATTACTCCTTTTGTTGTTTCGATTGTTTATTTGATCATCAAAAATGTCATGATTTGTGTTGAGAAAGGATCATTTTAATCTTCTTTCAATCTGTATTTATCTTTTTGTTTAGTTCAGATTGAAACTCGTGTTTTCTGGATAAAAGAGAAGTGTGATTTGAGTTGTTACTTTGGATTGTTTAAATAACGAAGGAGGGGAATGAATACCGTTTTCTTATTTGAGTTTTCTCTTCCATGAACTTTTAATTTATTAAGAGTTGTATAGTCGTATTGTTTGGTCTTGAGAGACAATACGAGCTTTTTTGACTATAGCTCGGTTTGAGTCTTTGTGTTCAAGTTGATATGAATATAAGCTTGTTTGACTATACCTCAGTTTGAGTCTTTATGTTTAAGATGATATGGATATGAGATTTGTTGAATATAGCTTTGTATTGAGTCTTCTTTTCTTACTGAACGGGAACATAACTATTCGGTACACTGAACTCGGCCTGGGGTTCTTTCCCTTCTGCTCTTTCTTTTCAGATGTTGAAAGTTTAGATTATTTTTGGTGGAACTCACCTAATCATGTTCTTTGGAGACCAAATTTCTTTTGTCAACTTGGAAACTATCTTATTAGTTTGATTGAGTTTCTTGGAATCATTTTTCTATCCATTCAGATATATGAGGATAGTATTGTTAAATTACTTTCTAAACTGGAAATCAACTTTTCTCTGTCTCCATGTCATGAGGGAATTACCTTCTCAGGTCTTTTTGGTTTATTTGAGTTATTCTCAGATACTTTTGATGATAGACTTACTTCTTTTTAAGTTTATCTTTCTGGTTTTATTAGGAAACCTAATCAACTCTGTTTGAGCCTGCTTGGTTTCGTAATTGAGGTATTGTTCTTATTGCCTTGTCAACTCCAGGTGGTTTTTAGTTAGGTCTGACCTGTTGAAAGTAGATGGATATTGCTCTCTTTTGACTATTGCATATGGCAGTGGCATGCATATTTTGAAATTTATATTTGTTATTACTCTCTATGTACTTAACAGATAATAAGATATTTTCTTGAATGAATAAGGGTAAAATATTAACCCTGTAATAGTCATATCTTGCATAATGGAATGTAGGAGTTTGATCATTTACTAATATCTGAATCAATGTTGGAAACTCATAATGGTCGAAAGTGAGTTTATAACTATTTGTTCCTCTTCCTTCTTAGAATAGATTGGAATTCTTGTTAAGGAATGTTTATCTCTTAAATTAATGATGAATCTGTTTCTTTATTTCATATGTATAAATAATATATGTATGAATTCAATTCACTCTGAACCTGACTGCTATTTCATAATGAATGTGGAATTCAAGAATAGTTGTGTTGAATCTTCTTTTAAATCATTTAAGTTGTTTAAATTGAAGATGTTGATCTTTCCCTTCTGAGGATTAAAAGGTAATGGAAATTATGTACTTTCAATTTGTTCTCCTTTATCTTTTTATGAACCTGTATAGGTTTGATTGAATCAAATACTTTACTTATTGTAAGTAATTATCTAGTATTTGATATTGTTACGTTTATACTTGATGTATACCTATGGACATTTGGGAATGTCTCAATTTGGTAAATGAAACATTGATGACTTGGTATACATTCTTGAATTGTTAAGAGGTTTAATCTAGAACCTAGGTTATTTTACTTAACCTAGAATTAGGCTGCCTTTTTATGAATTGTGAATCTTTTGGTTATTTAAGATGTAGGATGATTCATCTTAAAAAGA